>CAUYUJ010021616.1:435977-473477 GCA_963575745.1 Prorocentrum cordatum
AGCGCACACATGGGTGGTGGAATTCCAGAAACGGGGCCTGCCACATGCGCACATTCTGGTGATTCTTGCTGAGGACGACAAGCCCCGATCCCCTGCTGAGGTCGATCAGCTCGTGTCGGCGGAGATTCCAGATCCATCGAAGCAGCCCGCTCTCTACGAACTCGTCGACCGCCACATGATCCACGGACCCTGCGGCGCTCTGAACCCCCACTGTCCGTGCATGAAGGACGGGCTCTGCACTAAAAAGTATCCCAAAGCATTCCGGGCAGAGACGAATGTCAACATCAACGGTTATCCGCATTATCGTCGTAGAGAGACCACGCCTCTGCGCACCGTAAAGAACGGCGTCCTCGACACCCGTAGCGTCGTGCCTTACAACCCGTACCTGCTCGAGGAGTTCGATTGCCATCTCAATGTCGAGGTGTGCACATCACTCCGGCCTATTAAGTATTTATATAAGTATACTTACAAAGGCCCAGACAGGGCGTGTCTGCAGCACGTGCGGGATGAAGTACAAGAGTTCCTCGATTGTAGATGGGTAGGAGCTCCGGAGGCAACGTGGCGTCTCCCGGGGTTCCCGATGCACGGGCGCAGCCATCAAGTAGAGCGTCTGCCGGTGCATGTGCCTCTCGAACAAGCCGTCCAATTCAAGAGCGGCGAGGAAGCGTCCGCAGCAAACGCGGCTCTGGCACGCCACACCAAACTCGAGGCGTGGCTGGCGCTGAACGCCCTAGCGGCAGCAACTCCGGACATGCAGGACAGCGACCTGGTACTGTCTATGAAGTATTCCGAAGTATCGCAGCATTTCAAATGGGACGCCAAGCACTCTCGATGGCTTCGGCGACGAGTCCGCGCCCGGAACAATGACGTGATCGGGCGCATGTCCTATCCTGTTGGCTGCCGCCACGCCCCCCGAGGACCCTTCGCAGTGGCCCGAGGCCGGCTGACCAGAGGGCGAGTCCCTCCAGCGCGTTCCGGACAGGCCTCTCCGGAACGCGCTGGGGACACACCCCACGGCGGATTCCCCCTGCAAACGCGCTCCGGCATCCGACCTTCAGCCACAGCGCGTTCCGGCGAGCTCCCGCCGGAACCCGCTGGTAAACCTTCCCAGCCGCAGCCCCGCAGAGGCCGTGGCGGGAGGCCCTAGGGACATCGAACAGAAATTATAGCATCAGCGAGCCCCCCCTCTCACCCCGAAGGTCGGGGCATCAGGTTCGGCTGGGGCGGTCTGTTAGGTAGTCAGCAAAGGTCCAGAGTCCAACGCCCTCAAACCAGCGCAGACCTGGTGCGCGGTCGTGAAGCCACAAGCTGGGGAGTTGTATTACCTCCGCCTGCTCCTTCTCCACGTGCGCGGTAGCGAAGCCACTTCGTGGGACTCGCTGGCCCGGTCAGGCAGCGGTGACGGGCCTCCGTCTTTCCAAGCACACGCACGCGAGCTCGGGCTCCTGGCGGACGATGTGGAAGCCATCGCCGCCCTGACGGAGGCGTGCCGGATTGTACGTAGCATGTCGCGCATATGTGAGATGTTCGCCCAGTTCCTCGTGTGGATGGACGTCAACAACAAGTCCGATTTCTGGACGACGTTTCTACAGTTATTATCAGAACATCACTGCGCTGTAGACCCGTCCGTCGTGTACCGCGCTGTCGACGAGCATTTGGTAGTGTACGGCTGCACGATGCAGGCCTTCGCCATGCCGCCCCCGTCACCCACGGCGACCCTCCTGCCAGAGGAGCGCGCGGCCCAAGAGCACAGCCGGGAATTGCGCAGTCCCGCAGAAATGTGCAAAGAGAAAGACCAGTTCGACAAATTGAGTCTGAATGGCGACCAGCAGCCCATATTCGATTTCGTGCAAGCAAAAGTAGATGGCGCTGCGTCGCCAGAAACTGCAAACGTAGTCTACATTGACGGCCCTGCTGGAACCGGGAAAACCCACGTGTATCGCAAAATCCTCCATTACGTCCGCATGACCGGCCGAATCGCGTTGGCAGTCGCCATGTCTGGCATTGCGGCTCTGCTGCTCCCCGGCGGGCGCACCGCGCACTCTCGCTTTCGCCTCCCTGTGCCCGTTCCCTTAGAGGGCTGCAAAGCAAATATCAAAGCGCAGTCCGCCGCCGCCAGACTCATACGAGAAGCTGCGGTAATAGTCTGGGACGAAGCGCCCACGGCCTCCCGCGCCATGTACGAGGCCGTGGACAAGTGCCTCCAAGAGATCCTGGGAGACAGCCGGCCCTTCGGGGGAAAGACGGTGGTTCTGGGCGCCGTGGTGGGATTCCCCGCACGTGCAACAGTTCCGACTTCAGCGGAACATGCGGGCAAACTTCGATTCCGAATTCGCCGAATTCTGCCTCCGCGTCGGCGACGGCACTTGCGAGGGCCGACCATTTGTCGGCGTCGACCGCGAGTGCGAGTCATGCGTCGTAGAGCTTCCAGATGCCGTCCTTGCCCCTCACACGTGGGCGCCACGGGATCTTCTGGACTGGGTGTGCGAAGGCTTCGAGCATATTGACCCTGCGCAGTGGTACCAGTACTACGCATCGCGCGCGGTCGCCACGCCGACTAACGAGGCCGCGGACAGCCTCAACGCACTGATGGTAGACAAGCTGCCAGCGGACACCGAGATTGTCTCCAGGAGCCACGACGTCGCCTGCGCTGAGGTGGACCACGGAGATACGTACACCACAGAGTTTCTCAACACCCTGCAAACTGCTGGTCTCCCGCCCCACGAGCTCCGCCTGCGACGGGGCTCGCTGGTCATTCTGCTGCGCAACTTCGCTCCGCGCCGTGGTCTCTGCAACGGCACGCGCCTGGTCGTAGAGCGCATGCACGCGTGCTTCCTCGTCGTCCGCGTCGTCACTGGGCCTTTCGCTGGCAACGTCGAGCTCTTACCCCGGATCTGCTGCGATTCCTGCGGGGACTGCGAGCTCCCTTTCGTGCTGCGGCGCCACCAATACCCTGTGAAGCACGCTTGGGCCATTGCGATCAACAAGTCCCAGGGCCAGTCCCTTCAAGGTCGTTTAGGCGTGTACCTTCCCGGGCCGGTCTTCGCACATGGTCAACTGTATGTAGCGTTGTCCAGAGGCGCCAGCTTCGAGAACACGACGGTCCTCGTAGAAGAGACCCACCTGAGAGAGCAAGGGCGCGCGCCGCCGAGCAGCGCCGGGAAGGCGAGAGCATTCACGTCCAACATCGTCGATGCGTCTTTGCTTCAAGCAGCACGCCCCGCACACCGCCCAGGTCATTCAGCATGCGAACCCACGGCCCCTCTAACCTGTGGTCCAACATGTACGCCGCCACCCGCCGCGCCCACATCGTCGAACCTAACAGTGGCCGCTGACACCCCGCTGGAGATCCATCTTTCACTCGACGCACTGCAAGAAAGCCCTGCCGACCTGCTCCGTTTGCATTCGGCGTCCGTAACTGACAGCATCGTTCCCGAAGAAACTTTCGACGAAGGCGCGTCTCACGATTACAGCACGTCCCCTTGTAGCCTCCCCGGTCCAGACAGAAGACCGCGGCGCCCGAGGAAGCGTAGAAAAACAAGCGAAGCCTCGCCGTCGGTGATTCCATCGGTCCGAGAAGCGCTAACATGTGGCGACCTTCATCAGTCATCCGCAGCACCAAGCATAGCTGGCCCTCTGCAGAGGCCCCGCACACAAAAGAAAACCCCGTGCGTGCCACCTCGTCCGCAGACGCAGTGGAAGGGTGTACAACACCCATCCATGCCGTTCCCGACAGATTTACCACCGCTCCTCCAAACTCCGTCATGGTTCAATTCCCCAGCCAGTGTGGCCACCACCTCTGCGGGTACGCAACATGGAGCAACTTGTGGCCTCCACGCTTTCAACCATTGCATGGTCCCCATACATACAATACAGAACCGCCCACCACACATTGTTTCCCGCACCACCTTTGAGGAGATTGCCATGCAGTACGCCATAGGCGACGCCCGTGAACACCTTATCGAGCCGGGTGGTAGCAATTACGATGTGGCTGTGATAACGAGTAACTTCACTGCAGCTGGGGCAGCCTTTTTCCCGATGACGCCCCAAGAAATCCAAGATAGGCTGGGTAATGCATTCGCGAACTACGACACGCCCGAGTCCACATACCGGCCGGGAGCCTACCTTCTACGTAAACCATCCTCAGGCGGGCATTGGATAAGCGTGCTGAACGGATCGTTCGTCCCTGCGAACTTGCAACCTGAGTCGACTGCATTGCTTTGCGATTCTTTGTACACCACGCCTCACGTCATATCCAGCACCCAAGTAGAAGACCTTCTCACCACTTGCGCTTTCGAGCATTCCACACGTTCCTCAGCTCAGGATTTCTGTCCTTGGCACTGCTTCCTGGTAGCTCACCGCATGGGCCAGTAGCTAGGTTGTCATCCCCGGACACAGGGCCAGGGCCACAAGCATGCCCGTGCTACAGCAAGCCCGTGCTAATGTGCGACTTCCAGCAGTTTCACTTATCGCCCCTCGGTGTGACTTACTGCGCGTTCGCTGCACGTCGATGCGTGTCCAACAAGATGTGCCCTCTCGCGCACCCCTCTTGAGCCCGGAAGAGGCACAGTAGGGAGATGTCGGGAAGGCCCTTCCGGAACACGCTGAGGCTAGGGCAGGGCGAGGAGCATGAGGAGAAGGAGGTTCTGCGCAATGGGAAGGCCTGTGGAGGCTAGATCCAGATGAGGATGGGAGACGGATTGAGGGTGGGACGAACAGCACGCGGGGGGGATAGGGGTGAGAATAAAGACAAACTGGGGTGAGAGGACAGGAGGAAGAGGAGGAGGATTTTCGAAACGTCCCCATCAGATCCTGCCTCTGTAGGGGGTCCTAGCGAATTCACGTGGTGAGCTGAGGTATGTCGCCGATTTCGGTGGCCGGATGAGGTGCCGAGTGACCTGGTGCCCGGGTGTTCAGAGGGCCCGCCCCGGGGCGCGCTATATTTCTACGACCCTCTAGCCCTATAGCCATATATAGCTCTATAGCCCGATAGCCCTGCAACCCTACAGCCCTACATCCCTGTAATCTTATAGCCCTATTGCCATATAGCCCAATGGCCCTACATACCTACAGCCCTATAGCCCGATAGCCCTATAGCCCTATGGCCCTATATCCCACAACCCTATAGCCTTACAGCCGTGCTGCCCTATAGACCTACAGCCTTATATCGCCATAGCAATAGAGCCCTACAGCCGTGTACACCTATAGCCCTACAACCCTACAGCCCTGAAGCCTTGTAGACCGATATTCCTACAGCCCTATAGCCCAGTAGCCCTATAGCCCTATACCCCTGTGGCCCCACGGCCCCAGATCCCAATACCCCTGAACCCCATGGAGCCCTAGGGCCCTATAGCCTTACATCTTTATGGCCATACATAGCCCTACAGCCACATAGCCCCATGGCCCTATAGCTTTACAGCCCTACACCGCTACAGCCCTACACCCCTCGCCGACGTTCCCATTAAGAGCGACACCTTCGTGCCAACAGTACCGACGTCATTTACGCCGCCAGCGTCGTCGCCGTCATCCCAACCATGTTCGTCACCATCATCATAGTTACTCATCATCATTGCTTTCTCATGGCTCGAACAGTACTACTAGCGCCACGCTGAGCTACTCTCCACAGCGCGCCCGAGGCCGGCGCGAAGCACGCCGCCGCGTCCAATCATTGGTCACCATGGACCTCTCAGCCATGGACCTCGCGAGCCTCGCGGCCGTCAACCTCTCCGATTCCAGCGACGATTCCGAAGACCCCGATTGGGGCCGGTCGAGATCCCCGCGCCGCCCGGGCGGCCTCCCGTCTGGCGGCTCGCTTCCCGCCGCGCTCCCGGGGGCCACCGACGACGCCCCGTCGCCCGGTTCGCCTGCCGCCGCGACAGCGGAGAGTGTCGAGCCGACTTCGGAGAGCCGCCCGGCCGAGGAGAAGGCCATCGCCCTGGAGGGCGCCGAGGCGCAGTTGCGCGCCGCGGGCTTGAACGAGGCGGCGGACAAGCTCGCGCAGCAGGCTGCCGAGCACCGCGCCGCGGCCGCGACGCTCCAGGCATCGACCGCCGCCGCGGAGCAGAAGGCCGCCGCCTTGGAGGACTCCGCGTCGCAGCTCCGCGCCGCCGGCCTGAACGCGGAGGCCGATGAACTCGTGCAGAGAGCCGCAGAGCAGAGGAGCCGCATCGCAGTTGCGCCCCGCGGAGGCCCCGCGCGTCGCCCTACAGAGGGCGGCGCGCCACCGACGTCGGCTCCGGGTGTCGACCCGGCTGTGCACCCCGGCGCTGGCGCTTCCACTGCCGGCCACGGCGCTGTCGCTCCCGGTGCCCGCGCGATGCCGGAGCTGGCGGGCGCCGCCTTGCCCACAGGCGGCGCGCCCCCTGCCGCCGCCGCCGGCGCGCCCGAAGGAGGCCGCGCCCCGCGCGTCATGCCGCCAGCGCTGCGCGCTGACCCGGGTCGCCTGCCCATCGGGGCGCCTATCGGCGCGGCCCCGCCGCCGCGGGCGCCGCGCCCGGCGGGGCGGCCGATTCCGCCCCCGCCCATCGCGATGGCGGCGGAGGTCGAGCTCGCGGACCTCGAGGGGAATCTCCCGGGCCAGTGGGTGACGTTCAACATGTGGGTCACGGAGAGATCGCAGATCCATTCGGACGCGGAGAAGGCCCAGAACGGCCCCAAGGGCCGCGTCTGGGGCACCGGCAACGGGCAGGTCTTCCCCGCGGGAAATCTTTACCTCCCCCATCTCAGCGGCACGCGCGTCTCCGGGCATCACCTCTTCTGCCACCCCTCCCCTCTGCCCGCTCAAGAGAGCCGGCCATCCGATCCCTGACTGCTCTGCTAGGCCCCGTCGCGCTCCCGCGTGACACCCCCCCCCGCGCGCCCCCTCCCCAGGTCGGCGTGACAGTGTGGAGCTCCGCGCCGGTGGCCAAGAACATCTTCGAGCAGGCCCCGGCGCTGACCCTTCACATGCCAGCGTCTTCGAGGATTGCCACCCGTGCTCCAATCTCGCCGACGCCCATCACTGAGTGGCTTGAAGATGTCCAGATCGCCCAGGCCCAGCTCTTGCACAGCTGGGCCTGGGACGATTCCGGCACGAAAGGCCCCATCTGTGCGGTGGCGGTTGCCACCATTGACCCGCCGCGCCCTCTTCGCACAGATTGGGCGGCAGCATCCACGCCCTTCAACGCGATCCCGGCATCCTTCCAGGGAACGCTCATCCTGAACTTGTCCGGAATCATCGTGGACCACACCACCGTCATGAAGGTGAACGAATCCCGGCGCGGCATCGCGCTCCAGGAGCCGAACGGCAGCGGGCGGATCAACATGACAGTGTGGGCTGCGCTTGCGCTCCGCCCCCTCCCGACGGGGGTCGTGACCTTCCAGCGCGTGGAGGTGTCCTGCCAGAAGAAGCTCCGGGACGGCAGCGTGGTCCCCACGCCCCGGACCCTGAACGCGTGGTGGGGCACCGGGATCATCGGCTGGCGCGGCATGTGAATCTGAGCGCTACCAACCTGTGGAGCAGCGCCAGCGCAATCCCCATCGGCCCGCAGCCCGCCATGTGAAGGCATGCTGCCCCCCGCCGGCCAGCTTTTCGAGCGCTGTGGTGGACGCCACCCCCATTCCAGAATGCATCTAATAAGACTCCTGAAGACTCGGTGTTTAGGAAATCTCGGTCCGTCCGCACACAGGGCACACCCGTTCTGGCGCCGAACGTTCCGGGAAGCCCTCCCCGGAACATGCTGCGCACACCTTTCGGAACGCTTGGATGAATGCCGCCCCATTCCCGAATGCATCTACTAGGTCCCCCGAAGACCCCGTTGTCTAGACACTCTCGGTTGTTCCGCGGACAGGACGCACCCCGTCTGG
This sequence comes from Prorocentrum cordatum, assembly GCA_963575745.1. Classification (NCBI taxonomy): domain Eukaryota; class Dinophyceae; order Prorocentrales; family Prorocentraceae; genus Prorocentrum; species Prorocentrum cordatum. The sequence goes on from CAUYUJ010021616.1 coordinate 443,823, forward strand.
CGCGACCCCCCCGCCCATCCCAGGGGCCCCCCCCTTTGAGGTCTGAATCACGGTCGCCGGGCTCCGAAACGCCAAAACGTTCCGGCCGCGCCTCCCCGGAACAGTCTGCGCGCACTTTACTGAACAACCCCTGTCCCCACTGATCGCTAGCGGCGCCCGCTCTCTCCCCCTGCTCCCCCCGCCGTCGGCACGCCATCAGGCCAGGCCGCGCTTGCCCTCAGATCGCCTACATCGGATCGCGGGCGTCAGTCCTGAGCGGTCGATCCCGCGATTTCAGATCAGCTTTCCCCAAACGGCCTTATTCAGATGCTTCACTTTGAGATCAGCCCTTCCCAATCTGTACTATTCGTGTCCAGACCGTCCACTTCTGTCCCTGCCCAGATGCTCCCAGGTGGTGAAATTGATTTATGCGCCCCGCTGGAGACGCGCGTAATGTGTGATGCGCGAGCTTCCCCGCGCCCGCGCCCAGCATGGCGCCCGCCAAGGCCACAGTGCTGCTATGGCGGATGTCTGTCTACATTTCCTCTCGTTCGGAGTGTGGTAGCCGCGCCCCCCCTCTGCAGAAGCCGATGGTGACATATGAACAACCGAACATGACACAAATAAGCCCCCTCTCCTTTTTAAGAAGAGACACTGGCGCTGCGTCCGACTAGGTGCCCAGTAGATCGGAATCCTTCGGCTCGCGCCTATACCAGGCGCGCCGGAATCCCTCGGCGCGCGCCTCGTAGGCGCGCGCCCCCTCCCCGGCGCGGCGTCAGGCGCTTATACGAGGCGCGGCGTCAGGCGCCCAATGCGGGGCGGAACAACAGCCGCGATATGCGCTTGCGGAAAACTTGTCGGGGGCCTGCGTGGAGGGGCGAGGAGAAGAAGGAGGAGGAGGAGGAGGAGGAGGCGAGGGGGGGAAGAGGAGGCCGAGGGGGAGGACGAGGACGGTAACGAAGAAGAGGAGGAGGCGGAGGAGGAGGAGGAGGAGGAACAGCAAGTGAAGGATGAGGAAGAGGAGAGGGAAGAGCAAAAGGAAGAGGAGGAAAGGGGTCGCGGAACCCTCCCTCCAGGCCCAGGGAGAGGGGATAAGGGGAACCCCCTCCCCGAAGTGGAATAAGGAGGTTTAGCAGAACGAGCTCCTTAGACCACTCACGCCCTAAAGGGCTGGTGGGGTTAGCATCTCGAGCCCTCGGGCCCACGACGATTCCCGGGGAGACCCCTACAGGAACAAGACGCCCCCGGGGATCACGAGAGCACAAGAGGGCTCAAAAAATTGGCGATAACGGTGACGACGTGCACGGCCTACCGCGGCGGTGATAGACGTGAAATTCATGATGATTATGACGAAGACGATGATGATGATGATGATGACGATGGCGATGGCCATGACCATGCTCATGCTAATGATGATGATGATGATGGTGATCATGATGATGATGGCCGTAGTCATGGTGATGGTCATGGTGATGGTCATGGTGCTGGCCATGGTGATGGTGGTGGTTGTGATGGTGATGGGAATGTTGATGACGGTGGTGTTGATGATGATTTGGATGATGGGGGAGTGCATGATGTTTTTGATGAGGCACGATTCTGACGATGACAACGTGCGCGATGGCGACGACGATGATGATGCTAATGTTGATGATGATGATGATGAACATGATGATGATGATGACGATGCTGACAGAGATCGTGGCGGTGATGGTGATGATGGTGATGATGACAAATCTGATGAAGTTAGGGTTCGGATGATAATGTTGATGACGACGGTGATGACGATTCGCTCACCGATGGTGACGGCGATGCACGATGATGATGACGATGACGATGACGAAGACAGCGACCGCGTCAAAGATTATCGTGATCGTAACGAAGTCAACGACGTCAACGATGTTGATGATGGTGATGCTATTCAGAGTGATGTTGATAATGTTTGCGATGATGCGGGAGCAGGATCACGGGGAGAGCGGCGAAGGAGAGCGAGCAAGGCCAGGATACCCGTGCTCTTGATGTCCATGATGCTCCGACCCATCCGCCTGCTCCTCTTATGTGCGAGTTCGCATTCGTTATCGGAGAAGTCCGCGCTAGAACCTAAGCGCGCGCGAAGCGCGCGCGTGGTTCTAGTATATATATATATATATATATGTATATGTATATATATATATACACACACATATCTACATACATATATACACACATACATACATACATACAAACAAACAAACATACACACACATACATACATACATATATTCATACAAATACAAATACATACATACATACATACATACATACACGCATACATCCATACATCCATACATCCCTACATCCATACATACATACATGCATACATGCACGCACATATATATATATATAGAGAGAGAGAGAGAGAGAGAGAGAGAGAGAGAGAGAGAGAGAGAGAGAGAGGGAGAGAAACCTTGATCTGTCCTGGGTTTCTCTGGATTCCTCAGTTTGTCCTGGATGTTTCATGGATTTCTCAGATTCCTGCATGTGTCCTGGATCTTTCCTGGGTTTTATCCGATTCCTGGATTTTTCCTAGATTTCCTGGGTTTTTCCTGGATTTTTCCTGGATGTCCCGGGATTCCTGGATTTTTCATGGGCTTCCTTGATTTTTCATTGATTTTTCCTGGGTGTCCCGGGATTCCTTGATTTTTCTTGGATTTCCTGGATTTTTCCTGGATTTTTCCTGGGTGTCCCGGGATTCCTGGATTTTTCTCTGGATTTCCTGGATTGTTCCTTGATTTTTCCTGGATGTCCCGAGATTGCTGGATTTTTTTTCTGGATTTCCTGGATTTTTCTTGGATTTTTCCTGGATGTCCCGTGATTCCTGGATTGTTCCTGGATTTCCTGGATTTTTCTTGGATTTTCCTTAGATTTCTAAGGATTGCTTGATTTTTCATGGATTTGTCACGTATGTATCCGATTCCTTGATTTTTCATTGTTTTTGTTTGTGGTCCGAAGCTCTGTCCTTGATTAGCTGTATATTTTCTGGATTCCTTCATTTGTCCTGGATGTCCTGGATGTTTCCTGGATGTTTCTTGTGTTTTCCTGATTCCTGTGGGGGTTCATGGATTTCTCATGGGTATCCCATATACGTTATATAGGATTCCTTGGTTGTTCTTGCATTGTTCTTTGGATTCTCTGGTTCTCATTGTTCCTGCATGGATCGTTCTTAGATTTCTCCTGTGAACCTTTTGCTCCGTATATAGCCGCTTTGGCTCGCGAGGTGCATGCTATTTTAGCTTGCCACTGGGCCAAGTGCCCAACCGTTCCGTCGGCCTCGCAGCCGAGCCCTCCCTCGCAGTCGCCGCCATGGAGCCTGCAAGTTTCTCTGTGCTTGCCGCCCGCGCTGCACGCGTGGCGAGGGCATGGGGGGAGCGCGAGAAGTTGGAGAGACAGTGGGCGGAGGAGGATGCAGCACAACTGGTGCACGTTGACGTGGACGACGGCACGATGAGCGAGGAGCTGACTGGCTGCGAGGCGACGGGCTACGAGGTGACTGGCTACGAGGCGACGGGCTACGAGGTGACGGGCTGCGAGGCGGAGGCTTTCCTGACTTCCGAGACGACGGGCTGCGAGGTGGAGGCCGCTACCGCGGCCGGCGGCTCCGAGGTGGCCTACGAGGCGACGTGCCAGTCAACCCGCATATCAAAGACGGGCAACCTTCTCCAAGGTACCCTTGCAAACGCGCCTCCTCAGTCCGTCCTCGGTGGCTTCCGTTGGCCGCGCCCCGCTCAAACAGCTTCGAAATGGGCGTCCAAGGCCCCTTCGTGCTGATCCCGCATCCTTACTATGCGGGCTGACTACGCGAGGCGACGGTCGCCCCAACTTTCGAGGTGGCGGGCTACGAGATGGAGGCCGCTTCTGCGGCCGGTGGCTTCGAGACGGCTTCCGAGGCGACTGGCTACGAGGTGACTGGCCACAGTCAACCCGACTATAGCAAGGATGGGCAACCCTCCCATGGGCACGGTTGCAACCCTGCGTTCTCGGTTCATCCATGGCGGCTTCCGTCGGCCGCGCCCCGCTCCATAACATCCCCGTGCGGCCCCCCCCGTTCTATTCCAGGACCGCCCAGATCCTTACTATAGACGGGTTGATTGTGCCAAGTGGAGGTCGCCCCGACTTCCGAGCTGATGAGCCACGGGGTGGATGCCCATTGCGCTCTTGCTTCGCTGCGGGCTCACATCTGGCACGCCAAGCGGGATGCTCGCGTCGCCGCGTTTCGCCAGGAGGCTGCTGCGGCTTTCACCGCCGAGCACAAGGGCCAGTGCGCGAAGAACAACGTCGAGCAGACAGGCCAGTGCGCTACGGACAACAACGAGCAGAAGGGCCAGTGCGTGAAGGGCCAGTTCGCGAAGGGCACCATCGAGCAGAAGGGCCAGTGCGTGGAGGACAGCGTCGAGCAGAAGGGCCAGTGCGTGAAGGGCCAGTGCGGGACGGGCAACATCGAGCAGAAGGGCCAGTGCGCGAAGGACAACATCGAGCAGAAGGGCCACTGCGTGAAGGACAACATCGAGCAGAAGGGCCAGTGCATGAAGGGTCAGTTCGCGACGGGCAACATCGAGCAGAAGGGCCAGTGCGTGAACAACATCGAGCAGAAGGGCCAGTGCGTGGATGGCATCATCGAGCAGAAGGGCCAGTGCATAAAGGGCCAGCTCGCGACGTGCAACATCGAGCAGAAGGGCCAGTGCGCGAAGGACAATTTCGAGCAGAAGGGCCAGCGCGTGGACGGCAACATCGAGCAGAAGGGCCAGCACGTGAAGAACATCGAGCAGAATGGCCAGTGCGTGCAGCGCCAGTGCGTGAGGGGCGATGTCGATGACGCCATGAGGGCCACGATGCGGCAGCATGCGGCAAGTGGACTGCTCCGAGACTTGAAGAGGGCCCGTCTGACCGCGAATGGGAAGACTGACAGGTTGGTCATGCAGGCATTGTCAACGACCAGCGGCGATGATGACGACGACGTTCCCAGTCCCACGAGCTCGACCAGGTCGCCTGATCCCCACGTCGAGGAGGGCTGCGAGGTTGTGCGCAGCATGGACATGGAGTCGAACGGCGACAACGAGAGGGCCCACGAGGAGAGGGGCGTCGAGAAGAAGGACGACACGCAGGAGAACGACGATGACAAGAAGGAAACGTTCGTCCCGCCCCTTGCCCTGCCGTACAAGGGCTGCCCGCCACGAGTGAACGGCCACTTTGCGCTGTCGCGCTTCCCCGCCGCACTTCGAGTGTTGGGGCCAATGCGTCGGGACTTGGGGCTAAGTGGCTTGCAAGCCACTTAGTCCCAATTGGAGCTGAGTCACTAAGTGAGTAATAAGGGACACTAAGTGACTATAAGTACGCGGGCCTATACGCGCCCATGGGCATTGTGACGTTGGGCTAAGTGACGTTGGCACTAATTGGGAATCGTCCGCGAGACCATTGAGAATCCTTGAATCCTTCAGAATCCTTCTGAAGGATCCTCAATAGTCAAATGCACGCTGCACACAGCTTACCGCTCAACTGCGGTAGCGGATCACACCTGGTCCCAACTGGCCCGAGGACCCCGCCAGCATCACGCTGCGCTTTTCCGAGCCGAAGCCTATGTGGAGTTGCTTTCCAGAGAAGCGCCCCCACGGTCGTGCACTCGGCCAGCCGGGAGTGCGTTGGGCGGGCGACGCGAACGTGGACCCTGTGTTCGTCATGAAGATCGCCAACACTAGGAACCTGTCGCATCTGTATGGCCCCAGTAAGGTCACGCACACGACTTGCAACGGCTGCAACAGGTTGAAGAACCTTTCGGAAGGTTCTCTGTACCCAGCCGATTTTTCAGAGGTGCAGGCCAAGGCGCCTGCGTCCGTTCATGGGACTTGGATTTGCTCGGATTGCGAGCCAGAGTATGTACGGAAGTTGTTTATGTTAGACAAGGTGGCGGTCTCTCCAAGGCTGCTGCAGAGAATGAAGGAGCGTTTGAGCGCTCATTGTTTTTAGCTATCTTCTATTTAGCTTGCATTTCCGCGAGCCCAAAGGGCGCTGCGGGCTGTTGCGCCAGCCAGGCATCTGAATCTGGCAAATGTGGCAGCTAGCAGCTGCGACTGTACATTTGCACGCGTGCACCGCGGTGCACATATTCAATGCAAATTTCTCGTGTGCTCACCTTCCTGCCCCCAGCGTGCTTCCGTTGAAAGTTATTATTCCTCCCCTCGCCTTTCAGTCTGTTGTGCTGGTGTACATCGGGAATGTCGAATTGCGGATGTGTTCAATGATTCGCCTTTCGTCTTGAATGCTTCGTTTGTAAAAGGCAAGTGGGTAGGACAATTAGGCATGCGATCGTATGTATAGGATGAGTAGGGTAGGCATGATATCATTACACATGTGATATCATAATTCACGCTCGCTGTTCCAGCCTCTATTTCGGACGACGTCGAAATATATATATATATATATATATATATATATAAAATCGTTCCAGATCGCCCGCCATGTCCATCGTCGCATCGCCGTTGCATCTCGACATCGCCATCGCGCCATCGCCGCCATCGCCTCATCGTGCCATCGCCATTGCATCTCGACATCGCCATCGCCGCCATCGCCTCATCGTACCATCGCCTCATCGCCTCATCGCCGTTGCATCTCGACATCGCCATCGCACCATCGCAGCGTTACGTCTTGTCGCCGCCGCATCGACGTCAATCAATCGTTCGATCGTCGATCCATCGACCGAACGATCGATTGATGTCGATCCTCCTGGATCCCTCTCGGCCCTTTGGGTGCCTGCAGGGGCCCGTCTGGAACTCGGAGCCGGATGTTCCGCTCGCATGAGCGCGCACCTCTTCGTCCTCCTCCTCCTTCTCCTCCTCCTGCTCCTGCTCCCCCTCATCCTTCCTCCCCACTCTTCCTTCTCCTCCTCTCGCCCCCCCTCTCACATCTTTTACGCATTCCGATCCCCCCCTCCCCCCAACCACTCCCCTTGCGGCGCGGCGCCAGGTGTGGCTCCTCCGCGAATTACCAGGACGGGTCTGCTGCAGTGTGCCCAGGGGATTGGCGGCGCTCTCTCCCTCTTTTTCTTTTTTTTTTTGGGGGGGGAAGGAGGGGCAAGCAAGAGGGGGCGATAGCGGACAGCATGAACGGACTCAACTGGCTGTGTGTCCCCGCCGCGTGGCCGATAGCCTGCCGGGGCCTACTTGGGGACAAACTTGACGATGCTGATCATGATGAGGAGGGGGAGGAGGAGGGGGAGGAGGAGGAGAAAGAAGGTTTCAATGTTTTTGCCATGGATAGCGGGACGTTGCCGCGCCGAGAATCACTGGGCGCCCTGGGGTCTCAGGGTTGGGTGTCTTGTGGAAGGTTTCTGTTGGACTGGCCTCCACTGTGCCACTCTTCCATTCTATCGCACTCCCACTCTGTCCTTTATCTCTTTCTCGGCAGCCGCATTCGGCTCTCAGCATCGGGCTGTTGCGGCTGAGCTGCGCTCGGGCCCTACAGGCGGAGGACGCCAACTCTACGCTCGCGCTGATCATGGCCAGACCCATCCGGGGGCCAGGATCGATTCGCGCCCCCTTCTGGCGTGGCCAGGGAGGCGCGCGCCAATCCTGGTCCCAAGATGGGCCCGACCAAGATCCATGTAAATGTAGATTTGGCATCTGCCGAATCAGCGGGATGCCAGCCGCGGCATCTCCGCCTGACTCGTCTGCGGGGCAACGCATGGATGAGGTTGGGCGGAATCGAATTGTCAACCTCCTCAAGGATGTTGCGAAGGGTTCTGGGCACGGAGTGGTTTCGCTCATGAAGCGCGCGGGTGTCCAGAGCCAAAACAGCCTGAAGGAGCTGATCTCGATGCCAGACGAGAAGGTGTCCAAGACAGCTCGGAAGGCACTGCAACGGTTGCAACGTGATGCTCATGGCTCTGCGGCTGAGGGCTCGGCGCCTGAGGCTACCCCAAAGAAAGCCAGGGGAGAAGACGACCCCCCGTCCGGCGTGAAAGATGGCAAGCCTGCGAAGCGGGCGCGCGAAGATGCTGCTGGGCCCTCCAAGTCGGCGAAGCCGAAGCAGAAGGCGGAGGATGAGGATTATGAGGAGCCGCCGAAGAAGACGCCGACTGAGGAGCCGCAGAAGAAGACGCCGACTGAGGAGCCGCAGAAGAAGACGCCGAAGAAGGAGGACTCTAAGGATCCACCGAAGCAGAAGACGAAGAAGGAGGAGCCTGCGCTGAGGCGGAAACCTATCATAGGCAAGCAGGCTGAATCGTCTGCTGATCTTGAGCCTGGCGCAGAGGAGCCCGAGCCAGAGGAGTCCGAGCTGGAGGGGCCCAAGCCAGAGACGAGTAAGGTAGAGGAAAGAGAACTAAGCACATGCACCGATTCTGGCCAGGACCATCCTGAGTCCAGGATCGGTGCATACGCCGTCTTACCTTGGCCAGGAGGGTATATGCACCGATCCTGGGTCAAGGATGGGCGTTGTCAGGATCGGTGCATGTGCGTAGTTCTCCTCGCCCGATAAGGTGAAGGGCAAGGGCGGCAAGGGCGAGCGCAAGCTGGCCAAGTTGCTCAAGCACCGCGCGACCTCAGACACGGCAAGAGCAAGCTGTGCGAGAGTCGTTGCCGCCGCGGAAGCGGGAGCCGACAGCCAGATCACCCTCCCGACCGGCCTCGAGGTGCAGGGGGTGAGAATGCTCTGTCTGGCCTAGATGGGCTCCGAGTAAATGGGGTCGGAAGATCGCGCCGCGTCGCCGATGCATCGACGACGCGGCTCGATGTGGAGCCCGTGTTTCCCCGCGCTGGTGTCGAAGGGTGCATTGCCGATGCGTCGCCGACGCATCGCCGATGCATCGGTGATGCATGGACCAATAAGTTGTTACCTCGTCCTCTCTTTATTTCCTCTTATGTTGCTGCTGCGTCTTCCGCTCTTAGCCCCCTATCACACCACCGAACTCTGTAGGCTCGTGCCCCCGACACCTGGCCCCTAGACGACAGAGCACCCACACCCCACCAGAACTCTACAACCAAGAAGGCCGAGTGGAAACAGTTCATGCGCCTCGCGGCCAACCCCAAACGCTGGCCAGCCGACTTGAACACCCCGTTCGAGAATAACAAGAACGACCTGTTCAACAAATGGTTAGCTTGCGACAAGAGCGTGCCCGAGCTTCCGCTGACCATCAAAAGGGAGCTTGAGGAGAAGGAGAGTGTGAAGAGGGAGTGGACGTGGATGAAGCGCCGCGACATGGAGGAGAAGCTGAAGTACTCCACCGAGAAGCTTGACCAGCTCGTGGCGAAAAGGACCAAGCAAGGGTGGTACGAGGATGACGAGGACTTCCCAGGCGACTTGGAGGAGCGATACTACGCGATGAAGATGGGGATGTCTCTCACGCTCGACTCCTCCAGGTCCACGAAGACGGCCCTCCAAGGCCAGACCGCGGTGAAGGGGCAGGCGGCCAAGAAGCTCCTCAAGCCCGGCGGCCTCTTCTCCTCTGGAGCCCGCCTCAACGTGCCAGGCATGTCGGAGAAGGCGTCGGAGAAGTTCTGGCAGGAGACTGGCGATGACGGGGGCAGCAGGACCAGGTCGTCATCTGGCCCCCTGCTCGCCAGCAGGCCTCCGAGGCAGCCGAAGGCAATCGTGGAGAAGACCCCCGTCGAGAATGCTAAGGCCAAGATCTCCGACATGATCAAGCAGACCGGCGAGGCCAAGAAGATGAGCTGCTCCGCGCTGGCGGACCCATACACTACTGCCATCGGCGAGGACCTGAAGAAGCACCACGGGGAGGTCGACGAGCTGCACGGGAAACTCATGAGCCTGGTGCGGGACAATCCGTCGGGGCAGAGCGACGCATTCGAGGAGACCGTGGAAGAATGGGAGATTCTCGACAAGAAATACACGGAGCTCAAGAGCGCGGCTAAGAGGCTGCTTCCGAAAGCTGCTCCGAAGGCCAAGGCCAAGGCAGCGAATAAGTGATGGATCTGATCATCGTGGGCGGCCAGCGCGGCGACCTGCTGAAGGGGCACGGGCCGAACGGTGGCTGCGTAGCATGTTGCATGAGGGCCGGCGGGCGCGCAGCGCATCAGCGCTGTAGAATGAGCTGCTAGGGGGGGCAGCTTGGCGTATGTGGCCGCTGCCGCGGCAGGGTACCATTCGCGTCAATGGAGGCCGCGGCAGCGCTTTCGGAGATATCTTGGGTCACGGAGGGGGAGGGGGAGGGGGGGGGGGGCCTAGGAAAGGGCAGTTGTGGGCAGCACGCGCGCATGAGTTTGACAAGACGGGCTGGCTATACACATGCTGCACACGCGTGCGAGATGTTGCGACATCGTCGCCCTCATCCTACGGTTCCGCATCCTGCTCATTATAGTCCTTCTCCTCCCCATGATCCCGGCCGTCCGGCTGAAGGGAAGGAGGGGGATGAGGGGGAGGAGGAGAAGGAGGAGGAGGAGGAGGAGCGAGGAAAAGGAGAGGAAGGAAAATGAGAGGATGATGTGGAGGAACAGATCGAGTGAAGAGGGCGGGGAGTGGCGAACGAGGGAGGACCGACCCCCTAATGACCCCCGCGCCACAGGTACGGCGACAGAGTCACCGCCGACGCTGACGCCTACATGCAGGCCGAAGCGCGAACTGATGGAGGATAACGGAAGGCCTCCGTTATGCCCAATCTTGCGTGCTTCCGAATTTCGGGACAAAAGAAAAATGAGGAAGGTGGGGCGAAAGCGGAGTAGGAAGGGACGAGGGGCGAAGATGAGGAGGAGGAGGAGGAGGAGGAGGAGGAGGAGGACGAGAGAGAGAGGAGGGGAGGGAAAAGGAGAGGAGGAGGAGGAGGAGGGCACCTGCCGGCCGTTGGCCACCCCAGGCACCCAGACCACTCCAAGGGCGCGGTCCGATTAGAATTTCGAGCAATCCAGCCGCGGCGGCGAGAAGCTTCCAACGCAACCCAGCCCATCCAGACCCGCAGTTGAGAGAAGGATGGGTTCAACTCACTCCTCCTCCTCCTCCTCCTCCTCCTCCTCCTCCTTGCAGTCCTCCTCCGCCTTGCTGTGCTCCTTGTGCCCCTTCCCCCCTCCTGCCCCTCCTCCTCCTCCTCCTCCTCCTCCTCCTGTTTCCTCCGCCCCGCTCGCCCACCCCGCCCCCGCGCGTGGCTTTTTGCGATCCCCAGAGGCCAGCGAGAAGGCCGCGCCTGCAGGACATGGACGAGTCCAACATCGTGCACGCTATAATTGGTAGATTGAGAAACCAGAGATCTCGGATTTCGGATGTTTGCGAATATGCGAGAGCAGCTGTTTTGGATGGGGCACAATCAGAGGCAGTACATGCATGGGCGCCCCTCGGTTGCTGTGGAAAATATCCAAATAATCAAGAGAGGGATCTACACCAGTGGTTGGGGTCTGAAAATCATGGGGGCGTTGAGGTATACATGCTCACACTTGATCTTGAGAAGGACCTGGCAGTTGAACCCACGAATGCCCCCGTGCTCATTCCTTTCGAGATGTGTGGCGCCATATGGAAACAAGGGCCTTTACAACAACATGTGTCTCTTTTGGGGGCGGAAGATATCACGGCTTGGTGGGACAGTGCGCTCAAGCTTGAATGGGCGCGCGCACACCCTATATTACCTACGTGCGACCTGTCAAAGACGTTGCCAATTCTCTACCATGTAGACGGCGCTGAAATCTTCAGGGATTCAGAGTATTGGATTTGGTCATGGAGCAGCGATCTTGTCTCGGGCACTGGAAACACGTGGGACACTAAATTCCCGATGCTGGTTATACCGTATTATATGATGACAGAAAAATCAACTCGATTGGGCGTGATTGCGAAAATTGCCGAATTCACAGCGTGGGTTCAGAAAGTGTGGGCAACGGGTCGCTATCCAGAGAGAGGATTTCAAGGAGAGACTTTTGACATTAAATCTGTCCGGCATGGGCTCCGGAACAAAGAGATTGCAGGCGGATATGCTGCAGTATACTGCGGGATAAAAGGAGATCGGAAAGCCCGAGTGGAGGTCCACAGATTTTGTAGGAACTATAATTCGACATTCTGTTGCGAGCGATGTTTCGCAGTTCAGCCCTTTCCTAAATCACCGCAGCGCTTGACATACGCTGATTTCTCTGCGAATGCACCCTGGCGAGATACTCAGATTTCACACGATGAATTCTTGCAAATTGAAGACACATTATCCCCATATGTGATGGTGCCAGGCTTTCATTTATCAAACTGTCTTATGGGTTGGATGCACGATGTGCACCTCGGTCTCGCGAGAGATTGCGTGGCCTCGGTTCTAGTCGAGTTGTGCGAAGGTGGGCTCTTCTGGCCAGGCTTGAATGAGTGCGACCAGTACAAGGCCATGTCTTACCATTTCAAGAAAGTGTGGTGCAAAGAGAAGGGCGTGTCGGCACCTGCAGTTTCCTTGTCAGCAATTACGTGTGGCAGGGCAGACAAGTCGAACTACCCGAGCCTGTCTTCAAGCTTCAAAGCTGCTTCTATCAAGGCGCAGCTGGCAGCTGTGCAGCAAAAACCGCGCCCCGCCCCCATGCGAAGAGGGCGAGGAGGGGGGGGGGAGGAGGAGGAGGAGGAGGAGGAGGAGGAGGAGGAGGAGGAGGAGGAGGAGGAGGAGGAGAAGAAGGATAGGGGGACAAAAAAGAGAAGGAGGAGTCGGAGGAGGAGGAGGGGGAGGAGCGAATCTGATTCCCCCTCGCAACGCCCCAGGTGCTGATCTCGTACGCCGCCGACGTTGCTTACGAGAAAGACACGGGGACGGAACACTCACAAGTGAGGGCTTCAAATGCATGGGCGCTTGCAGAAATGATATATATATATATATATATATATATATATTATGATTTGTCAATGCTGGGAGATGGCTAACTGATGACGAAATCCAGGGAGCCCAACACGCTGGAAATATGTTTCTTAGTTCTTTGCAGTGGCTGGCCGACGAGGCTGCGCGAGAGAAAAAAAACACCAATGGAAAATACGACCCAAATGCCATTATTTATCCCACCACGTGGATGACTTATCGAATCGAGTGAACCCTCGTTTTCGCCATTGTTTCGCGGATGAGGATTTGATGGGCATCATGGCCGCCGTAGGAAAAGGGTGCAACAGGAACACCATATCACTGCGAGTTTTACAGAGGTATTTGAAACTCGTGAACAGCATGTGGAAGGATCGGCGCGAGAAGGGCACGTTTCAAGTGTGCTCAAAGTGATGGTGATATTCGGCTGACTCCTGTTATCCCTGTTTACCCTCCTTCACCTTCCCCATCCCTTCCCTTTCCTCCTCTCGCCCTCCACCTACCTTCCCCTCTATCCCGCCTCCCCCCTTCCGCCCCTGCCTCCGCGGGGCCCGAAGAGCTTCTTTTATTTATGCTGCATGCGCAGCCTGCTCGGGGCTGGCGAGGACGACCGCCGACCCTGCAGAGAGAGAGAGATAACACGAGAAAGAGATATGATGATAGGGGCATGGGGAGAGAAACAGAGAGAGAGATAGAGAGAGAGAGGGAGAGAGAGAGAAAGAGAGAGAGAGAGAGAGAGAGAGAGAGAGAGACCAAACACGAGGGAAAAGTGATGGGGGGAGAGAGAGAGAGAGAGAGAGAGAGAGAGAGAGAGAGAGAGAGAGAGAGTACAACAAAAAAACAAACATATATAATTAACAAAGAGAGGGAGAAATAGAGAGAGAGAGAGATCTAACCAAAAACCGAAAGAGGGAAAAGGGATAAAGAGAGACACAGGGAGAAATAGAGAGAGAGAGAAAACACAAAAAGAGAGGGAGAGAGAGAGAGAGAGAGAGAGAGAGAGAGAGATCGAAATCGACGTGTTCTGAATTCGTTCGGTTTCTATGCTCGGCTCGCCGCGCACGTTCGTCGGTGCGCGTTTGGCGCATCGGACCGTCGAGGGACGGTATCGGCTCGCCGCGCACGCTCGTCGGTGCGCGTTTGGCGCGTCGGACCGTCGAGGGACGGTAGTGGTGGATGGACATGTGAGGGGCGCGGTCGATCTCGACCGCCCCCATGAAGGATCACGGACCTCGGAGGAGGAAAAATGATGAGGATGAGGATGAGAACGACGACGACGACGACGTCGATGGAGGTAAACACCGACGTCGAATTCGTTTTGAAAATCGCAATGCACGATGATTCAATATTCTACCCCCACCGCGAGCCAACCCCGTCATTGAGGAGTCCTCGCGCCCAGCCCAAACGCCCAAACGGTCACGAACATAGATTCGAAGATCGTGCGGAAGTGCGACGTGCTTCGTCGCGCGTACGTTGTACCTGCGTTGCCCACAGAAGACAAAACGAGTTGCCTGGCGAAGTACCCAACCTCATGCCCTCCTCTCTGTCATCCGTGATCACCGTGGATTGCGATTCTTAGAGTGCTGACGTAGCAACTTGCATGTTGTTGCTAATGTATCATGTACGAAAGATGGTCCTTTTTGCCAGTGCCGCCCCTGGGGCGGTACCCGATCCTCTCGGTAGGGTTTATGACTGTCATTAAGGGGGGGGGGGCTCAGGTGGGGACTCGTCGACGCCCGAGCGCATAGCGATCGCCGACGGGGCCGGCTGTCCCGCGCGGCCCGGGCACGCTTGGGCTCGCTATCGGAAGCTTGTCGGCGATGCAATCGCCGATCAGTAGCTGGATGTGTGTGTGTGTGCGTGTGTGTGTGTGTGCGTGTGTGTGTGCGTGTGTGTGTGCGTGCGTGTGCGTGTGCGTGTGTGTGTGCGTGTGTGTGCGTGCGTGCGTGTGTGTGTGTGCGTGTGTGTGTGTGTGTGCGTGAGTGTCCGATTCAGTAGCCGCAGTTTGTCGTCGGTTCCCGCGCTTTGGCTGACTGAGTCGAGTTATCTCCTCGTTTTCCAGCCGCTGCACGTTCGCTTGGACCTGCGGTTCCCCTTTCACACCCATCGCTTGCATGCTGCGGTTGTTCTGCTGTGCGCCGCGCTGTCGACAACGCCCAGTTGCAATCAGCACCCCCATCTGCTGCTGGCGCCTGCGGAGTCTGCACCGCCGACTTACAGTGCGTGAGGGTGTGTCCGTTTGCCGCTTGGGCTCTTGCAGGTCCCACGTGTGTCTGCCGCACTTCCTGGGGCGGCCCATTTGTCCTCTTCCGCTTGCGTGGCGCGCGGCATCAGACTGCAGGTGTCATCGTTCTCTCGCGCGCCCTCTGTCTAAGGAGCGTCTCTCTGCAGGTGCTCGTCGTTCTCTCGCGCGCCCTCTGTCCAAGGAGCGCCATCTATCCAGGTGCCGTCGTTCTCTCGCACGTTCTCTCTGCAGGTGCTGTCGTTCTCTCGTCCAACGAGAGGTGTCGACCCACTGTGAAAGTGTCTCTCGCCAGGCGCCCAGGGTGCAGCTGAAGGGAGGGGCGGAAGGAGGCAGAGAATGCAGTCGGCCCTGATTGGTAGGCTGACCATGCCAGATCGAGGGTACCCTTTCAGGCAATCGCAACCATGGATCAAGGGGGCGTGGATTAGCGACGGATCCCGTTTCCAGGGGAAATCGCGGATCCCCCCCGCCGAACGAGGCGGCACCGGCCGCATTTTGGGGAGTTTGCGCGCCCCCGACCTTTGTGTCCTGTCTATCCCGACTTATGCATGTCCTGTGGTGTTCTGGGGCCACGCTGCCGTCGGAAGAGTCTCGTGTCCTCTCGGGTGTCCTGTCCATGCAAGTCCGGTTGTAGAAGGGGCGGGGGGGACAGAAGCAGGAGGAGGGGACAGGTCAGTTGGAGGAGAGGACGAGGCAGTTGCGGCGAGTGGCGGAGGGGAAGAGGAGGAAGAGGAGGAGGAGGATGAGGAGGAGGAGGAAAGGAGCAGGAGGAGGAGGAGGAGGAGGAGGAGGAGGAGGAGGAGGATTGACGATGGCACAAGTTTCCCGCGCATCACACGCGAAGCAGGCGCGGTTTTGCAGGAGACAGCAGCCTTGACAGCAAACAGCGCAATCGTTCAGTGGGCATTGTGTTCTCATCATGCCGTGGCCAGTGGCCATTGTGAAGAGCCGGCCGTTGAAAGAGTGGTCGCTTGCGGCCACATGTGGCGCGCTTGCGGCCAGTGTTCACAAGGATCGTGCGCAACATGGTGTGAGGGGCCTGTTTTGCACCACCACCACCACCATAAGTTGGAGGAGGGAAGGAGGATGAGGACGAGGACGAGTAGGAGGACGAGGAGGAGGAGGAGGAGGACGAGGCGGACTCCCTCCCCCTCCAACTTCTGGTGGTGGTGGTGGTGGAAAACAGGCCCATCCGTTCTTTCCCACGCCCGCGATTGCCCTTGTAAAGTGGGCTCCCAGAGAGCACGACAGGTTCAGGTCGCGTCGACGCGGAGGAGACCCCAGAGCGGGAGTGTAATTCTGAGCGCTGTTTGTGGCCAGAATCGGCCAACATGCAAGGATCTGACGGTTGAACAGCCGCCGATCGTTCAAGATTGAACATTCTGCTCCGCAGGGGTCGCCACGACACGCATTTGCCGTACACACAGCGGTTATCGAATTCATGCGGGACAAGGAAAGGAAGGGGGAACGTGAAGAAGTGCGTTCTCGTTTCATCTTGACAATCGCCAGCTTTCCAACTGGTGGGAAGAGGTTTCCACGTGGTAGCAGTTGACCAACGTGGGACAGGAGGAGGAGGAGGACGAGGAGGACGACGACGAAAGAGCGGTGGCGGGGGAGGCAGGGACGAGGGCCCTGGCGCAAGAGGACATCCTCCAGAGAGAAGCTGCGGTGACCGAGCTGACGGAGAGCAAGCGGGAGATCGAGGACCGCCCGTAGGTGCCGCGTGGTGTGTTGGCTTCGGCGTCGCTGTTCGGTCCGCGTCGCGACGGGGCGGCGGCGACGCCAGCGGGGGCGTTCAGGTTTGAACGTTGCCGATTGCCTAGAATCGGCCGATGTTGAACGATCGATCATCTCATCTGCACTGCAATCGGAAAGCAACGACATGCTCACGGTTGAACGGTCCACGCTTTGCGAGGAACCAACGCCGACCCCATCGCGACGTGAAATTGCTGTATCTCTCTATCCTGTTGCCCTCCTCCGTTTTCTCTGTTTGGCGTGCCCTTTCTTCTCCCTGCACCTCCGCCTGTCCCTCGCTCCTATCGTTTCCCTCCGTCCTCCCACTTCTGCTTCCTTTCCCACTTGTGCTCCCTTCCTCATTCCTGCCCTCCTCCACAGCTCCCCGTTCTCCTCCCTTCCCCATTCTTGCCCTTCCTCATACATGATCTGGCCAGTAAACTTCTCCAGGAGTGTGGCGGTCGAGATCGGTCAGCCTCGTAATATCTGGCGCTTTGTTGTCCAGTCTGGGTCCACGGAACCGCATTCAGGAGCGTTACATGATCAGCATCATCAGCATCAGCATCATCATCAGCATCAGCATCATCAGCAGCAGCATCATCATCATCAATATCGTAACCATCATCATCATCATCACCATTTCTATCGTCAGCATCATCAGCATCATCACCACCAGCACCATCATCATAACTATTTGGATCATCATCATCGGCATCATCAGCATCATCATTACCAGCAGCATCACCATCACCATCATCAGCATCATCATCAGCATCATCATCGCTATTCACAGCCATGTTCTGCCTTGTGACCTTGATCCAGGGGCTCGCGGGCGATCGGGCAGGCCACAACAACAGACGCGGCGCGGCCCGAACCCAGCAGACGGCGACGTTGGTAACGTGTTGTGCGGCTCCGTCGGGGGCTGCCAAGAGAGGGGGGTGGATGATTGTGGGGGCTGGATATCCTGGCTCGGGCCATGATCTATCCCCCGAGGTTCATGGACCGCTTTCTTTTTCAAAAACCAGTCATGTTGCCCCCCCCTCTGTGCTGCGAACGTGTTTCTTGCCACGATTTGCGAACCTCCCTACTGAACGCCCCAGAGGCGCACGTTTGGAGAACTTCGCGCCGCCAAGATCCACGCGGGGCTGCTTGTGGCGGTGTCACCCCGAAATACTCATGCTATGTGTGCGGTGCCCTCCCAGGGGCGAAGCGCGCGCCGAGGAGTCTTATAGTGCATGTCCTTGTGTGTCCCTTGTGGCGAGTGTGCGGGCTTCTCAGAAGGCTGGGGCCTTCTCGGAAGCCCTCCTGCATTCTTAGACCCCCCCCCTCGGGCCTTCCTCTTTACGCGCCGCCAGGAGCCGTACACCGAAGATCACATACTGCTTGCCCAGACCCCTGGCTTTGTTTTTTTGACGGCCCCGCCGTGTTGTGATTCGTAGGCGACATGGACCCTTGGAGGCTCTTCGACTCGTAACCGATGCCACTCGTCTCAAGCAGCTGTCTGAAGAGTCTGGGGGCCCTGGGAAGGGCCCCCAGAGATGAACACACACACAAAAACAAAACGCACTGATTTGTTTTCTCCACGGCGCCAGGAGGTTCTGGTCCTGCGCGCAGTCGACTCCTTCCCGTGCCGCGCGGGCCGAGGAGCGCTTCCACCAGGCCGAGGCCTCGAGGGACACCGCGTGCGAGGCGCTGTCGAGGCTGCAGGGTGGCCTCTCGAGCAGCAGCGAGGAGAAGGACGGCCTTCTCCTCCCTCCTCCTCCTTCCATCTTCCTCCTTCCTCCTCCGCCTCCACCTCCTGCGCCTCCTCCTTCCTCCTCCCCCTCCTCCTTCCTCCTCCTCCTCCTCCTCCTCCTCCGCCTTCGCCTCCCCCTCCTCCTCCTCCTCCTCCTCCTCCTCCTCCTCCTCCTCCTCTCCTCCTCCTCCTCCTCCTCCTCCTCCTCCTCCTCCTCCTCCTCCTCCTCCTCGTCCTCCCGACCTCCTCCACTTTTTTTGTTTTCTTTGAGCGGACTTGAATCCTCGGGATTTTGGCGTCTGTCCTCTTCCTGCTCCTCTCTCAGACCTTCTCCGAGATATGGGGCATGACGCATGTGGATGGAAAGACGCATAGACCTCCCTCCTCCTCCCCCCTCCCTCTCCTCCTCCCTCCCTCCCTCCCTCCCTCCCTCCTCCTTCTCCTCCTCCTCCTCCCCCTCCTCCTCCTCCTCCTCCTCCCTTCTCCTCCTCCTCCTCCTCTTCCTCCTCCTCCTCCTCCTCCTCCTCCTCCTCCTCCTCCTCCTTGTCCTCTTGGAAGAGGATTGAAGATTTTGGCGGTTTGGGGCCTGATCGTGGCCTCCCGGGGGGCCGTCTCGTCGCCACGGCCTGATCCGCGCCGAAAGCCTGGTCGGAGCGCACCCGGGGACACCATCAGCTGGCCCAGGCCAGCCCAATTGGGTGAGATGTGGTCCTCAGCCCCCTGGGCCTGGCATCGCCCGGACGTGTGTATTTTTTCGGCGAGGACCATTGAGGAACATCCAGGATCATCGAGCTAAAATAACACGCACGAAACCAAAACATGCGCTGCAAATGGATGTCCGAGCGACGGCAAGTTGGGGACCCATCGATTTCTACACCCCTTTCGAGAGATCGTCGACGCGATGGGTTCCCCCAGGGGGGTAAGGACCACAGCTCCCCCAGTTATGGCTGGTCGGGTTTAGGGTTAAGGGCCAGAATTGGTCGGAACGCATCCGGGGACATCATTGGCTGGCCCTTGGGCGTTGCGTGATGGGGGGGTCATAAATGGGGGGGTGGCGAGGGTGGTCTGAAAAGGTACTCAAACGGTACCTCAACGAGCCCCCTGGGGCTCCCCAGGGTCCCAAAAGGGGCACGAAAAGGGACCGTTTCTGACCCCCCATTTATGACCCCCCCATTAAGCCAGCGCCGACCCAGGCCCCCAAGAGCTCTGAAAGGCGGCCCTCTCTCCCGCCGATTCGTCATTGTGTCCCCAACAGTTGGAACTTACTGATCAGTTGGAGCCTACTTCCAGTTGAGTAGGCTCCAACTCCCCGCCAGTTGGAGCCTACTCCCAGTTGGAGCCGACTGCCACTTGGAGCCTACTCCCAGTCGAGTAGGCTGTAACTCCCCGCCAGTTGGAGCCTACTGCCAGTTGGAGCCTACTCCCCAGCGGAGTGGGCTTTAACTCCCCGCGAATTGAAGCCTATTCTTATAGCCTGAACCACCAGAGATAATTTCGAGCGCCAAGAGAGTATCAACACTCTAGGGTTTTCACGTGTCGGGCCTTGAGAGACACCTGTTCGATATTGGCTAGGCACTCTTCCGGGTGCTCGAAATTATTTCTGGGATGTGGTCTTTAAGTACGATGGGGACAACATAACCCTACTCCCAGTTGGAGCCTACTGCCAGTTGGAGCTTACTCCCAGTTGGAGCCTACTGCCAGTTGGAGCTTACTCCCAGTTGGAGCCTACTCTCAGTTGAATAGGCTCCAGCTCCCGCCAGGTGAAGCCTACTCCCAGCTGAAGCCTGCTGCCAATTGGAGCCTACTCCCAGTTGGAGCCTACTGCCAGTTGGCGACTCGTCCACAGGATCGCGCCGCATCAACGATGCGGCTCGACGTGGATCCCGTGTTTCTCCACGCTGGCGTTGCCGATGCATCACCGACGTCGCCGATGCATCGCCGATATATTTTTATATATATATATACATATATATATATATATATATATATCGGCGATGGATTGGTGATGCGGCGCGATCCTTCGGCCCCATCTACTCGGACCCTATCTAGAAGGCCTCTGTTGAGGAGCACATGTCGTCGGAGGCCTAGGTTTGAGCTCCGAGGGCTGCAGATGGACCGAGGTACAACATCGAGGTCGGTTCGGTGAGGGTATCCTAGCGTTCTTCGTGTTTGTTAGATGCGTCACAATCCGCTCTAACGGTGCCTCCTTGTAGGCCTTTCCGCTAGCGCAGACGACCCCTGCCTCGCCGCCGACGCAAGAGGTGTTTGTTGGATGCGGTTGTACATCCTGAGGGAGGGCACCCTGGGGTGTTCTGTGTGTTTGGGCTGGCGGATGGTCTCATGCTCTTGCAGGATGTTATCGCTAAGGCCTCACGGCCGGTGCCGCCGACCCTGGAGGCCTCGGCCCTCGACGGAAATTCCTTCGGCTCCATGATGTACTTTAGGAATGTTAGTTTGTCCCCCTCCCCTGCGCGGGTAAGGGATCAAAGGGAAGGGGCTTCCATTTCGACGCAATGGTGATTCTCGAAGGATGTGATTATGCCCCCCTCCCCTCCGCGGGGAAGGGATCCACGGGAAGGGGCTTCCCTTCGACCCGATGGTGTTCTTGAAGGATGTCATTATGTCCCCCTCCCCTCCGCGGGGAGTGGATCAAAGGGAAGGGGAACCCCCTCGACTCAATGGTGGAGGGCTTCTCCGAAGGGCTTAGGCGACCCGTCCTCCTGCTCCTCCTCCTCCTCCTCCTCCTCCTCCTCCTCCTCATCTGGCCCTCGTTCTGTCTTCCGTCTTGTATGTCCTCTTGTTTGTGTCGTTCTGGCCATCGTTTTGGTTTTCGCTCTGTTATGTGTTGTGCTTCCGTTGTGCTGTTCGCTCTTGTTCTGAGCGCGGACGGTTGACGAGCGCGCGGGAAGAGAGAGGTGCTGCATCTCTCTTCCCGCGCGCTCGTCCCCGTCCGCCTGCTGCTTCGTCCCCCTCCCTGAAGCAGTGGCGAAGCGCCCTGTCTTGCCTCTATACACACACATATACATACATATATATATATATATATGTATTTATATATGTATATATCCGTAAGGGCTTCGCCCCATGCCGCCGACCCCCTGTCTCGGATACTGAGAGATGCAAAAGCTAAATCCTGAGGTCTGGGCGCCGCCGTGAAGCGGTGTCGGGACCTATTTGTTTTTCGACTTTGACCCTACGGATCTGCATCACGCCGAATGTCAGACATGTGGCAAATCCTTTGTGTTTTTGGACCCTGACCCTACGGATCTGCATCACGGGTTGCCGCCGATTTTCAGAAATGTGGCAAATCTCATGTGTTATTGGACCCTGACCTTGCCGATCTGCTTGAGGGGTGCCGCCGAATTTCAGAAATGTGGCAAATCTTTTGTTTTTTTGACCCTGACCCTGCCGATCTGCGCGAGGGGTGCCACCGAATTTCAGAAATGTGATACATTCATATGCTGTTGGACCCTGACCCCGCCAATCTGCGTGAGGGGTGCCACCGAATGTTAGAAACATCGCGAATCCCTTGTGTTTTTGGACCCTGACCCCGCCGATCTGCATGAGGGGTGCCACCGAATTTAAGAAATGCCGCAAATCCCGTATGGTTTTCGACCCTGACCCCGCCGACCTGTGTGAGGGGTCCCACCGAATGTCAGAAATGCGGTAAATCCCTTGTGTGGTTGGAGGCCCCTGACCCCGCCGATCTGCGTGAGGGGTACCACCGAATGTCAGAACTGTGGCACATCCCATCTGCGGTTGGACCCTGACCCCCCCGATCTGCGTGAGGGGTGCCGCTGATTCTCAGACATGTGGCAAATCCTATGTGTTTTTGGACCGATTTGCGTAAGGGGCGTCAATTTTTACCCACCACAGCAATTCAGAGCACACGCTCAGGGCGTGGTAAACATGCCTGTGTTGGGCCTCCCCCCTCGCGCGGTCCATCAACACGGAACAGTGAGCAGCAATAAGCAGAATTGTAATAAGGAGCAGTAAGCAGCAAGACACATAATTGTAACAGTGGAAATTGGAAGTTGCAACTGGTACAGAAAACTGCGAACCTTAGGCCTACAGCCTGGTGGCCCCACAAGGGGGATGGCGGATGTATATTTATACATATATATATATATATATATATATATATATATGTGGGGGGGGCGAAGAGTGGCACGAACATAACAATTCGGAGGCCCGCGAGGATTTCTCGGATCCGCGCTGGACCCCCTCCCTGAGGCGCGCGCCAGGGGCGGAGCCAGAGTTGCCGCCAGGAAGCCCCAGCGCCGATCCGAGAAATCCGCGCGGACCTCCGAGTTTGTATGTACATGTCGTCTTTCGATCTCCTAATATACAGTGGGGGCCCATGCCAAGAAAACCCTGCTTGCCTCCAGGGTTCCCTGGGTTTCTTGGGTTTCGATGGTTTTGCGATGGAGAGCGCGACGTTCCCACACCAAGAAACAATGGACGTCCTAGGGTCTCAGGGGTGGGTTTCTTGTGGAAGGTTTCTTGTGGACTGGCCTCCACAGTATATTCCGCCAAGGGATGTTCTCATAACCTTATGTGGTTTGCACGGCAGATTCTTGGAACATGCCTGGCTGAGACGGTCTTGTTTTAGCACATCGGGCTCATGCTCTGAGACCATCGTTTTTGTTATGACAACATCGCTGGGTTCTAAGAACACGTCGTGGTAGGCCTATGGGATTGCCAGGACGCTCGGTCCTTGCTCAATTCCCGAGAAGGCACGGTCGGACCGAGGTCTAAGATCGAGGTCGGCACGGGGAAGATACTTTGAATGTTTCGGGCGCGTTGGAAGCTCTTAAGCATCCTGGGGGAGGGCACTCTTGGACGTTCTGTGGGTTTTGGCCGGTGGAGGGTCTGGTGTTCTTGGTGGATGTTCTTCTGTCTTAGGTCCGACTGTACCCATACCGCCACCCTCGCCTCGGTTTCTCCCTTTTGGGGGCCTCCTGGGACGCCCTCGTCGCCGCCGCTGGATTCGCCTCGAGATCCTGGTCAGAATGCACCCCTGGGGAGGTCCAAGGAGTATCGGTATCAGTGCATTTTGGTTTCCCGAATCTCTGCCCCATCTGACGCGAGGAAGCCGAGAGGAAAGAGCGGTTGCAGGTTGAGGCCGACCTCAAGGAGACAAGGAGGAGTGCTGCGCAGGCGCCCGCTGTGACTTCGAAGGGGGGGGAAGTGGAGGGGAAAGGAGGATGAGGAGAAGGACGTGGAGGTGGTGAAGACAGAGGAGGGGGTGAGGGAGAATGGGAGGGCGAGCAGGCAGATGAAGGAGGCTTTGATTCAAGGAAGCGCGGACATGGATTGCAGCCGAAGCCGATGGTAAGGATTGGTAACCTTCTCAAGGGTACCCTTGCATTCGTGCCTCTTTGGTCCTTGACAGCTTTGGATGCCCCGCCGCGCTCGAAGAAGCTCCAGCACGGGTTCCCAATTGGCATCCATCCTTAATATGCATCTTCACTACAGTTTTGACTGTCAGGCGCGTGGGTTAGCCACGGCCCGTTTCCATACAGTCGGACCGAGGTTAAGATCGAGGTCGGTTCGGGGAGGGTACCTTATTGTTATTCGTGCCTGTTGTACTTGTGCATCCTGAGGGAGGGTACCCTCGAAGATTCTTTGGCTTAGGCCAGCGGAGGGTCTCGTGCTCCTGAAGGATGCTCTTGTGTCCTAGGTTCGACTGTACCTGTCGGAGGGCGCAAACTATGCACTGACGCCGATCCTGGCCAGGCCCATCCTGGCCCCGGTATCGGTGTATATGCATTCCTGGCCAAAGCAGGAGGGTGTATACACCGATCCTGGGCCCAGGATCGGCCTGGCTCGGACGGGCCTAGGACGAGGATAGGTCCGTTCTGGAGCGTTCGGCAACGCGCTCCGAGAGGGCCGTGGCGCCCGATGCATCCCCCAGATCGGCAGGATCTGAGAGATTCTTGATCTATCCGTGCCCGATGTCATCCTCGTTCTGGCTTCGTAGTACTGGCCAGGATCGGTGTAGGTGTATACGTGGCGCCCTCCGATCGGGGGGGCACAGAGGTGGGGTTGGACCAGAGGTGGGGCTCGAAGGAACATCGCTCCGAACGGCCCCAGGAAGAAAGAACCGCGTGACACGGGAGCATCCAGCTGGGCCCGCTCCCCAGCCCCCCCCCTTGGGATGACCCTCCCCCTGTGAACCCCCGATCCGCCCGGGGAGGAGGAGGAGGAGGAGGAGGAGGAGGAGGAGGAGGAGGAGAGGAGGAGGAGAAAGAGGAAGAGGAGGAGGAGGAGGAGGAGGAGGAGAGGCCGGCGCGCTCCGTCGCCGCACCGGGCGGCGCTGGCGCGCGCTCCGCCGTCGGGGGCGGCCGCGCGTGCGCGGGGCCGCCCCGCCCGGGCTGCGGAAGGGGGCAGGCCGCGGAGAGCGCGCCCAGGTCGCCCTTCCTCCTCCTCCCTCCCTCCCCTCCCTCCCTCCCTCCCTCCCTCCCTCCCCCCCTCCCCTCCCCCCCCTCCCCTCCCCCCCCCCTCCCCTCCCCTCCCCTCCCCTCCCTTGGGAGGGAGAGCGAGAGGCACAGACACAGGCAGGCTTCGATCCCCAGGGGAAAAAGCGTGGCGTCGCTCGGCCGTGTGCATTTTTTTTCTCGGCGAGGACCATCGAGGAACATCTCTGATCATTTAGCGCAACATGCGCGCACGGAATCGAAACATGCACGGGGAATGGACGTCCGAGCGATGGCGAGAAAGGGGGAAGGTACGGGGTGGGGTGCGAATTATCACGGTGGGGCGATCGAAAAAAGGGGTGGGCAGCGAGGGCTGCCGGAAAGGAGCCCTTTTCTGGGCCCCAGAGGGAGCCCTTTTGGGCCCAGAAGGGGCCTCCGAGGCCTGAAAAGGGCACCTTTCTCCCCCCTCTCATTTATCGCCCCCCACGAATGCGCGCCCAACTGGGAAGTGGGTGGGAAGACGATCATCGAGCAAGCATGGGCAGGTTGGGACCCCTGGGATGTGTGTGTGTGTGTGTGTGCGTGTGTGTGTAAGTGTAAGTGTAAGTGTGTGCGTGTGTGTGTGTGTGTGTGCGTGTGTGTGTGTGTGTGTGTAAGTGTGTGTGTGTAAGTGTGTAAGTGTGTAAGTGTGTGTAAGTGTGTGTAAGTGTGTGTAAGTGTGTGTGTGTGTAAGTGTGTGTGTGTGCGTGTGTGTGCGTGCGTGTGTGTGCGTGTGTGTGCGTGTCCGTTCCTGTGTGTCTCCCCGGGCCCCTTCAGGGAGGGAGGAGGCCGAAGACCGCTTCCCGCCCTGAGAGCGCGCCACCCCTCTCCGGGTGTGCGCGCGCGACGCTCCGTGCCCTCCTGGTTGCCGAGCTTCCTCTCTGTCTTCCCCCCTTTCGGATGCAATTCCTTGGACGCGAAGTCCGTTTTGTTTTTTGTTTCGGTGTTTTTGCAATCGGTGATATCGTTTCGTTGTTCGTTCTCGTTTGGACCGGCTTCGGTTCTAAACGTTCGTTATACAACAGTCGGGTTAAACGCGTTGTTCGTTCTAAATGCCAACGCGTTTTAAATATCGTTGTGGTCGGTCCTTGCAGTTTCAACACCAGCGCCGGTATATCCGTGGTCGGCCTATTTCGGCATAATCTTGTTTAGGCCATTCCGCCAGATTCCGTTTCGTCCAGCTTGCCTTTGGGGTCAATCTGATTTGGTTGAAGGTCTCTTTAGTCGGGTAGCCTTTCATCGTTCTTGCGAAGACCTTCAAGGGGTTGCCTCCTAAGGCCCTGTCTGTCTCTCAACATGAGCAGACTGGTCCTGGAGTAGTTGACTCCTGGGGGTCCTGACCAGTTTTGGCCGCCCGGGCTCTTTCCGAGCCCTGGGACCCGCGACAAAAGCGGCTCTGGATGAGCAGCCAGTCTTCGACAAAGACCCCAGGGTCGGGTCCTTCCTCTACCAGTCCAGGCCCAGATGGGGTCGGAGAAGATGGGCTCGGAGGATCGCACCGCATCGCCGATGCATCGCCGATGCGGCTCGATGTGAAGCCAGATTTGCTTGACGTCGACGTCGCCGATGCGTCGTGGGTACATCCCCGATGCATCGTCGATGCATCGGCGATGCGGCGCGATCCTCCGACCCCGTCTACTCCGACCCCAGCTAGGAGGCCTCTGAACAGGGCCCCGCATTCAGGAAGCACACAAAGGACGTACGCGCCCAACAACGTACATGAGCTCGGCCCCCCAACCTGCGAGACCGGCCGCGTGATACGAACGTTCGCGCAATGCGCACTCGAAACCAACGTGAATTCATGTACGCGTACGTCCTTTTTTCGCTCATGTGCAGTCCTTTCGTGCCACACCTCTCCAGGCCTCGCGAACGGGGCCGGAGCAGGCGGGGTCCACGGCCCCGCGGCGCGAGCCTCCGACAGTTGTTGTTGTTGTAGTTGTAGTTGTAGTTGTTGTTGGTGATGTTGTTGTGTTTGTTGTTGAGGATGTTGCTGCTGCTGCTGCTGCTGTCGTTGTTGTTGTTGTTGGTGTCGTCGGTGTTGTCGTCGTTGTTGTTGTTGTTGTTGTTGTTGTTGTTGTTGTTGTTGGCGTTGTTGTTGGCGTTGTTGTTGGCGTTGTTGTTGGTGTTGTTGATGTTGTTGAACTCTCATTTCTTAAGAATAATTATTGTTGATCCCCCCTCACCTGTGCATACTGTTTCTTCTCAATCAAAGTGCGCCCGCGACGCTCGCACCCTGTTTTTTTAACAGGGGAAATCTTGGTGCTCAAACTGGGCCCCTGGCCCCCTGGATTACAACAACAACGACTCCCGCCTGAGACTTCGTCCAAATTTACTCAGGACCCCCGCTCCTAAGACTTCTCCACAATTTACTCAGGATCGGTGCTCCCGCCTGTGACTTCCTCGCAAATTACTCAGGACCCCCGCTCCCATCTGAGACTTCCTCACAATTTACTCAGGAACGGCGCTCCCTCTTGAGTTTTCTCCGCAATTGAATCAAGATTTCCTCGCAATTGAATCAAGACCCCCGCTCCCGCCAGAGAACCCTTCACATGTTATTCAGGAATTGCGCTCTCGCTTGTGACTTCCATGCAATGTATTCAGAAATTGCGCTTTCGACGCTCAGGAAACACGCTGCGCCAAGGACGTCGTTGCAATTACTCAGTAATCGCACTCTCGCCATACTCAGGCATCCCGCTTGAATGTCGCACCCGCCCGACTCGCCCGTCAGGGGATCGTCCGCCCGTCGTGGGCTCCCGGCCGAGACTTCCTCCAGGAACGGCGCTTTCGCCTAGGACTTCCTCGAACGTTCACGCTCTTACCTTCCTGCTCCTCCTCCCTCTCCCTCCTCCCTCCTTCTTCCTCTCCTCCCTTCTCTCTCCCTCCTCTCTTCCCTCATCCGTATGCCTCTCTGCCCTCTCCCTCCTCTCCCTCCTCTCCCTCCTCTCCCTCCTCCCTTCTCCCTCCCGTCTCCTGCCTCCTCCCTCCCTCTTTCTTTCTCTATCCCCCCTCTCTTTCTCTCTCTTTCTCTACCTCTCTTATCTGTTTTTTTTCTCCTGTCTCTCTCTCTCTCTCTCTCTCTCTCTCTGCCTCTAGTCAACCGCCCCCCTCTCCGCTCCTTCTCTCCTGGCGTTGTCCCTGTTCCTTCGTCCTCCCCCTCCCTTCCTCCCACTCTCCTTGGTTCTCCCCCTCCTCTTTTGCAGGGCCCACACCAATTCCGATGGCGGGCACATGTACGCCCACGAATGATTGTCCGCCAGTTCAGGTTTGCCCGCTTGTCTAAGCCCGCCGCCCCCCGCAAAGAGAAAAACAATCCCAAAGGGGGTGTGTTCGAAGACAAAAAGGGCGGGCATCGAGGGTGTGGGGGCTCATTTTGAATGACACGCGGGCAAGTCAGAGCGAACAGTCGTCTAATGATTGTTGTTGTCGTTGTCGTTGTCGTTGTCGTTGCGGTTGCTGTTGATGTTGATGCTGTTGCTGTTGCTGTTGCTGTTGTTGTTGATGCGGTTGTTTGCTGATGTTGTGTTGATGTATGGTGATGTTGCCTGCTGCTGTTGCTTGCTGGTGTTGTGCTGGCTGCTGGTGCTGTCGGCGTTGTTGATTTTGTTGTTGGTGGTGGTGTCGTGAGTGGTGCTGGTGGTGTTGTGGTTGATGTTTTTGTTGTTGGTGTTGTTGGTGTCGTTGGTGTTGGAGTTGGTGTTGGTGTTGTTGTTGGTGGTGGTGGTGGTGTTGGTGGTGGTGTTGGTGTTGCTGTTCTCAAGAACAACAACAACAGCAATTGCTGTTGTTCCTTGCTTGTTTGCTTGCTTGTTTGCTTGCTTGCTTGCTTGCTTGCTTGCTGTTATTGTTGCCGTCGCTGTCGCGCAGCTGTCCAGGGCAAACCGTGAGAGGCCGTGGGCCCTGTGGGGCCAGGGCGGGCCGGAGGCCCTCCGAGATGGCGGGTCGCAGCTCCTTGCAAAGGAGCGGCCGCTGGAAAGCTGGCGTTCTCTCGGTGAGGACCATCGAGGAGCCTCCAATCGGCGGCGAGCCCGGGGGGGACATGAGAAGGGGCGGGCCTTCTCGGAAGGTTCGGAAGTTCCCCGGATCGGAAGTTCCCAGGCCTCCTGTTTCCGACCCTTCCCCGAAGGCGCAGAACATGTCTCGGAAGGCGCGAAGGTTTTTGAGCAGTCCCGCCGCCTTCTGAGAAGGCCTTCTCCTTCTCGTTCCCCCCCTCGCCCGCTGCCGATCCTGGATCATTTGTCAACATGAAGCACGCGCGAAACCAAACAACGCACGGGGCATGGACGTCCGACCAATTGCAAGTGTGGGGGGGAGGGGTTCTGGGAAGTGCCACCAACGCCACCAGGGGGCTACCCCCAGCGAGGAGGTCCGCGACGCCCCCCCCCCCCGAGCTGGGGAGAGGGGGTGTGTCGAGCGCGAGGGGGGGACCGCGCTCCAGCGAGGAGGTCCGCGATGCCCCCCCCGAGCTGGGGAGAGTGGGTGTGTCGAGCGTGAGGGGGGGGGCCGCGCCACCAGGGGACCCCTCCCGGGCTCCTCCCGCTGGTGGTCGCTGGTGGTGTTGGCGTCGCTTTTTCTTGCTCCTGCTTCTGTTCCGCCTCCATCCTGTCGACGGGCCTCCCCGCCGCCGCAGGGTCCAGTTCGCCCCGATCGATGCGGTTCGAGGTCGACTCTGGCCAGCCCGTGCCGATTCGGTTCCGAGATTTCGGCGGTCTGGTGCGGCACGGGGCTT
>CAUYUJ010021616.1:478477-525977 GCA_963575745.1 Prorocentrum cordatum
CGGACCCCTTAAGCTCCAATTCTCAAAGAAAGCGCCGAAACAAACCGGACCCCCTAGTTACAAAAAAGGCGCTCTAAAAAAGCGGATCGCAACCACTTGGGGCCAATTCCAATCGGTTGCGATCGGCCCGATGTGGTCGGGATGTTTTGGGTTCGTTCACACATTGCTTTGATAAGCAAGGGCTCTCCAAGAGAGCTTCTGGAATGAGTGGGTTGCCTTAGGCTCACAGATGAATGTCTGAAAAAGCGGTTGCGATCGGGCCGATCGCAGACAATAAGTAGCAGTAGTAGTAGTAGTAGTAGTAGTAGTAGTAGTAGTAGCAGTAGTAGTAGTAGTAGTAGTATTTGTTGAAGTAGAAGTAGAAGTAGAAGTAGAAGTAGAAGTAGAAGTAGAAGTAGAAGTGGTAGTAGTAGTCGTACGGATACAAGTACTAGTCTTAATGCTAGTACTAGTAGAATTACTAGTACTAGTATTGGTTCCACTAATACTAGTAGGAGTCGCAGTAGTAGTAGTAGTAGTAGTAGTAGTAGTAGTAGGAGTAGTAGTCGTCGTACTGGAAGTCGTAGTAGTAGTAGTAGTAGTAGTAGTAGTAGTCGTTGTAGTAGTCGTTGTAATAGTAGTCGTAGTAGTAGTAGTAGTAGTAGTAGTAGTAGTAGTAGTGGTCGTCGTAGTCGTCGTAGTCGTGGTAGTAGTAGTAGTAGTAGTAGTAGTAGTAGCAGTAGTAGTAGTAGTAGTAGTAGTAGTAGTAGTAATTGTAGTAGCAGTAGTAATAGTAGTAGTAGTAGTAGTAGTAGTAGTAGTAGTAGTAGTAGTAGTAGTAATCGTAGTAGTAGTGGTCGTAGTAGTAGCAGTAGTAGTAGTCGTAGTAGTAGAAGTAGTAGGAGTCGTCCTCGTAGTAGTAGTAATAGTAGTAGCAGTAGTAGTCGTTTTAGTAGCAGTATTAGAGGTATTGTTCATATGTTTGCTACTACTGCCCCTACTGCGACTACTGTTATTACGCTTGCTACTGGTGCTGCTATTAGTGTATCCACTGTTACTACGACTGCTACAAGTCTAACAAACATTAGAAATAGTACTAGTGTTACTACTACAGTTACTATTAACACTGCGCCTCTCGCTGCTACGACCTGAACTGCGACGACGAGTACGTCCATCACGGATAATATTTCTGATCGGACTAGCACAACCACTCGCCTTACAACCACCACGACCACGATCGCTACCCGCACCACTACCCACCACCACTACTACAAGCATTACGGCTACTACGACGACGACGACGACTACTACTATTATTACTTTTACTACTACTACTACTACTACTACTACTACTACGACTACTCCTGCTACTACTACTACTACTACTACTACTGCTACTGTTACTACTACTACTACTACTACTACTACTACTACTACTACTACTACTATTACTACAACCATTCATCCCACCACTACCACTACCACTACCACTACTACGACTACGACTACTACTACTACTACTACTACTACTACTACTACTACTACTACTACTACTACCACTACTAGGCAGCGGACCAGCCTCCAGGCCGGGGCCGGTGCGAACGGACCGGCCTCCAGGCCGGGATTTTCCCGACGGTGTCCCTTAGGGTCGTCCACGGAGTCTTGTGGCGAAGTACGACTTTTAACACATAACAGCAACAAGCGAAAGAACAGCTCACATGTGTTTTGCACAGCTTGCCAGCTGTGCAAAACACATGTGAGCAGCGGACGCGTCCGGCTTGGAGGCCAGTCCGCCAGCCCCCCGGCCTGAAGGCTGGCCCGCTAGCCCTCAGCCTGGTGGGGGAGGAGTCACAGGACGAAGAGGAAATGAAGTGTGGCTGTGCAGTGGTCGTGGTGATGTACAAGTGAATGTGTGTATGTGGCAATGAAGTGGGGGTGCTGATGTGCAAGTGTGTGTATGTGGCAATGCAGTGATGGTGCTCATTCTCTTCATCGCTCTTCCCTTCCTGGGGCTGTAGTGGAGCTCCCTGTGGGGCACGATCCAACTGAGGACTGCCAGACATGAACGTAAATCTGAAGATCCCTGCTTAGGCGCGATCCTCGTGAGGGGTGCTCCCAAACGCGCATGGAACCAGACAGGGCCACCTTCTTTAATTAAAGCTCCCAGTGGGGCACGATCCTCGACAGGAATGCGCCGCCAAAGCTATAGAACAGAGCCCTGGCCTGGAGGCCGGTCCTCCGGGCATCCCCTGGCCTGGAGGCCGGTCCGTGGGGCTAGGAGGGAGAGGGGACAAAAAACGAGGAGGCCGAGGAGGAAGAGGAGGAGGACGACGACGAACAGCAGCAGCATGGGAGAATAGGGGAGAAGGAGGAGAAGGACGACCAGGAGGAGAAGTTGAAGAGTAAGAGAAGTAGGGAGGAGGAGAGGCGCTGAAGAAGAAAGCGGGAGGAGGATACCGCACTCGTTGGCGGACGCCGCGCTCCAATGGCGCCAGGCGCGCTCGACAGCAAGAGCAGCCGCACGGTGGCCGCTCAGGTGCCTGAAAACCAATTCGCCCCCACCAAGAGGCTCCCGGGGTGCACTGCAGGCGCAAATGAAGAACGAAGAACCCTGGCCTGGAGGCCGGTCCGCTAGCACCCTGGCCTGGAGGCCGGTCCGCTAGCACCCTGGGTCCGTGGAGCCAGGTGGGGAGAGAAAAGAACGGCGAATGAACCAGCTGGGGTAGCTCTCGTTTGAGCTGCAGCTGGAGCTTCCTGTCGGGCGCAGAAGGGAAGTGACAGTGAAGGATGGCAGAAGTGGAGGATGAAGGATGGAGGACGGGCTTTCTGTGGAGCTGCAGGATCCTCGTGACAGTGAAGGATGGCAGAAGTGGAAGTGAACCAGATTCGACCCCCCGTCGCTAAAGCTGTAGTTGGAGCTCCCTGTGGGGCACGACCCAAGTGATAACTGCCCGACATGGACGTGGAACCTTTGAGGTGTAGCTGAAGATCCCTGCTTAGGCGCGATCCTCGTGGGGGGTGCACCCAACCGCACATGCAATCAGACAGGATCACCCTCTTTAGTTTGAGCTTCCAGTGGGGCGCGATCCTCGCCAGGAATGCGCCGCAAAGGCGATAGGGAAGAGCCCCGGCCTGGAGGCTGGTCCGCCGGGCCCCCCCCCGGCCTGGAGGCCGGTCCGTTGGGTTCGGGCCCCCCCGGCCTGGAGGCCGGGCCGTTGCTTAATTCTACTACTACTACTACTACTACTACTACTACTACTACTACTACTACTACTACTACTACTACTTTTACTACTACTACTACTACTACTGCTACTACTACTACTTCTACTTCTACTTCTTCTACTACTACTACTTCCACTACGACTACTTTTCATGCTGCTGCTACTACTACTACTACAACTACTACTACAACTACAACTACTACTACTACTACTACTACTACTCCTACTACTACTACTACTTCTTCTACTACTACTACTACTACGACTACTACTACTACTACTAATACTAGTACTACTACTTCTTCCTCTATTACTATCACTACTACTTCTACAAAGGCAACCACCACTACTACTCGACGTC
Organism: Prorocentrum cordatum; assembly: GCA_963575745.1. Classification (NCBI taxonomy): domain Eukaryota; class Dinophyceae; order Prorocentrales; family Prorocentraceae; genus Prorocentrum; species Prorocentrum cordatum. The sequence goes on from CAUYUJ010021616.1 coordinate 482,042, forward strand.
TATATTATTGCGCCTACTCCCTCGACTACGATCATTTCCACCAGTAATACGAGTACTACTTTTACCACGGCTAATACAACTACTACGGCTATTACTACCAGTGCACTACAACGACCTTCTACTATGTCTACTACTACTACTACTACTGCTACTACTACTATTACTATTACCACGCCTACTACTAGTATTACGAATACGGCGACTACTGCGACTACTACTATTATTACTCCAATCGCTACTACGACGTACCCCTGCTATGATTATTACTACTACTATTACTACGAATATTTCGAATCCGACTCTTATCCCTCTTGCTAGTATCCCTCCTTTATTTGGACTCCGACTACTACTCATACCATTTAGTTTTTTTGTTTTCAAACAAACAAAAACTACCACTGCTATTACTGCTACTAGGACTACTACTTCTACCACTACTGGTACTACGACTACTCGTACTTTTACTATTGCCATTGCTACTATCACCGCTGCCATTTTACCATGCTTTTTTTCGATTGGGACTACTACTCCTACTACATTTACTACTACTATGGCCCGTAGTAGTACTACTACGGCTCTTAGTGCAACTAGTGGTCAGAGTACCACTAGTACTTCGACTATTATTCCTACTACTACGGCGATTATTACTACCACTACTACTACTACTACTACTATTACTACTACTACTACTACTACTACTACTACTACTAGTACGACCTACTCCTTCTAGTACTACTACTATTCCTACTCCTACGACTCCTACTACTACTACTACTACTACGAATAATAGTAATACTACTACTACGAGTGTTCTTTTCCCATCAACAACGACTACTACGTCGACGACTACTTCTACTACTACTACTACTACTACTACTTCCACTACCGGTAGTAGTAGTAGTAGTAGTAGCAGTAGTAGTAGTAGTATTACTACTACTACATTTACGACGGCTACCACTAGGACTACTACGACGACGACGACTACTACCACTATTACTACTATGACGACTACGGTTACTATTACTACTACTACTACTACTACGACTACTACTACTACTACTATTACTACCACTACTAATACTACTACTACTACTACTGCTTCTACTGCTACTACTACTACTACTACTAGCACAAGTATTATTACGATTACAACTACTACTACTACTACTACTACTACTACTACTACGACGACTACTACTACTACTATTACAACTACTACTACTACTACTACGACTACTACTACTTCTACTTCCACTATTACTACTACTACTGCTACTACTACTACCACTAGTAGTAGTAGTAGTAGTAGTAGTAGTACGACTACTACTACTACTACGACTACGATTACTACGACTACTATTACTATTACTGTTGCTACTGCTACTACTACTACTACTACTACTACTACTACGACTACTACTACTACTACTACTACTTCTACTACTACTACTACTACTACTACTACTACTACTACTACTACTACAACTACTACTACTACTACTTCTACTACTGCTGCTACTACTACTACTACCACTACTACTACTACTACTACTACTACTACTACTACTACTACTACTACTACTACTACTACTAGGGCTAGGGCGCCGGCGTGGGCAGACCCGGATCTAGGTCGGGGGCGAGGGTGGGGCGAGGGCGAGGGCAAGGGCGACGGAGGCGGCTGAGTGTAGCCGCGGAGGCGAGGGGAGGGCCTGGGCATCGCTCAGACGTGCGTTGTTTCTCGGCGAGAACTATTGAGGAGCATCCTGGGCCATCTGTCGAAAGAGCAAATGCACGACATCGACAAGTGCACAGGGAGTAGACGTCCGAGCCGTGGCGAGGGGCGAGGGTGAGGGCGACCTCCGGAGAGAGGGCGGGCGGGCGGGCGGGGCGCTCAGAGCGTGCAGCTCTGCACGCGGGTGAGGCGGCCCAGGCTCCCTCTGGGAACTCGAGATCGGGGCTCAAGAGACGGGAGCCAATATGCAAACGATGGTCAGCCAGAGCGCCGGATTCTGCTTGGGCGCAGGGTCCTTCAGGGTCCTGCAACGCCCGACTGACCCTGGCTTGGATTGGCCCGGAGCAGTATATCCCCACTCCTAGGTTCAGAGAAGACCCATACCGCTATCCTCTGCCCGTTCTTCCCGGGAGGGTGCGTGGGATGGGGATGAGACGGCGGAGGAGGAGGACGGAGGAGGCGGATGAGGAGGAGGATGAGGAGGAGGAGGAGGAGGAGGAGCGGCGTGGGGATGTTGATGATGATGATGAGGAGGAGGAGGAGGAGGAGGAGGAGGCGGAGGAGGAGGATCAGGACGGGGAGGCTGGACGGGGAGGACGGAGGTCCTTGGGTGCCCCGCCCAGGAGAGATCTGGAGGCGAGGCTGGACGCGGCGGCATCGGAGCGCCCCAGCGCGAGCGCTTCTGTGGTTGTGCCCCCTGGCCTTCCATACAGTCGGACCGAGGCATAAGATCGAGGTCGGTTCGTGGAGGGTCTCCTAGTGTTCTTCGTGTTTGTTGGATGTTCTTGTGCATCCTGGGATGTGTACCCCTGGACGTTCTGTGTGTTTGGGCCGACGGAGGGTCTCAGGTTCTTGAGGGATGTTCTTCTGGCCCAGGTATGACTGTAACAACTCGCAGGTCCGCGCGGATTCCTCGGTTCCCCGCCGGGGCCCACGGCGGCGCCTCCTGCGCCGCCCTTGGCACGCTCCGCGCGCCAGGGAGAGGGTTCCAGCGCTGATCCGAGAAATCCGCGCGGACCTCAGAGTTTTGTCTTGTGTTATTGCTTGTTCCCCTAATCCAGGAGATTTCAAAAACGGAACCAGGACCTGTAATCGGAATTCAACAACCAGGACCTGTAATCGAAATTCAAGTAGAGGTTTCATCAAGTCCTGATAGGTTTGCATCGGCTTCGCGCCGAGAGGGGGGAAGTGAGAGGGGGCAGGCCTTCTCATAACCTCATTACGTCTTTAGTTTTGGTCCCCCCCCTGGAGCTCTCCGCGGTGAATAAACTCGTCCCGAAACTCGTCCGCTCCCGAAACCTCTCCTCCTCCTCCTCCTCCTCCTCCTCCTCAAAGTGCAGCTTTCGCTTTAGCGCCGCGCACATTCGTCATAAAAGCTTACAACAGTTTGAAGGATGGAGGGCTCGTGTTGTTCAAAGTGCAGATGTCGCCTCAGCGCCGCGCACATTCATCTTAAAAGTTTGCAACAGCTTTAATTGAGTGGTTCGAACACAAGATCGCGGCCGAGAACAAAACATTTGCCCGCTATTGTTCGCGCGGGCGCTGTTGCCTGGGGGTTGTTCCTCTCAGGGAATGATGCCGCATGGGCAACCCCACACGCGTGAGTATTTTTGAGGACATTCGTAAGACGGTTGCAATGTAGAATTGTTGTTCGGAATTCTTGAAGTGGTTCCTGCTCGCGCTGTCTTGGAGTTGTCTTGGAGCCATCATGAGCCTCTTGAAAGGATTCTGAAACCATCGCGGCCGAAAACAAAATATTTGCCCTTGTCGCGCGGGCGCTGTTGTCTGGGGGTTGTTCCTTCCAGGGAATAATGCCGCATGGGCAACCCTACACGCGTGAGGATTTTTGATGACTTTCGTAAAACGGGTGCTTCGAGGGAAACAGTTACAAGGATGGAGGGCGCATGTCGATCAAAGTGCAGCTCTCGCCTTAGCGCCGCGCACTCTCGTCTTAAAAGTTGGCAACCGTTGAAAGGATGGAGCGCGCATGTTGTTCAAAGTGCAGCTCTCGCCTTAGCGCCGTGCATTCTGGCCTTAAAAGTTTGCATTAGTTTCAAGGATAGAGGCCGCACGTTGATCAAAGTGCAGCTCTCGTCTCAGCGCCGCGCGCATTCGTCTGAAACGTTTGCAACAGTTACAAGGATGGAGGGCTGGTGTGGTTCAAAATGCAGCTCTCGTCTCAGCGCCGCGCACATGCGTCTTCGTCTTCGTCGTCGCATCGCTGTCGTAGTCGCAATCGCATACGTACTCGTTATCGTCTTCGTCTTCGTCGCCGGACCGCCCGAACTATAAGTATTTTCCGCTATTGTCGGGCGGGGTAGATTTTCTTAGTTGTTAATGAATTCGCCCAGCATATATTCATGTTCCATCTACCGGCCAGGGGATTTCTAAAGACTTAACGGGGTTAAGGCGGCGGGGGTTTGGAGAAGGCTTCGGAAGCTTCTCCGAAGACCAGAGGCCGTCAGAGCCTTCTCAGAAGGCCCCCTCTGACTTCCCCTGGGCGCGCCGCCGATGATCGGTCTCGAGGGCTGTTTTTAGCTTTCTGAAAGGGCAGGGTGGGGCGGTGCAGCTTGCGGTCGGCGTCCACGCCCAGATCATGGCGCTTCGCGCATCTCCTCTGCGCGTGTTTTCCTCGAGGGCCCAGCAGAAATCGTATGCACAAGCTGTCGCAGGTCCACGCCGAGTTCGTTGGGGCGGCGCCTCCGCCTCCTCCTCCTCATCCTCATCCTCCTCCTCCTCCTCCCTCCCCCTTCTCCTCCTCCTTCTGCTCCTCCTCCTCCTCCGTCCTCCCTCCTCCTCCTCCGTCCTCCTCCTCCTCCTCCTCCTCCTCCTCCTCCTCCTCCTCCTCCTCGTCCGTAGCCATTTTGGCTCAAGGGCTTTGTCTTGGCGGGCTGAGCCCGCATAGGCAGAAACGGACACCGCTGACACCGCGGCAGTGCGAGGGCGCTTGCGCCCGATCAGTTTCTTTGCAGTGCTGGTTCGCCCCAGCAACTGCTTCTCCACGGGGCTCGGAGCTCCCGAGCCATCCCATGTCTTCGAAGGCGGCGAAGCGGCGGCAGAATGAGAGTGAGAACTGGGTCTGTCGTTTCTGCGTCCACGCTGTCACGAAGAAGCCCTGGTTCAACAAAGCAGGGGTCATGTACTGTCGCCAGTGCAGCCTGCACAAGTCCGTGTGCTTCAAAGAGAATCTCAAGCAGTCGGAGTCTCCAAGCACTTCTACTCGGTCTGCCACGCTCGAGGCCAAGTGTGCGGAGCTTCAAGAGCAAGTCAGACAGCTTCAAGCAGCAAGGCGTTCTTCTCCTGATTCAGGTACTGGGAACCCTCCTCCTTGGGCTGCTGATGCTAAGCAGTGTGACAAGCGCAGCAGGATCAAGTACCTGGAAGGTCTCATCAAGCAAGTGGCGAGTGGAGGCTTTTCCCAGGACGAGGAGCTGCTCAGACGGTACCGAGAAGAGAAGTCTGCCCTCGAGACGGCCTTGTTTGCTGACAGACCTGTTGAGGAGCAGGCTCGCAGTTTGGCAAACCGGCTTCAAAGTGCTCGGCATAAGGAAACGCAGCTGCAGAAGGCCCGCGATGAGCAGCAGAGCAAGATCAGCGAGCTCCAGAAGGTCTTGGAGAGCCTCGACACGCGTTTGGTTGAGGCCAAGGAGGAGGTCCTGCGGCTTGAATGTGAGACGAGGGCAACCATGTCCAAGGCTCAGCCACCCGACGGCAGTGGGGAAGGGCCTCCTTCGTTGCGGCAAATGCTCCCCACGCTCTCTGTGTCGGTCGAGCAGCTGGGGGTGGTCGCTTCTGGGCTGGGGGTTCCTCCAGACCTCTTGGAAGAGCTGCAGGCGATGGCGGCCACGATCAAGAAGCTCGCCGAACTCCCTGCAGCGCAGCCACCCACCCCAGAGCCACAGCAGCAACCGCAGACGCCCGAGGAGCCCGAGGAGGACCCCGAGGAGGACCCTGCGCCACATGTTGAGTCCATGGACGTGGATGATCTGCGGGCTACTCTGGATGCAGCAGGGATACCTGCGCAACCCTCGGATGACGCCGAGGTGCTGCGTGGCAAGATCAGGAAGATGCAGACGAGCTACCTCTCCATGTGCAAGCGGCAAAAGCCGTCGGCCGAGTAGGTTCTCGCTTGTGTTCAATGTGCTCAGTGTGATGGTTGGAAGTGTTAGTGGAATGATGGTTGTTTCGGAAAGTGCAGGACCTTCCCCGCGAATGGAAGGAATATTGGGCTCGAGTGGCGACCGCTGTGTACTCGGAAGCGCTGGACCTGTTGTTGGGATGACTGGCACTGGTGATTGCGTGGAGGAGGCCAGCGGGAGCCCTTTCTCATTGAGTCGATGTGCTATTTCAGATGATGGTTCTAATTTTGCAGGGTTGGGACCTGCTTCTGTCCCATTGGCTTATGTGAATGCTGGTATGTGGAGTACAAGGGCTTCCACCAGTCTTTTGTCTGCCCCTGGTAGTGGGCCAGGTGCTGGGGCTTCGGCGTCGGCCTCCTGTTCAGGGACAGCGTTGAGTTCGGCGACTCGGCAGTTCTCTGCATTGGGAGCAGTTCTGGGTCCTGCCATCGTCCCTTCGCTAATGGAGGGCGACCGCTGTGCTCTCGGAAGCGCTGGACCTGTTGTCGGGCCGACTGGCGCAGGTGATTGCGTGAATGAGGCCAGTGGAAGCCCTCCCTCAGGGAAGGCTTTTATTCGGAGTACTACGGCTTCCACCAGTCTCTTGTCTGCCCCTGGTAGTGGGCCAGGTTCTGGGGCTTCGGCGTCGGCTTCATGTACCAGGACAGCGGCGAGTTCGGCGACTCGGCATTTCTCTGCATCTGGTGCTTTTCTGGAATCTACCTTCGTCCCTTCGCTTATGGAGGGCGGCCGCTGTGTTCTCGGAAGCGCTGGACCTGTTGTCGGGCTGACTGGCGCAGGTGATTGCGTGAATGAGGCCAGTGGAAGCCCTCCCCCAGGGAAGGCTAGTATGCGGGGAACTACGGCTACCACCAGTCTCTTGTCTGCCCCTGGTAGTGGGCCAGGGGCTTGGGCTTCGGCGTCGGCCTCCTGTTCCAGGTCAGCGGCGGGTTCGGCGACGCGGCATTTCTCTGCCCCTGGTGGTGGGCCAAGTGCTGGCAGTTCGGCGTCAAGGTCAGCTGTTTCAGGCGGTTGGGGGCAGCCCGCGGTCATTGCCCCAAACGATGCGGCTGATGGTCCACCTCTCACAGGTACGAGGTCGGCTAAACGTTGCTGCATCACGACAGTCAATGCTGGCTCGCATGGGCCGCTGTTTGAGTATCTCTCGGAGTACCAGGGCTCGGTTCTCTTGGCGCAGGAGACCAGAGTCGTGGAGGCCCGTTTAGGAGAATTTCAGAATAGGGCGAGGGATGCAGGCTGGCACGGGCTGTGGTCAGCAGCGTTAGAGACGGGCGAGTCGGCCATGTCCAACTCGAGTGGGGTGGTGGTCTTTGCTCGCACCAACATCACCATCACCGCCCCCCCTGACGGCAGCCATGTGATATATCCTGGAAGAGCGGTATGCGCCCACGTGCAATGTGGGGTCCCAGGTGGCATTGTCTTTGCTAGCGTTTACTTTGTGACGGCGATTGGCATGACTGGAGAAAATCTTGCTATACTTTGGGCAGTTGTGCAGAGGATTGCTCAGTGGCAGGCTCTGGGACTGGACTGGGTGATAGGCGGAGATTGGAATTGCGACTTCTATGCCGTCAATGTCAAAGGTTGGGTCGAGAAGCTTGCAGGCTTGGCGTTTGTTCCGTCGGAGGCCACGTGCATTACCGACGCTGGTTCGTCCAAGATTGATTATTTTCTGGCCGCCAGCAACTTGGTTCCAAGACTCGACAGGCAGGCGGTGGTGATGAATGCCCAAGCCACCATTCCACCTCCACATTTTCCCGTGCAGCTGGTGGTCCATGGGTCGGACAGGCCCATGTGGTGTCGAGTTGCTGATGAACCGAGGAAGTTTCCCCCGATCCCACCAGTAGGATGTGCGAGGTACCCTTACAACTGGGACCGGATCAAAGGCATGTTTGAGTCGGTGAAGGCGCCCAGTGATTTACCGCGTGTGTGGGATGCAGTACTTGATGGCGTTGATTTCGAGATCGCTGGGAGATTTGACAAAGTCGATGGTAAGGCCCAGGAATTCGTTGGACGAGCTGGACCCCCGAGATTCAAATGGGAACAAACGACATGGACTCCACCTCGAAAGCGAGAATATCGAGACTCCAGGGTAGCTGCGTGGGCCACGGCAAAGCGTTGGGTGGCCCACTTGCGGTCGGAGAAGGATAAGCTGCACCGTTTCTGTGAGCGGCTCCGAATATGCAGTGCGGTGTGCACGTTAACCGAGATGCAGTACTTCAAGGTGCTGCAGGCGTTCGACGAGGCTGGGAGATATTGTGACAAGATTTCTGCTGAGCAGTGGGTGCTCAAGGATTTGGGTGAGGAGTTCAGTGAATTTCTGCAAAAAGGGTTGGTGATGATTGTCGATCCAAACTTTGAGAGTATCACTGATGCCATTTCCGCCCAGGCCGACAAGGTTTTAGGCCAGGAGCGTTCTAGAACGGAAAAGATTTGGAGAGAATGGGCTCGTGAGTCTTTCTTGGAAGGGGCCAGTCGGGCCCATGCGATGTCCAAAGTCCGAGCACAAGCTGAAGTACTCCAATATTGTCAGGAGTCGCAGCCATACCAGCTTGCTGACCAGACTTTGCGGCAGTGGTCCAAGGTATGGACGCATCATCGGCTTCAAGCGCCTGATCTTCCCTCGGATTCCAGTGAGTGGGACGCTCTTCCCCATATCTCTTTTACTGATGTAAGGAATGTGGTGAGGTCCTTTTCGACCAAGACAGCTGCTGGCCCTACGAGGTTGGCGCCGAGGAGTCTGGACGTCCTGTCCGACGGCGCGCTCCAAGCTATTGGCAACCTTTTCATGTTATGTGAACGGTGGTTGTGCTGGCCAGCCGATCGAATATACAGCGAACTCGTGCGACTGCCGAAACCCGATGGCGATCACCGATTAATTGTTCTGAGTAACGCACTGATACGTGTATGGGGGAAACTCAGGCGACCGATTTCGAGGGAATGGCAAGATCGATATGCCTGCCATGAGATGTGGGGCACGAAATCGGGGCAGACTTCGAGCGATTCGGCATTCGACCACAATTTGCAGCAGGAGATTGCCGAGTTGCTAGGGGAGAACACATGCACGATTCTTTTGGATATGTCCAAGTGCTACGAGATGGTAGACCCGCACGCTTTGTTGCGAGAAGGGAGAGCCTTGGGGTTCTCTATGCGATTGCTGTGGATGCTCGTGTGCAGTTACCAGCAGCCGCGAAGGATTCGCGCGTTTGGTAGCGTATCGGTTGGGCAGGTATCTTACCAAGGAATTTTGGCGGGTTGCACGCATGCTACTTTCCTCCTCTACCTGCTCACGTACAGGGCTGTCAGTAGAGCAAACCAGGTCTCGGTCACGGTCACGCCCCGCACCCTCATGGATGATGTCGGGCTCCAGTCCATCTCGAAGGCCCCTGAGGACCTCAAGTATCTGGCCATTGCGGCCAAGGGCTTCGTCCACGATTCCAAGGGGCTGGGTATGGTTTTAAATGCTGCGAAGTCAGGCGGGATCCCTGGGAAAAAACGTCTCTGGAAGACCGTCAGTAAGTACATGGGCTCCATGAAGATCCCGTTCAAGGCCCACATGAGGAACTTAGGCCACGAGTTGTCAGGACCTCGAGTTTTGCGTAGGATCGAGAAGCGTCGCCTGACCAGTTTTAGAGATCGCCGCCAGCGTTTCACCATGCTGCGAAGGGCGACAGGCAGGCGAGTGACATCGTTGTGGAGGACTGGGGCCCTGCCGTCAGTTGGCCACGGCGCCACTGTGGCAGGGGTGAGCGACTCGGCTTTGAAGGAGCTCAGGCTGTTCGCGGCGGTCCTCAATGGGGCTCCTGGCAGATCCTCCACGGGGCTCACGGCGTACTTGATCTCGCACAAGAACGACCAGTATGACCCCATATACCATGCGACGTTGCAGGTTGTGATTAAGTTTTCGGAATGGATCTGGGACTCCAGGGTTCAACCGAGCAGGCTCCACAGGGCCTGGGAGAAGCTCAACGAGAAGTTCGGGGGCTCGCAGAAGGCTTCGTGGGCCCAGGCCAGGGGCCCCATGGCGGCCACATGGCTGTCGCTTCGAAGGATCTCTTGGGACCTTGTCGCCAGCCACGTTGTTAGGGACGACCTAGGCCGAGTCTACGACCTCAGGACGCTGAGCCCAGCAGATTTCAAGCACTTCTTGACCGAGGGAGTGCAGAGGTGGCAACACGGCCGCCTCTTGCGGCATCTTTATACTGTGGGTGACGGAGTAGCTATTCCAGTCTGGCACAGGGCCCTCAGGTATGCGATAAAAGGGATTCGATGCGTGAAGCGTCTTGGAGCGATTCAGGCACACTGGGCCGACGGTATCCCTATACCTGCCAGGCTGGATTTGAAGGCTGGAGGCCGATTCCGTCCCTGCGCAGCTTGTGGTCGCCAGATCAACGAATGCTGGGGACACATTCTGTACGATTGCCCTGCTCTCTTGGTGGGCGTCCCCGATGATGAATTTGCTGCCCTGCCTGAACAGCTCGTCGAAGTGCGAGATCGCCTGGTGAATTCTGGAGTCGGGGCAGGTCGCCCCGAATGGGACTACACATACCCTGTCTATGGGATCCCTGAGCTTCCTGTCGGGCTACCTCCGAGAGATTCTGTGAGTTCTGAAGTTTTGTACTGGGGCGATACCGAAGGGCAATGGGGGCCAAAGTCGTACACGGACGGTTCGGGGTTCGGGTCGAATGTGCCAGAAACCAGGAGGTGTGGCTGGGGCCTATGCCAGTTGGACCCCGACACTTTCTTGCCGAAGCGGGCGATTTTCGGCCCATTGCCGTATCTAATCCAGACAGTCGGTCGTGCTGAAAGATATGCTATACGTATGGGGCTGGTTGTTCATCCAAACCACGAGGTTTTCGTGAGCGATTTACTCTCTTTGGTGGAGGAGGGGAATGCTTGGATGGACGAACTTCAGCACGGCCGAAAGCAGCATGCACGTGTGTGGCGAGATATTTTTATTGCAGCTGAGAGGCGGGACAAGAAGCTGCCGCCTCCAGCATTCCAGTGGACCCCTGCGCATCGAGACATCGAAGCTGTGGTGTCGAGCGGGGCTGGTACTACGGAAATTCAAGATTGGCTCGGCAATGCCTGGGCGGACTTTTTCGCAAGAGTTGGCGCTGCTCAACATGCTGTCGCAAAGGTGACGACTGAGAGCGTGGCGTCCGCCCTGAAAGAGCACCGACTGGTTCTTCAGTATGTGTCCTGGGGAATCCAGAGGGTGGTGGAGTCTCAGAAGTACGGACGAGATGTGTTTCCAGGGCCCCGTCCAGTCGAGATTCGTGCGCCTGTGCTCTTTCAAAAAGCGGATGATCATGTATTGTACAAGAACGTCAAGACGGGCGTTTTCAAGTGTAGAAGGTGCGGGGCCTCAGCCCGCACGCCTGCATCCTTCGACAATCTGCGTGTGGGTGGGGGTCGGAAGTGCGTGCCCAGCAAGATCACCCAGGCCCTCACAAATGAGTTCTTCAGGACGTCCCTCGACGTGTGGGAGATGCCAGTGAGTGATGCGCGCGTGGCCGCTGCCCTCGATGCCGCTGCCGCCTTAGAGCCCCAGGGAGCCCCCGAGGAGGCCGAAGGAGGCCCCTCCCAGCCACCTGTGCTCGGTGGGGCCTCTAGGGAGGATGTGGACCCCCTCATCCTGGAGTGTGGGGCTCTAGGGCACGATGTGTTCCGTGTTAGTTCAATGTATTGCTGCCGTCGTTGTGCAGGGCATTGTTCAGTGTTGCAGGTTAATAGTCTCAGGAAGCTGAAGCGTGAGTGTGTAGGCCTCTCTGACAACCTCAGCACTCGGAGGAACCAGCTCAGGGCGATCGACAGGATCAGCCGTGGGCTCGAGCCACGTCAGCGAGGAGGGGACCCCGAGCCCCCGCCGTAGGCTGTTTTTGGTCTGGGCCCCCAGGTCCTTGGCGTGTGTGGTCCTGGGGCCCCTCGCGTTTCCTGGTGTGGCCGTTTTTCCCTGTCCTTGTTTGTGCTGAGGTATGTCAGTCCAGCTGGCGCACTCTTGGTAGCCTGCACCCTGCACCCTCCTCCTCCTCCTCCTCCTCCCCCTCCTCCTCCGTCCTCCCCCTCCTCCTCCTCCGTCCTCCTCCTCCTCCTCCTCCTCCTCCGTCCTCCTCCTCCTCCTCCTCCTCCTCCTCCTCCTCCTCCTCCTCCCCCTCCTCCCTCCGTAGCCATTTTGGCTCAAGATGCCTAGTTCCACAGGGGAACAAGTGGATACCGCTAGTCCGCGGCCAGTGCCAGGGCTCTTGAGCCCGACAGCTTTGTTCAACTCTCCGTGTGCCTCCTGCTGCCCGCAGGTGAGCTTTCTCTGTTCCTCAGCTCGTCCATGGCGCCTCCGCAGCAGCGCAGCGCCTACGTCAAGTGCTACTCCTGCTCGTACGCCTGGAACTGGAAGACCAAGCAGACGTGCTACTGGTGTAGCAAAGCCTTGGCGCCGTGGACAGATGCCCCGCCTCCAGTTCAAGGTGCTTGGGCGGCCCGCGTCACAGCCGCAGCCCAGGCCGAGTCCAACTGCACCCAGCAGCCCAGCCCCGAGGGAGGATGGGAACCGTGGTCTTCATGGCCCAAGTCCCGCCGCCGCCGCGGCAAGGGCAATGGCAAGGACCAAGAGGACGACTGGTGGGCCAGCAAGAACGACACCCCCAAGGCTCGCTCCGCAGAGGACATCCTGGCGGAGCTCCAGGCGATCGCCCCCCACATCGACAAGGCAGCCATCGACGGCATCAAGTCGCAGATTCCGCCGCCCCAGCCGCAGAAGCCAGCCGACCTCAACGACATCTACAGCCGCGCCCAGGCTACGGAGCGCCGCTGCAAGAACAACCTGGAGAGGCTGCTCGAAAGCGAGCAAAAGGCGCTCAGCTGGTACACCGAGCGCAAGCAGGCGTCGGAGGAGGCCGCCTACAAGTTGGCAGAAGCCCAGGCCGAGGCCCAAGCGGCTCTCGATGCACTCCAAGTCGCTCGCAAGGGCGGCACTGCTACTCCCACGCCGTCGCAGCAGAACCCGACGTTCAACCTCACCAGCCTCCTCGAGGACGGCGACATATCCATCGAAGCGGGTTCGGCGTTCGATCTCCAAGGCCTCGACATCGACGACAGCGACCGTCAGGCATGGGAATCCCTCCAACAGCGCTTCGCCACCGAGCTCAAGGCCAAGGTCACTGAGCTCTTCGGCAACACCGCCAGCCGCATCAGCCAGCTCCGCGCAGAGGCCAGCACCATGCGCACGCGCTTCGCCTCCAAGCGACAGCGGTCTGACGAGGATGGACACGCCAGAGAGGGAGGTGGACCACCGCCCGCCGCCTCGGCGGCAGCAGGCGAACCCCCAGCGGCAGCCGCAGCGGACGCTGAGGGCACTGCGGCCTCTTCGCCAGCGGCGCCAAGCGATGGGCCTCCCGCACCTGCTGCTGGCGCTACTCCTGACGGCAGCTTTGCCGCACAGCCTGTACCAGCGATCAACAAGGACCCCGACCTCGAAGACAAGGCACAGAAGATGCTCAGCCAGATGCGCAAGCCCACTGCGACCGCCGCGGCTGGAGCGCAGCAGCCTCTTTAGCCGCCTACAACCCGACCTTGGACGGAATGGTGAGACGGGACGCCTACCGTCAGAGACCAAGAGCTACGACAACCCACCGATCATCAACACAATGGACGCAGTCCTCGACCCGTTCGACGAGCTGGCCGAGTTGGACGCCCACATCGATTTCGCAGCCACAGATCAGTACGCTACCGCCCCGCCCGAGACGCTGTCCTCGGTAGGGGGCGATGAGGCGGCACAGTCCGTCGACTCTGTGGCATGGGGCCCAGGGCAGCCGCAGCGTGCTGCGCGCGCCGACCCTGATGCCGCTCCGCCCGAGACGCTGTCCTCGGTAGGGAGCGATGAGACGGCCCAAGCTGTCGACATGCATGTGGTACAGGAACCAGGGGAGCCTTCGTCAATGGCAAACCCTGATGCCGCCCCGCCCAAGACGCAGTCCTTGGTAGGGGGCGATGAGATGGCGAAAGCTGTCGACTTGGCCGCAGGGAAAGGCTCATGGAAGCCCAGCAGCCCGAGACCCGACCCCAGACCCGTCTACCAAGACGAATGCCCTACGAAGCCCACGCTGTCAGATCACTCCCTGTTCTTCTCCAACATTGCTCAGTGGGGGCCACAGTCGGAGAAATGGCTGGCAGGGCCAGGCAAACAATATCAGATGGTAGCATTGGTTGAAACACACATCTCGCCTGGAAAAGCACCTCTCATCTACGACAAGCTAGCAGCGGACGGTTGGAGGATATCATCGACTACGGCCACGCCTACCGGCAGATCAGACGGAGGCAACACGGGTGGCGAGATTATCTTTTCCAGGTACCATGTCCAGGCCACAACGTTCAACCACCTCCGTGACCTGGCCATCTCCCAGCGCAGGCCCGACCCGTTCCGCGGCTTCACGCCCATGGTATGGCACAGACGCTCTGGCAACCTGGTCGTTATTGCAGCGTATCTGGAACCCCACAGGCAGATCGAGGGTGCAGTGCACGATAAGCTACTTTCGCTGGGAGCCTTCGTTACTATGCTCACGGACCCTTGGATCATCCTGGCCGATTGGAATATGACACCTGAGCAGCTCGCAGCGACAGAGTGGCTCGCCAAATGGAATGCTACCATCGTGCGAGCGCCTGGATCCGCCACGTGCGACAAGGGCCAGGGACTCACGCTTGATTTCGCATTGGTCAAGACTGGCATCGAGCACACGATCTCCATTCGCCAGTGCCCCACCGTACCCTGGGCCACCCATGTTGGCCTTGAAGTTCGAGCAGGCAGTGCAGACCCCTGGTGGTATCAGTCGATCCATACCCCCAGGGCATTCCCCACAGTGGACAGACCCAGGATCCCACCAGACCCCAACAGCAAGAGCGCCATGAAGAAACGTAAAACAGCAGAAGCCCGAGCAGCACGCCTACGCGATCTACCTCCTGAACTCCAACAAGCAGCAGCACAACTCCAGCCACAAGACGAGCCCGCAGCACAGGATCCTATCCCTCTTATGCTATCCCGATGGACCTGTGGGAAGAACATTGGCAGGAAGCGGTACCCACACGTTGTAAGCAGCCTCACGCGCACTTCGTGTACAGACACTGGGTGCACGACGCCGACGACCTCAACCTCAAGTACGCCAAATGGGTCACGGCGCTCGAGAACACCATGATCAGCCACCACCAGATCGACCCGAAGGAAGCCGCAGCATACACAGGCCGAGCCCAAGGCTACCAGCTGTCTTGGAAGAAGACGGCCGCCGCCCCAGGCCGAGTACACGTACATGACCCTCAGTCGGAATGGTGGGCAATCACGCTCACCCTCATCAAGCGCTACGCTGCGCTTCACGACAAGCCCAAGCACACTGCGCTCATGCAGCAGCAGGCCTCCATCATCCAGCAGCGCGCGGACCACTTCAACACTCACTTTCACGACCTCCAGTTCGAGAAGGACGAGGACACCATCTTCCGCTGGTTTGCACTCGTCTGGGCCCCGCACTTGGACAATGAGGACACCGACGACTTGGTCACTATTACCGCTACTTGGGCCTCCAGAGCGCTCTCCGCCGCCCTCGCCAAGTCCAAGAGGGCCTACGGTGCTTGGCTCGCCAAGCAATGGAAACACCGCCCTGGAGTACTACACGCCCATGTCAAGCCAGCGCCCGTACGTCACATCGAGGCCTACACGACCAACCTGACCATCGCCGACCCCACCGTTATCATGGACAACAAGAAGCAACAATGGCAACAAGTATGGCAAGCCACCGAGACCCCCGACGACATCCTACAGGCCCTGTCAAAGGCCAAGGCAGCAGCCGCTAGTCAACCGCTCGGGCCCATCACAGCCGAGATCGTACACCGCTTTCACGGCCGCATGCCACCCAGTAAAGCACATGGAGTGGACGCCCTAGGACCTCGCGACCTCCATCGACTACCAGAACCAGCAGTCGAAGCCTATGCACATATCCTCAACGCAGTAGAGCAAGCAGGCATCTGGCCACTACAAATTTCAGGCACTATTGCAGCTCTTGCCGCCAAGAAGTCTGGAGGCGACAGGGTCCTCGGCATGCTACCTCATATGGCCAGACTCTGGTCTCGCATTAGATCGACTGCATCTGCATCCTGGACCCAAGGTCTGGACGACTTTTGGACTACAGCCATCAAAGGCTCCTCAGCTCTCCAGGCCGCCCTACATAGGACCTTGTTAGACGAGACAGCCTCAGCACTTGGCATACAGTCGGCCACCTTGCTATTAGACATCCAGAAGTTCTACGACAATATCAAGCTTGCCAACCTCATTATGGTCGGCCTCAACTGCGGCTTTCCCCCCATCATTCTATTACTGGAAGTGCAGCTATACCTGGCGCCCAGATTCTTGCGCAGTCGACAATGGGTGAGTATGCCTATCTTCGCCTCCAAAGGCATCATTGCAGGCTCCCCTCACGGCACCACCTTGGCACGACTCATTTTACTACCTATTCTACGGCAAGCCCAAGCTCAGGCAGAGCTTGCCCAGATGTGGACCTTCGTAGATGACACTGTTCTTCGAGTCGAAGGAGTCCTGCGAGCTCTACAGAAGCACCTCCCCCGTGCCGCCAAGACGCTCTGCGACGGTTTAAAGGAGTTCGAGCTGCCTATCTCAGACAAGACCGTCCTCATCGGCTCCACCCCCAAGGTCCGCCAATCGCTAGCCAAGAAGTTGCGGCAGCACGACATCCCAGTTACTGCGACCGCCACGGCCGTCGACCTCGGAGTTGACGCGGTTGCGGCTACTCGACGGGTACAAGCCAAAGCCAGGAAGCGACAGAGCTCAGCCACAGCTAGGTTTCGCAAGATACACCGACTACGGAGCACTGCACAGCAGGCCCGAATCTCAGCAGGACTGTGGCGTACTGGCGCTCTCCCAGAAGGAGTATTCGGACATCGGGTGCACGGCCTCGCTCGGCACGCTCTACTACGATGGCGGCGTCAGGCCGCCATTGCTGCCACGGGAGCAGCAGCGGGCCGATGCCCCACCTCCCTCCTCGGCGCCACCGTTGACGGCATGGACCCAGGAGTTTCCCTAAGGATCGAATTCATCGAGGCTTGGCTCCAGCACTGGATACGCCACCCGAGCACGCACGCCAGGATCATCAGAGCATGGCCAAGGATCAAGACCACCTTGCTCGCCGCAGGCCCCAAGCTGTGGTGCAAGGTCAAGGGGCCCACAGGCGCGGCCATCGCGACCCTGCTGGAGGCCAGTTGGGAGCCGACCTCAGCTACCACGTGGAGGCGTACGAAGGACGGCTACATCGAGGAGTGGAACCTCCCCCCTGCCGATGACCCTGACCTCCTCGACGCCGACATCCACACAGTATTGCAGGACCTCAGCGAGGATTTACACAGGCTCCTCTGGACTCAGGCCGCTACGCATGACCATGGTGACACGCTGGCTGGAGGCGCAGACATGGTCACTATCCGCATAGAACAAAGGAGGCTCCTCGCAAACGGTGACTTCAGCGACTGGGCCCTCAACAACACCATCATCAGCGGAGGACAATGGACCAGAGACCGCCTCCACAACGCGGGCTACCAGATCGACAAGAACTGCGACCGATGCAGCGCGGGAGTTCCTGAAACCTTGTTTCACCGAATGTGGCAGTGCGAGGCGAATGTGGGACCCGAGTTTGAGGCCAGTGACAAGTTACTACCGCGAGCCGTGGCGGGGGTCGATGCCGACCCCGCCTTGTGGCTCCGTGGCATTCCCTCTGTCGCTCTCACTACGCCCGCGTTCGAGCCATTGACTGGGAGGGACGGGTGGGAGTTTGTTGGTGCGGTGCGGGAGGGGCTGCCGTCGTGGGAAGGAGCTCGTAACGCTGAGGGCGAGTTGTTTCTCTTTGGCGACGGGTCTGGCGGAGCCTTTTCCGACGACGTCAGGCGACGGCGTGTTGGTTCTGGCCTCGCGGCCCTCCGATGGGACCCTCCCTCGGCCTCCTGGACCCTCCACGCGGGCCTCCTTGCCCCCCTCCCAGGCCCCCGCCAGACCGTCCCGAGAGGCGAATTGCATGCGTTTTGCCTGGCACTTGAGACGTGCCAGCAGGATTTCACGTTTGTTACAGATCACCTAGCCCTGCAGCGCGGTTGGCAGAGTGGCAGATGTCTCAGACCTGGCAGCCTTAGAGGTAAGAATAAGAATGGGGATCTCTGGCTGAGAATTCGGCACCTCGTGCAGGATCGATATGGCGGCGGCTCTTCGGTCACGGTGCTCTGGACCCCATCTCGCGCCGATCGCCTGACTTTGCATGGTTTCCGAACAAATCTTGCTCTCGGCAACCAGCAAGCCGACGAGCTCGCGGGAAGCGCGGCCCACAAGTCGGCCACCCTTGCCCTCCCGCCTGTCCCCAGGACCGATGAATATGACGCTATCGCAGCCACCGTCCGTCAGAGGGCACGACTGATCCTACGTTCCTTAGGCAAGAATTCAGAGCCTCGAGGACTGTGGCCAGAGAGGCAACCCACCCAGGAGGCAGCCCCTCGTTCTCTGTTGCAGACCGCGATCGCGGCTTCTCAGCACAAATTCGAGCGGTGTGCAGACAAATGGAGATGCCCTGCCTGCCTCATCATCGTTGACGCTTGCCACGTTATTCCAGCTGCCGCCACAGAGTGTGTGCCGCCTTGCCCCCTTCCCGAGTTTGCTGCGTGTGGCGAGGTGCTGTGGTCGAGGGGTCCCCGCGTGATCAGTGGCAAGGCGATTCACCCCTCCCACACGTTGGCCACCATCCCCAAGTGGCAAATGTTCTTCTGTGTGAAGTGCGGCCATACGGCCACGCACCAGGTTAAAAGCCTACTTTTGCCTTGCCCTCTCTCCCACCAAGTGGGAGAGCGCAGGGCCCTGGGACCCACTGGCAAAGGCCTCGAGAACCTCAGCAGGATCAGGCGAGGCCTCCACCCGTCCAGATCGGGTCCCAGCAAGTCAGTGCTAGAGGCTTTGCACGTTTCGGCAGCCGAAGCCGCGATCGGTTCCTACGCGGCGGGTGCTGCCTCCGAGTAAATTGTGAGGCCAGGGGGGGCCTGTCGCGGTGGGCCGTGGGATGTCGCCCCCCACGGCCCTCCGAGAAATATTGGATGGCCCCCCCTGGCATCTCTGGGTTCCGAACGGACTACGTCCGATTGCTCCACTCCACTCCTCCTCCTCCTCCTCCTCCTCCTCCTCCTCCTCCTCCTCCTCCTCCTCCCTCCTCCTCCTCCCTCCTCCTCCTCCTCCTCCTCCTCCTCCTCCTCCTCTCCCTCCTCCTCCTCCTCCTCCTCCTCCTCCTCCTCCCTCCTCCTCCTCCTCCTCCTCCTCCTCCTCCTCCGTCCTCCCTCCTCCTCCTCCTCCTCCTCCCTCCTCCTCCTCTCCTCCCTCCTCCTCCTCCTCCCTCCTCCTCCTCCTCCTCCTCCTCCTCCTCCTCCTCCCCCCCTCCCCCTGGCGGGGCTGGACGCGCCTCGCGCGGCGGGGAGGGGGGGGGGGCTCACTCGTCGACCCAGGAAGTCCGCGCTGGCCTCTGGAGGGCAGCTGCTGGTCCTTTGAGGGGCCCCAGGATCGGCAGGGGAAAACCACCCAGAGACACAAATCATCGCCGATTCCAAGGAGAACGCAGGATAAAAAAAGATTGGAAGTCGGGGGGAAGACGAAAGCCCAGGGAATCTCGGAACACATGGGGCAATCCTGGGAACTGTGCGCATCTATGGCGAAGGCCTTACGGCCGATGCCGCCGACCTTGTGTGTATCTATGTGTGTGTCCCTGGGCCCCTTTACACAAACTTGTAGCGACAAATCGTGCGGTGACCTCGGGATCCGAAGAGTTCTTCACCGCACCCGCACCGTCCGTCACCGCGCGGCACTGGGGCCTCGCAGGCCCCAGCCGCCCGAGACGTCCTCGAGGAACGGCCCGAGTTCCAAAGCCGCGCGGTCACCCCGAGTCCCCACTGCCCGCTGCCCGCTCCAACTTCGTCCCTGGGCGCGCCGCCCGTTGTCGGTGGCGCGTCCCGGGGGGAGGAGTGAGGGGGGGGGCGGGCCTTCTCGGGAGGCTCCGAAGGCCTCTGGCCTTCCTGGAGGCTCCTGGAAGCGTCCGGAGCCCTCCCCGAAGGCAGAGAACACTCCGCGGAAGGCCCGAGGGCTTCTGAGAGGCCCCGCCGCCTTCCGAGAGCGCCTCCTCCTCCTCACTTACCCCCTGGGCGCGCCGTCGAAGTCAGCTTTCTCGGCTCCCGAGAGGCCCTGCCGCCTCCTGAGAAGGCCTCCTCCTCCTCACCTGCCCCCCCCCTGGGGCGCGCCGTCGGATGCAGCTCTTTCGGTTGCCGGCTCGGGTCTCGGGCGGCCGTTCGGGGACGATCCCGGCCTCCCCGCAGCGCTCCGGGCGAGGCGCGGCCGCCGGAGCACAGCCCGAGGCCCGAGAGCCGGCCAGAAGCTGCGAGGCCGCCCGAACAGAAACTGCGAGCCTCTCGAAAACTTCGATCTTCCCCCCCCCCCCATCGCTCGCCGCCGCTCGATTGGTGGACCTCGTTCAGCGCGTGTGCTCTCAGGCGATCGCAAACATGGATCAAGGGGGCGTGGATTAGCGACGGGCCCCGTCTCCATGGGAAGTCGCGGCTTCCCCCGCCGAGCGAGGCGGCGCCGCCCGCCTTTTGGGGAGGGCACCTCCCCCGATCCGTGGATTTGGCGACCGCGCGCCAAATCCATGGATCGCTAATCCATGTTTGCGCGCCCCCGACACTGATCGCCGATAGGGGCCCGATAGCTCCAACCTGCCCAGGAAGGTGCGGATTCGCGATCGCAGGCCTATCGCGGATCTGTCGGCGATGTATCGCCGATTCCAGGTCGACGCATCCCCCCGATGCCAGTCCCCCCCCCCATCGTTGCCCCTCACCCTTGCCCGTTCCTTCCACCACCGATGCCAGCTTGTGACTGACAAAGGACGGCCTCCCCGCCGACCCCGCTCCGATGGCTTGTGGATTGACCCCGCGGCGGGGCTCTGAAGTTCGCTTCCTACAGTCGGGGCCCTGAAGAAGGAACCCTTTTCGTTGGCCAGGGGCTCGGTGTTCCTTGATTGTGCTGCAGTTTTCCTTTTGTTGTCCTTAGGTTTTTCGATCGGAAGTCGAAGTTTAACTTTTGGAAAAAAAGGGGCCTCGTTCCTTATTTAGGGCTCCTTAGGTCAACGCCCCGACTGTATCACGCGCGCCGAGCGAATCGCGACTTGCGGGCTCCGACGAGTGGAGTGTGTGCGGCAGGCTCGTGTCGCGTCGGCCGGCGGCGGCCCCCCGCGCGTGCGCCTCAAGGTGAACGCCGCCTGTGGTCCAGAGTCGGCCCATCCTGGAACGATCCGGCCGTTTTGAGAGGGCCGATTGTTCAGGTTTGATCGATCCCCGCGGTAGAGTCGGCCCATCCTGGAACGATCCGGCCGTTTTGAGAGGGCCGATTGTGCAAGTGTGATCGATCCCCGCGGTGTCAGGAACCAACGCTGGGGTGGACACGACATCCGGCCTTTCTGAGAGGGCCGATTGTTCAAGTTTGATCGATCCCCGCGGTGTCAGGAACCAACGCCGGGGTGGACACGACGCGAACCTGCCGTACTGTCATCACGGCAGCTGCAGACCGGTGGAGCTTCCAAGTGCACACTGCAGTCGGGAGCGCGTGCGCCCTCACATCGGGGGCATGCTGTGGCGCTCGCAGGCGGGATCTTCTGGTGCTCGCAGCCGCCGCCGCCGTCGGCACACTTGGTCGAGGAGGATTGGGAAGAGGAGGAGGGTCAGGGGTAACGATAGGGGGGGTAGGCACAGGTCAGGAGGGGAAGAAACACACGGACACAACGAGTCGTCGACTCCCCAGAAATATGGGAAAATATGGGGAGTCTTTCTATTTGTGTGTACTTCTTTGTGTGTCCTGGGGCCCCTTCAGAATAGGCATAGGGGGGGATGCATCGACCCTCAATCGCCCATGGATCGCCGAGGGGGGCCCGATGGCCCCAACCCGCCGAGGCAGGTGTTTGTGCTATCGGGGGCCTCTCGCCGATCTGTCGGCGACGTATCGCCGATTCCAGGTCGACGCATCCCCCCCTCATGCCAGCCCCCCCCCCTCGTTGCTACAGTCAAAAACCCTAATCAGGACGCGCGACCCACAGACGCGGCTGCAATACCGCGCCATTGCACCGGCCCCGCCGCAGCTCGCCCGAGATCGGACACGTTTGTCGATTGCACAGCCGGCGTGTTCTGTTAACCGCGAGCTGAGCTGGCATTCGCTATCCTCGTGGGTTACCCTCGTCTACCTTTGAGCGATCGTGCCTCGTCCAGGCTCCCGCCTATGCTGCTCATCTCTCGTCTCCCGCCACGTTTTCTGTTTTTTTGGTTGTTCTCTCTCTCTCTCTCTCGCTCTCTGTCTCTCTTTCTCGCTTTCGCCTGCATGCCCTGCCCTCTCTGCCCCCCCCCGTGCTTGCGGGGCCACCAGAAGCCGCCGCCCATCTCCGCGCTAGGGCACCCCCTCCCGCCCGCTCCCCCTCCCCCTCCCCCTCCCCTCCGCCTCTTCACTTTCTCCTCGCGCCCCTTCCCCCCCCCGCCCGAGCCCCCCCCTCTCCGCCCGCCGACGGCCCCCCTCGCCACCCCTCCTCCCGGATGCCCCGCGGCCTCTGAGATCCGGCGTTGCGGAGAACGTGCAACATCGTGAAACATCGCCGCCAGAGGTGATTGTTGTTTTGTTCATTGTGTTGCCGATCGGCGCGAGCCGCCGCACCCCCTCCCCCCCAGGGAGTAGCTCGTGGCTGCTCGTGGCGCCTGTCTCAAGCGGGTGGAGTCCCCCCATGGGACGCACCGCGGCAAACAGCCGCATTAAGCAGAGGTCCGCGGCAAGACCCCCCCTTCCCGCCCGATGTCGAAACGCCGAATACAACAACGTTCTCGAGCGCGGGGGCCCTCGCCGGGCCTCGGGGCCGTCAAAGAACGATTCGGGATAAAAACAACAGCCTTCTGTTGAAGTGGTGCAGACCTTCCCAGGGCCCACCCACATCAGACATTGAAGCAGCCAGATGTCTGGGGACCCCATCCGTGTGCGGTGCTTTTCGAACCAGGTCCATTTGTGAGGGCCCTGGGGCCCGAGAGCGAGCGACAACGCTCGAGGCGAAAAGGCGCGGCAAGACGCCCGCATCTCGGGGTCTTCCTCCCCCACGGCGAGGAGCTGCGCGAGCTCGAGTCCAGCCGCGAGGGGGGCGACAGCGAGGCCGACGCGCTGCGGGGGCAGCTGGAGTGCCAGGTGGTCGTTGTTTTACTCCTTGTTTTGCCGATCGGCGCGGGCCCTCGCACCCCCCCCATGGAGTAGATCTTTGCTGTTTTGGGTGCCTGTGTCGAGCAGGGGGAGTCTCCCCCAGAAAACGCACGGTTGCAAACAGCCGCACTAAGCAGAGGTCTTGAGCCAGAACCCCCCCTCCGCCCCTTCCGCCCAATGTCGAATCGCCGAACTAGAAAACACTCGCCAGGGGGAGCGGCTCGCGCGGCTGGAGGCCGAGCGGGACCAGCTGGACGGGGCCGCTCCGCGCCGGGGCGGGGCGCCTTCTCGCGCCCCCGCCCGTCGCCCCCCAGGTCGGAGCGAGTCGGGTCCCCTCCTCCTGCTCCTCCTCCTCCTCCTCCTCCTCCTCCTCCTCCTTCTCCCCTTCCTGGGTAAGCAGGTACATGTCGCGGGGGGGGCTGATCCATTAAACCCATCATGCTAAGTTCCACGCTGGACTGGGTATTTGGTTCTGTGGCACGTGTGAGGTGTACGCCTTCCAACAGATCGGGAAGCTGGCCGACACATGTGACACCCCGACCGCCACGGGGCGGGAGTATTTACGTCGAATCGAGCAGGGACTCCTGGCCCAAAGTGCTCAGCAAGGCTGGGACTCTGCAGAGGAGTGGGAAGCAACAAACACCACAGTAGGCGCAAGCGGATTTTAATCATATCGCTACGCGATTAAGCAGAATGCTCAGAATGCTCCTCCTCCTCCTCCTCCTCCTCCTCCTCCTCCTCCTCCTCCTCCTCCTCCTCCTATTCCTACTCCTCCTTTTTCTCCGTAGCCATTTTGGCTCAATATGCTCTGTTCCACAGGGAAAAAGTGGATACCGCTAGTCCGCGGCCAGTGCCAGGGCGTTTCTGCCCGACAGATTTGTTCACTCTCCTGGCCCTGTGGCTGGCCTCGTTGCTCTCCCGAGCAGGCGAGGGACCATGGCGCCTGGGGGCCGCGGCGGTGGCGGTGAGACCAAGCCCGACTGGTACTGCCGTTTCTGCAAGTACCAGCGTGGGCCCAAGATCGGGATGCCGTGCATCACGTTCGGCTCCAAGCAGCTCTGTCACTTCTGCGGTGGCGCCAAGGACTGCCATGTCCGTGGGGAGGAGGGTCTGCGCCGCGGCCACAGTGGCACCACGGGTGCTGGTGGTGGCGCAGGCGCCGGCGCCGCTGGGCAGCACCTCGCAACGCAGAGGGAGCTCACCAGGTTGCGAGAGGAGTTCAAGACCCTGCGGGCGGTGGGCAAGAAGGGCCCCGTGGCGGAGGCGCCCAGCGGTGCTGACGCTGAGGAGGGCGCTGAGGGAGGAGACGAGCAGCGCAAAATCGAACATCTTGATTGCCAGCTACGGGTGCTGCGTGGCCTCTCCGACCCAGGGGAAGAAATTCTCGACACGATCGAGCGGCTGGCGGCCCTGCGGCAGGTCTTGGTGGAGCAGGTGCGCGCCAAGAAGCCCGTTGTCGCGCAGCTGCTCACTCTCCAGAAGAAGCTCAAGTCCAAGCAGGGCGCCATCAGCAGGCAGGGCGCGGCGGTGGCCAAGGCGCAGGAGGCAGTCACCGCGGCGCAGGCTGCGCTGGAGGCCGAGCGTGAGAAGGGCACGGAGCTGCGTGCTGATGCTGCTGAGCTGGAGGAGCAGGCGCGGGCGCTCAGCGCCCAGGTGCCCAAGCCTCCCGATGCGAAGGAGTCCGTGGGGGCCCCAGGTGGTGCGCCGAACCTCGATGGCTTGGCCGACCTGCTCAAGGAGCTGGGAGCGTCGGGCGAGGTCACTGAGAAGTTCTTGGCCCCCCCCAAGATCGCGGCGTCTTTCGGCCCTAGGGCTGCGACGCGCGCGCGGCCTGCTGGTGATAGGGGTCCTGGCGGCGTGGCGGCGACGCCGCCTGACGCCAAGAGACGGCGCACGGCGGCGGACAAGGCGCCCCTCGAGCAGCTGCGGGACAGCATCGCGGCCGCTGGAGTCCAGGTCCCCACCGAGGAAGCGGAGATCAGGGCCAAGGCGCACCAGATCGCCGCAGCTGCCAGTGCTTGGGCCTACCGCGCCTACTAGGCGTCAGGGGCCCAGGCTTTGGTTGTTCTGGAGTACCGTGCTCAGTGTGATAGTGGGAGTTTCTGGTGATACTAAGTACGGTGGCAGTGCGGACACTGTCAAAGGGGTGCTGACCACGGTCAATGTTTCATGTGCGAGAGGGCTCACTGAGTACCTCGCGGAGGACCCGAAGGGTGACATCTTCGGCGTGCAGGAGCGCCGCGTCTTGGGGGACAAGCTGTGCCCCCTGCAGGGCCAGGTGATGGACCTGGGTTTCCATGGTCTGTGGGCCCCAGGCGCGGCCGCAGGTGGTGGCCCGCTGGACGTCTCGAGCGGCGTCGCGCTCCTCACGCGCGACGTCATCCCTGTGACGGCGCCGCCCTTCGCGCCCTCCCACGTCCTGGAGGAGGCGCGTGTGTTGGCGGGCCACGTGCACTGGGGCGCGAAGGGTGGCATCATCGTCGTGGAGGTCTACTTGAGGCACTCAGTAGGCATGGGCGATGACAACTCGGACACGGCCCACGAGCTGCAGCGCTACCTCAGGGCGCTCAACGCGCGCGGGCTGGACAGGGTCGTCATGGGCGACTGGAACATGGAGCTAGACGAGCTGAAGGGGCCATGGCTCGAGCAGGTGCGGGGCGCCCCGATCGTCCCGTCTGGGCCGACCTGCTGGCAGACGGTGGAGGGCCCCTGCCTGGACTACCCCATCGTGGCGCCGAACCTGGACCCGAGGCTAGGCGAGGCTTGGGTCGCGATGGATGCGGCACTGCACCCGCGCGCCCCCGCGCACGTGAACCTGGCCACGGTCGACCGCGAGGCCATTGTCAGGGTCGCCGTCGAGCCGCGGGGGTTCACCGCGGTGCCGCCAGTGGGCGCAGCGCCTTTCCCTCATGACCGAGGGTTGCGGGCGGCACTGCAGCAGGTCCTCGCGGCGGAGGAGCCTGGCCTCCCGGCGCAGGCGCGGGGCGCTGTCGTCGGCATGGCGGAGGCCGCGCTCTGCAGCCGCTGGTACCTCGCGGGGGCTGAGAGGCGGCAGCGCACTGGCAGGGCGGGCGAGCCCGTCTTCAAGCTGGCCCAGCCGACGCGGCAGCCGCCGCGACGGAGGAAACTATACGACCCGAAGGTCAGCGCCCACATGGTGGCGGGACGGTGGGCTCGGCATCTGGATGCTGCACGCACGCGATTGGTCAAGTTGCTCGGGTGCGACCTGGACGACCGCGTCGAGCGGGCTGTGGACCTCATCCTCGAGACCCACCGCTACTTCGGCAACGTGGCGAAGTCGCAGCGCGTGCTTGGCCAGCTCTCGGAGGGCGTCGTGCAGTGGCTCTTGGGCGGCGTGGCCCAGATGAGCAAGAGGATGCGGGCCGCCCAAGTCGAGAAGATCGTGGCGGAGGCCGAGAGCCTCACCAGGCGCTACAATGGTGAGCGGGAGAAGGAGTGGCGCGCGTGGGCGGCCGAGAGCCTCATAGGCGGGGCGAGCGTCGCACACCGCTTCACGAGGCTACCTCCTGAAGCTGGGGTCCGTGGGGCCACCACGCGGGCCAGCCCGCGCCAGCTGGCTGACCGCGAGCTCGACGGATGGAGGGACGCGTGGACCGTCCATGAGCAGGGCGCCCTGGGGAAGCCTCCTGACTTTGACGACTGGGCCAAGCTCCCGCGGATGAGCGCCGGTCACCTCCGACGTCCGGCGCTGCGTTTCAAGGGGCGCACCGCGGTGGGCCCTCTGGCACCTCAGCGACATCGGCTTCTAATTGCTGTCGGCGCTCTTCAGCCAGTGCGAGAAGTTGGGGGTGTGGCCGACCGACAGGCCGTACACAGTGCTGGTGCGCCTGCCCAAGGCGAGCGGAGGGTGCAGGCTGATTGCCCCTGTGAACTCTTTCCTCCGTCTGTGGGCGAAGGCGCGCTCGACGATTTCGCGCGCCTGGCTCGACCAGGCGGACGTGCCAAATCTCTGGGGCACTGGTGGAGCTGGCAGGACCTCGACGGCAGCAGCTTTCCACCACAACCTGACGGCTGATATCATGAACATCAACGGAGGGCACAGCGCCACTGTGCTCCTAGATGCGTGGACGGCGTTCGACAGCTTGATTGGAGGCAGGCTGCTGGACGAGGCTCGGGCAATGGGGTTTCCACTTCGCCTCATGTGGGCCATCCTCAGGCATCACCACCTGCCGAGGCGCATCCAGGCGTTCGGCTCGATGTCGAAGAGCTCCGCAGCGCACCAGGGCATCCTGGCGGGCTGCTCCCACTCGATGGCGGTGCTGGTGGTGGCGACGGCGCGGGCATTGCGGCGGCTGGCGACGTATGACGTGATCCCGCGCACGCTCGCCGACGATACCTCAGTCCAGTGGATCGGCACGGATCTGAGAGGCGTGCGCGTCTTGTGGCAGGCCGTCAAGCGCTTCAAGCATGAGGTCGGGGACGTGGGCCTCTTGCTGCAGGAGCTCAAGTCGGGCTACGCGGCGACGTCCAGGCAGAGCCGCGATGCAGCGGCGCAGTTTGGCAGGCGGCTCGGGATGGGCTCGCAGCCGCACATGGGGAACCTTGGCCACGACCTGAATGGGGCCAAGGCCTGCAGGAAGGTCGTCAAGGTCAGACTCAAGAACGTGAGGCCGCGGCTGAGGCGTGCGGCGAGGCTACGACGTGCTGCTGGAGGGCGCGCGGCGTGCCTGTGGCAGACGGGCCTGCTGCCCGCTGCAGCCCATGGGGCGGCGGTGAGCGGAGTGCCCCCCTCCGAGCTGGCCGCGCTGCGCTCGGAGGCGGCCCGGCTTGCCGGGGCCAAGGGCCGAGGTGGCAGCAACGCGCTCTACCTGGCCAGCGAGCGGAACCCGTGGTATGACCCAGTCTTCGCGGCGACCGTCGAGCCGCTCATGCACTGCGCTGCGGTCGCGTGGCAGCAGGCGGTGTCCATGAGCGCGCTGGAGAAGGCCTGGCGCGTGACGCTGGACAGGGTCGAGGCGGGCGAGGACAAGCTGACGTGGGCGTCGGCGCGCGGGCCGCTCAAGGTGGTCGTCCTGTCGCTCAAGCGGATCGTCTGGGTGTCGCTGTCGTCGGTGCTGATCCAGCCTGACGTGGGGCCAGTGATTTCGCTCTTAGCCACGTCGCCTCGCTTTTTTCGCGATCTCCTGAGGCAGGGGATTCAGCGTTGGCAAATGCGCCAGGTTGCCTCTCACCATGATGCAGCCGCGCCTTTTTGGCCGCGAGGCCTGCGAGCTTGTGTGGGGGCGTCGGTGACTGGGGCGGGGAGGGTCGGAGCTCTGCGCAGCCTGTGGTCTGGCCCCCTTTCTGGCCAAAAGCTAAGTTGTATAGCAAAGGAATGTGTGATGATCAGAAGTGTCGAGCGTGCCCGCACGAGGCTGAGACGATTGGCCATTGTTTCGTTGAATGCCCAGCGTTGACGCAGCGCTTGTTGGACGATGAGGAAGATTGTGGTCTCGATCCCACGTTGGCCTCAGCTCGCGACACCATGTTGGAGCATGGGCCGATTGGAGAGGGCCGCCAGGATGTAGATTCGTTTGCCTTCTCGGTCGGGACCCCCAGGTGGCCCAAATTTGAAGTGCCGCCGCCTCCTGAGTCGCCTCCTTGTTTCTTTTGGTGAGATTGGGAGTCGGATCCCGAACAGTGGAGCGATTGCGTGTTTACTGATGGCTCGGGATACCACAACGAGTATCCTGAGCTCCGTCGGTGTGGATGGTCCGCTGTTATGCTGAATGCCAATGGAGCCCCCGCTCGCGCGCTGTATGGCGGGCTCGCAAGCGCGCAGCAGACAGTGGGCCGTGCTGAGCGGGCTGCGGGCCTCAAGGCCCTTCAGCACATGCCTTCGGTCCAGTGCGTGATTTCTGACTTGCTGGAAATTGTGCAGGAAGGCAAGCTGTGGGGCCAAGGAGAGACGGAGGCCCTCACAGATGCGAGCCGTGCATGCCCTGCAGTGCGGCGTCAGTTGGTGGCGCTGAAAAGAACGCCGCCCGCTTTTGCATGGGCCCCGTCCCACAGGACTGAGGATGAGGTTCTCTTCCCCGCTCCTGAGGACCCTCCGCCCCCCCCCTACCTCTGGGTCGTGGGAAGTGTATGGGCCGACTTTTTTGCAAAGCTAGGAGCCCTCTCGGTCAAGCTCCCAGAGGCCCATGCTAGGTTCTATAAGGACTCGCTGACTGAGGCTGCCCAGTACGCCAAATATTTGTCTTGGGCGGTCCAAAGAAGCTGTCAGCTTGACCTGTGGTCTGAGAAGGCTGTCCTGACGGCAGCCCCGAACAGGGCCCCCAAGGCCAGTGGAGCCAGAATGGTGCTGCTAATACACGAGCATGACCTCATCGACATTCGAGGGAGGCTCATGCGTCGACGATGCCGTCGCACAGCGAGGACCGCCGAAGCTCGCAGACAGTTGACGGGAGGCATGGATCGACGTTGTGTGCCTTCTATGATTTCCCGAATGCAGGCAAATCTGATAGAGGCTGCCGCCAGTGCCGCCACGAGGCCGCCGACGGCCCGCTGGGGGTCTGTGGGGGGGCTGCCTGGTGGCCCTGGGGGTGCCCCTGGGGATGGGGCCTCGGCTGGGTCCGCTCCTGCTGCTGCTGGGCTTGGGTCCGCTGTGGCTGGGGACTCGGCTGGGGTGCGCTGGGGGGGGGGCCTGTGCCTGCCCGCGAGGGCGGGGCTGGGGCTTCTGTCGGGGCTGAGCCTGGGGGCTCGGCGTCTTTGGCCTCTGTGGAGGCCGCGCGTGCGGGGCCTGTGCCTGCCCGCGAGGGCGAGGCTGGGGCCCCTTTTGGGTGCGCTGCGGGCTCTGGGGAGCCTGCGGCGGCGGAGTGGTGTCACGCGCCAGGGGGACACGACGTCACCGCCACGGGTACGGTCGTCTGGTGTCGGCGGTGCGGGGCCTACGGGTCCGTCAGGGTGGGGAAGGCCTTCAGCTCCCCCTGCCCTGACCCCAAAGACTTGCCCAAGAGCAGGAGGTCAGTCCTCAGTGCTCTCCAGAGAGGCAAGCACCCCAAGACTGGGCAGTCCCTCACGGGGTGATTGAAAGTCTGGGGATTTACTGTTCCCTCTTAGAGTGGTGTCTGTGAGCAGACGCTGTCTCTTCAGCGCTTCCCTGCTTCCCTCCTCCTCTTCCTCATATTCCTCCTCACCATCCTCCTCCTCCTCCTCCTCCTCCTCCTCCTCCTCCTCCTCCTCCTCCTCCTCCTCGACCCGAGTGGAGTCGAGATAAATCGCGGCGGGAGTTGTTTCGTTATTTTTTTTGCCTCAGGGGGCCTTCGCCGGGCCCTGGGACTGTCAGGAGACGTCGCTCGGGATGAGAAAAGCTGCTCCCGGGGAAAATGTGTCGAGACGTCGGGGGTCGGCGTTCGAAAATATCACGGCGCCGCGACGGTCCGGGGTCGGAGCCAGCAGGCTCCGCCTGGTGGGCTTCCAAGCGAACAGTTGAGGCGGCCATGCGCAAGACGCGCGCGGGCGAGGCAGATCGGGGGAAACGCGTCAAATGATGTCAAATGCCTGCACGGGCAGACGAGTACACGCCAAGCGCGTGCCCAGGCAGCCTGGACGAGCCAAATGCGCGCCGTGAGGGCGGAGGGTTCCGTCCAGTGGGCCCCTCAGCTGGATGTCGTTCTCGCACCGCTGCTCTGGCGCTCTGAGCCCTTGATTCTCGCGGCTCGTTCCTTCGCCCCTCCCCTTCCCTTCCTCCCTCCCTGGCTCTGGACTGGTCCTGTCCAAAGCCCTCCCTCCTGGCTCCGCCCAGGTCCTCCGCCCCGACCCTCCCCACTTAGCCCCTCTCCCCTGGACCTGGTCCCAGTCCGCTCAATTTTGGTGGCTCGTTCGTCCGCCCTCCATGGCTCCCCTTCGGTCCCCCCTCCCGGCCCCCCCCCTGCCTCCGCCACGGCCCTGGCGCCCCTCTCTCCCACGGGCCGTCCCCTCTGCTCTCGTGGCCCGCGCGTCCGCCCCGGCTCTGCCCCCTGTCCTCCCCGCCCGCCGCCAGGACGCGGTGCACCGGCGCGCCGAGGCGGAGCTGCAGGGCTCCGCGCGGCGCGCCGAGGCGGAGCTGGAGGAGTCCAGGAGAGCCGCCGCGGAACTGCAGGACTCCGCGCAGCGCGCCGAGGCGGAGCTGGAGGAGTCCAGGAGAGCCGCCGCGGAGCTGCAGGGCTCCGCGCGGCGTGCCGAGGCGGAGCTGGAGGAGTCCAGGAGAGCCGCCGCGGAACTGCAGGGCTCCGCGCAGCGCGCCGAGGCGGAGCTGGAGGAGTCCAGGAGAGCTGCCGCGGAGCTGCAGGACTCCGCGCAGCGCGCCGAGGCGGAGCTGGAGGAGTCCAGGAGAGCTGCCGCGGAGCTGCAGGGCTCCGCGCAGCGCGCCGAGGCGGAGCTGGAGGAGTCCAGGAGAGCCGCCGCAGAGCTGCAGGAATCCACTCTGCGGGAGGGGGAGGAAGAGGAGGAGGAGGAGGAGGAGGAGGAGGAGGAGGAGGAGGAGGAAGAGGAGGAGGAGGAGGAGGTTGCGGAGGACGAGGAGTAGGAGGAGGAAAGGGAGGTGGAGGAGGAGGAGGGGGGGAGGGGGAGGAGGTAGAGGGGAGAGGGGGAGGAGGTGGAGGAGGAGGATGGGGAGGGGGAGGGGGAGGGGGAAAGGGAGGAGGAGGGGGGGGAGAACGGAGAGATCTTGCTGCGTGACACTCTGCCCGTTGCTGTCGACGGTGGCATATCTGCTTCCACGAGTTTGAGCTACCTCATCAGAGTGAAGGCGGGGGGAGGGGGTGAACCTGTCTTTGCCATGGATGATTCCACTGTTCCTTTACACCTTCAACCACCCACCCACCCCTTCACATCATCTCGGCCATGAACGACGACGTCAGGGACATCATCGAGATCTCCAGCGTCTCGCAGAACTTCCGGATCCCCAGGCTTGTTGCCCATTCAGAGGAATAGCCAACAAACTCGCACGGAGATGCGGCTTGGAGTACACACCAGCTGCAGCACATGGGACGGCACCTTACAGCCCGCAGCGCCACTACTACAAGCTCCAACGGTACCCGAATAAAAGTTACGACGACGAACCACGACATCGACGATGACGGCGAACGTACCAACATGACACCCTTCATCTCATACTAGTTGGACGGACGAATGATCGCGCGGCGGGCCATGACACCAGCAACTACCACACCAAACCCTCTCACAACTCATGAAGCAGTGCACCAACAACGATGCCCACACTGTGCGAAACATTTCGCGAGACAAGACACGCGGGTGAGGCATATCAAGCAAGGTCGATGCCCGGCGTACCCCATCGGCGTTGAGGCTCAAAGTGATCAAGCAGTTCCGTACCAAGCCCTTCCTGCGCTGGCTGCGCCAGTCGGGCAAGGCGATGTTCAAGCCGATCATCGAGGTCCAGCAGGCGCCGAGCAGCGGTCAGAAGAGAGCGGCAACGGACGCGGTCGGCGGGGGCGAGGACAAGGCCGCGGGCGACATCGCGGGCCCGCTCAGCAAAGCGTTCGCGAGCCTGGTGCTGCAGCACGAGGATTTGGCGAGGGGGAACCACCGAGACGACGACTTCGCGATGGCGTTCAAACCGCAGAACAAGCTGGAGACGGCGCTGGATCAGGCGCTGACGCACTACGACGACGAGGGCCGCAAAACCAAGGAAAAGTCCAAAGAAGAGGACTCCACCGA
The DNA here is from genome assembly GCA_963575745.1 of Prorocentrum cordatum. NCBI lineage: Eukaryota > Dinophyceae > Prorocentrales > Prorocentraceae > Prorocentrum > Prorocentrum cordatum. The sequence continues at coordinate 514,848 of CAUYUJ010021616.1, forward strand.
CATGGGCAACCCGCTCGGGAAGAGGCCCGGCGCGCAGGCGAAGGCGGTGATCTTCCGCATCAGCGAGGCGGCGGTGAGCAAAAGAGAGCAGGTGATGGCGGCAGCGGAACAGGGCCTGAACCCACAGGAGGCCATGGAGGCGCTGGACGCGTTGATCTCAATGGGGGGCCGAGGCGCAGGACCCCGCGGCGAAGTTCGCGGCCACGCGTTGCTTCGGGGCCAAGACAGGCACGCAGAAGGACGAGGAGGACACCGAGGGCATGGAGGTCAGATGGATCTTCGCGATCAATCACTACCCGAAGTTCAGGGTGGCCCTGGCGGTACTCCGCGAGAACGGGGCGCTCGCAGCTGCGGGCATCCACCTGTGCTTCGACATCGCCGCGCGGTCGAAGGCCGCGAAGCTGGCGGAGACGCTGGCGGCCCGGGGCGGATCGAGCCAGTTGCGGCAGAAGGGGGGGGGGGGGGGCCCAGAGGAAGTGAGTGAGGTGAGCGGAGCTGTAGGAGTACTGCGAGAGCCGTGCCCTCCCCGTCTGTTTCCCCCATCCCGTCGCTCGAGCCCCCCCCCCGCGTCCCGCCCCAGGGCAGACGACGCCCTCAAAGTACTTCAGCGTTGGACCTCGGGCCCCCACCCAGTATTTTCTCGCACGGGTCGGGGGCCCCATCGCCCCAGAGGTCTGCTTCGGCCGCTTCGTGGGAGAAGCGCGCCTCCTTTCACCGGCTGGGGGGGGCCGCCCTGCAGCGCCGCGCCGCAGAGGCAGGGGTGCGCAGGCGCGGGGTCGAGGCGCTGCCGCCTCCTCCATCTCGCGCCTGCTTCCTCCCCCCCTGAGGGCAGCTCCCGTCTATTCGGTCGCCCCGCGGTTTATTGCGGTTGTTTTTAGTTGCCCCCGCGAAACATCCACGGGAATGGGAGTAGCGCCCAAGGGGAAGCCTGCGGAATCAGGCGGAAGCGACACAACGCGGAAGCAGGCGGGAGCTAACGAGTGCCTGTGAATCCCGAGCGCCACAGGTCACGATCGAGCAGGACTACAAGTCCCCCAAGCCGCGCGAGCTCCACTGGCGCCAGACCAGACTGGCTCGCTGCACCGAGCTCGCCTAGGTGTACGCGATCATGAACTGCGAGCGTATCGTCAAGGGCGACGCCTTCGAGATGGGCGCAGCGCACGCGCTGCTGGGAGAGATCGAGGAGCGCGCGGGCGTCCCCGAGACCGTTCTGGCGGTCGAGCCCTCGGCGGCCGTCGCCCGGGCTCGAATGGGCCAGGGCGAGGACGAACCCGCTGCCCAGCAGCCCGGGGAGCCGAAGCGCTGGGCCGAGGGAGTCGACAAGGCCGATCACTTCCTGATCGGCATGCACCCCGAGGCGCCCGCGCACTACACCTACCTCAGGGTCGGCAGTTGCCACGGTTGCCCCCGCCCTAAGGGGGCGAATCCTGGGGGCGCCCTGGGCAGAGGGGGCACTCGTAGCAACGCCCGCCATGGTCTCGAGGATCGGCGGGGCGCCGCGGCGCAGTGCCGCGACGCCCTCAAGCAGCCGCCCGAGAACGCCAAGCAGGCCTGAACGGCCACATGCGAACTCACACCTGCGCACCGCGATTTCCGAGGGGGGAGGCAGGGTTCACTTTGCTCGGGAACTGCCGAACGAAGTGGTGCCCCCTCTCCTCGTCAGAAATCGCAGCGGGTAGGATTCGCACGCGGCCTCCCAAGGCCGCTGCGAGGATCCTCCGCAAGCTCGGCGCCGTCGGCCCTGGCGAGACCTGCCCTGCGAGGAGCAGCGAGAGATGCCCCAGGCCCGCGCCTGGCCCTGCGGCCTGCGGGCGAGTCGCTGCGCGAGGTCCGAGGCGAGGGCCGCCGCGCGCCCGCGAGCACCAACGCGACGCGCGCCCGAAGCAACGAGCAGATCAACGAGCTCAGGGAGGCCAGCGACGACGACTTGGCCCAGGCCAAGGCCAAGAGAAAGGCCAAGTCCAAGCCCTTCAAGGACCCCGCGGCGGTCGAGCCGAAGCACCCCACCATGGGGGAGGCAAGCTCTTCCGCCCACCCCCCGCGCCAAGTGCCTCCCGCGCAAGGGCGGCTCCAAAGGGCGCCGAGCCTGCATGGGCGAGTGTTTGGAGGCCGCGCGCAATAGAGGCCTCTTGGCCAGCCAGGAGCGCCAAGGAGCTCCTCTTGCGCAGGCATGTTGTAGCCGCGCGCCTCGAGATCTCCCGGGTCAGTTTTGCGCCGAGATCTACAAGGTCAGTCTACACGAGCGCCCAGGATCATCGTCAGCGTCGTCATCATCACCATTGTTAACATCACCTCCCCCGGGGCAATCGTTGATTATCCCCGCCAGGCCCCCGAACTTCATTATCCCTGCAGGGGTTGTTATCGCGAGCGGTTGGTTACGAGGTGCCCCTCCCGCCCATGACCTTCAGGGGCGGAGCGACTGAGCGGATGGCGAGGGGGAAAAGGGGGGGGGGAGGAGGAAGAGGAGGAGGAGGAGGAGGAGAAGAGGAGGCGGATATGGCGGAAAAGGAGGAGGAGGAGGCGGAGGAGGATGAGGGGGAGGGCGAGACGGGCCCGGCCCCAGGACGCGCTGCTCCGCCGCGCCGAGGCGGAGTTGGAGGAGTCCAGGAGAGCCGCCACCGAGCTGCGGGGCGACGCGCGGCGCGCCGAGGCGGAGCTGGAGGAGTCCAGAAGAGCCGCCGCGGAGCTCAAGGAATCCTTTTTCCGCGGGAGTTGGAGGACAAGGGGGGGAGCAGGAGGAGGAGGAGGAGGAGGAGGAGGAGGAGGAGACGCAGGAGGTGCAGGAAACGCAGGAAGCGCAGGAGCAGGAGCAGGAACAGGAACAGGAGCAGGAGCAGGAACAGGAGCAGGAGCAGGAGCAGGAACAGGAGCATGAACAGGAGCAGGAGCAGAAGCAGGAGCAGGAGCAGGAACAAGAGCAGGAACATAAGCAGGAACAGGAGCAGGAGCAGGAACAGGAGCAGGAACAGGAGCAGAAACAGGAGCAGGAACAGGAACAGGAACAGGAGCAGGAGCAGGAGCAGGAGCAGGAACAGGAGCAGGAACAGGAGCAGGAACAGGACGAGGAGGAGGAGGAGGAGGAGGAGGACGAGGAGGAAGAGGCGGAAGAGGAGGAAGAAAGGGAGGAGGAGGAGGAGGATGAAGAGGAGGAGGAGGAGGATGAAGAGGAGGAGGGGGAGGAGGAGGAGGAAAAGGAGGAGGAGGAGGAGGAGGAGGAGGAGGCGGAAGGGGACGACGAGGAGGAGGAGGAAACGGAGGAAACGGAGGAAAAGGAAAAGGAGGAGGAGGAGGAGGAAAAGGAAAAGGAGGAGGAGGAGGAGGCGGCCGAGACCGAGGCGGAGGCGGAGGAGGCGGAGGAGGAGGAGGACGAGGAGGAGGAAGAGGAACCACAATAATAAGAATAAGACGACGAATAACAATCAGAAGGGGGAGGAAGCACAATACTAATATCAATAATAATAAGAAGAATAAGCAGCCGACAAATAATAATAGAAATAAGAAGAATACGATGACGAATAAGAATAACAACCATAATAATAATAGTACTATTAGTAATACTACCAATACCACTAATAATAATATTAATAATACTAATACTAATAATAATAATAATGCTCATACTACTAACCCTAATACTCAGAATACGAAACATCACAATAAGAAGAAGACTTTGAATAGTAAGAAGAGGATGAGGAGGAATAAGAAGACGAATAAGGAGAAGGAGGATACGGAACATGATAATAATCATGATACCAATCATAATACACACGCTTTTAATAATACTATTCATACGAATAAGAATGATATTAATACTGATACTAATAATACTAATAATTGTAACACTAATAATAATCATAATAACAATACCAATACTAATACTAATAATAATAATAATAATAATACTAATAATACGAATAACAATAATACTACTACTACTACTAATAATTGTACTAATAAGCATAGTAGTGATACTAATAAAAAGAGGAGGAGGCGGAGGAGGTGGAGGAACATAATAATAATACTAATAATAATACTACTAATAATACTACTAATAATAATAAGAAGAAGAAGAATAATCGTAAGAAAACACAAACATAATAAGCAGAAGCAACAACAGAAACATAACAAGAAGAAGAAGGAGGAGGAGGAGGAGGAGGAGGGGGAGGGGGAGGGGGAGGAGGAGGAGGAGAGGGGGGAGGGGGGGGGAGAAGGGCAGGAAAACGGAACCGCGGCGGACCCGCAGGAATCAGTTCCTGCGGGGGGAGGCGGAGAGAGGGGAGAGTAGCGGGAGAGGGGAGGGCTTTCGGCGGCGAGCGAGGGAGAGGGAGTTCGATATTCGAGGTTCGATGTTTTTCAAGGGTATCGTCGGTTCTCGGCAGTTGCCATGCCCCGGGATGTTTTCCAACGGCTGCGCCTCGCCGAGAGTGTTTCGGGGATGCCCGGATCGTCCCGAACGGCCACCGGAAACCCGAGTTATGTCCCGAAAACTGAATTCGGCGGCGCGCCCAGGGGGAGAAGTGAGAAGGAGAGGGCCTTCTGAGATGACGGCGGGGCTTCTCAGAAAGCCTTCTGAGAGAGTTGTTCCGTGTCTTCGGGGAAGGTTTCCAAGGAACTTCTCAGGGCGAGAGGTCTTGTTCACGCAAAAGTGCAACCGACACGCTGAAACAAGGAACAGTCTGGGTGCGGAAGGGGCTCGCTGTTCCTCATGTCCTTATGTGGCAGTTCCTGCCGCCCTCCTCGTGCACGCAGGCGCTGTTGGGACCGAAAGAAGTTTCGTTCCGTATATATCGCTCTTCATTGTAATGGCTTCCAGCCAATGCCGCCGATCCGGGGGGCTCCGGATTCGGTGATCTTCGCGGCTGTGTGGCCTCCTCCCTGCTCGATTCTTCCGGTCCTCTCTCTTCTCTTCGGGGGGCTGCCTGGAGCGGTCCCGGGGGGGGTCGGGGAGGGTTCCCGAGAGGAGGGTCCTGGAGGCGGTAGCGGCTAGATCTGAGGGGGGGTCCTGAGAACCTCCGAAACATTTTGGGGATGCGCAAAACAGTAAGAAAACGCCAGATAGGGGACTGTCCCCCACCCTCCATCCCCCCCTTGCTGGGGGGGTCCGGAAACGCAGAAAAAACAGAAAACGACAAATGGAAGACCGCCCCCCCCTCCCCCTTCTTTCCCCCGGCAGAGTTCCTGTCGCCCTGCTCGTGCACGCAGGCGCTGTCGGGACCGAAAAAGGTTTCTTTCTTTATGTTTCGTTCTTTATTTCAGCGGCCCGACTGGTCTTGACCTCTGCAGAGCTAAGCTGGGGGGGGGAGCAGACGTGTTCTCTTGCGGTGCCATGGGCGCCCGTCTCCAGGACGCGGAGCACCGTCGCGCCGAGGCGGAGCTGGAGGATTCCAGGGGAGCCGCCACGGAGCTGCGGGACTCCGCGCGGCGCGCCGAGGCGGAGCTGGAGGAGTCCAGGAGAGCCGCCGCGGAGCTGCAGGACTCCTCTCTGCGGGGGAGGAGAAGGAGGAGCCAGAGGGGGAGAAGGAGGAATGGGAATGGGAATGGGATCAATGACGTAGTCATATGGGGGGAGGAGGAGGAGGAGGAGGAGGAGGAGGAGGAGCACGGGGAGGAGGAGGTGGAGGAGGCGGAGAAGGAGGAGGAGGAGGAGGAGGAGGAGGAGGAAGAGGACGAGGAGGAGGAGGAGGAGGGGGAGGAGGATGATTATGCTGGATTATGCTAGCCTGATCTCCGCAGCTGCGAGGCACGCACCATGGCGACGTTGAAAGCTTCCCTTATCCCAGGCCGTCCCTGGGCGATAAAGTTCGGCTTTGGTCAAAACGACTTTCCCGTGGTGGGGTGTCGACCTTCCCACAGACGGCTCAAACGTCCAGCCATTGTTCGGGGGTTTCCTTCGACACAGCTCGACAGCAAACCAACCCATCTGTCCTGAGCGTACCTGGCACATCGGCGACAGAAGATCACACGGGGGAGGCATATTAGCCTGTGCCCCTGGGCGCGGGCTCGTTCGATCCTACCTCCGTCTCCCCCCAACCCAACACGGTGGGGCGGGGCGCCGGGAGGCGGAAGGTGGGGAGGCTCCACGGCCCCCCATTCACCCCCACCAGGCCGGGGTCCGGGGGGGGTGGGTGGGTTCGAGTCCCGCTCAACCGGACTCGAGCCCTCGGAGGTGTCAAAGAGCCCTCTGCCTAACACTCCTACGTAGGCTGCGAACTCAAGCACATCCGTAACGAGTTTGAATCGCTGTGTGTATGCAGCTCGGTGCCATTCAGGGTGCTCCTGCAGTCGAGCTCCTAGCTTGGCATACTGATCGGCGAATTTGTTTCCCTCCCACAGCTCGAGGCCCATCTCGTTTCGTTGGGCTCTCGTGGCATGGGCTTTTATTTTACTTTCTCGAAACTGACCCCTCGCGGCCCCAGACCACCGTTTTCAGCGATCAAGGCTGGGAGGAGGATGATGAGGAGGAGGAGGTGGAGGAGGAGGAGTGTTGGAGGGACCGGCAGGGGCGGGTAGCCCAAAGGGTGGACATACCGCATGTCCAGGGCTTCGATCGCCGTTTCGACGAAGTGTGATGTCCACTCCCTTTGCTGCTGCAGTTCCCGAAGGGCGGTGCGGGGGACGGGAAAACAGAGGAAGGCGGGGGGAGCAGCTCACACCCCCTGGGCGCCAAGCACAGGCCCCCATCGTCACGAGAGTATCGTAACGATCCCCCAGTTCCTTATAAGGCATTTGCTGCAATGGTTGCTTGCATTGTTCAGAAAGCTGGCACCGAGGCAGCGGCCGATTTGGTGGCCCGCAGGGTGTTCGACGCACCTTGTGGCGCAACCCATGGAATGTAGAAGGACACTGATGGCGCGAAACCTATGGCGTAACTCATAGAACGCAGACAGATCTGAAGGCACGTGTTGACGCATCGACCGATTTGGTGGCCCGCGAGGTGGGCTGTTCGGCGCAACATACCTATGGAATGCAGACAGATGGTTGATTTGTGATAGCACGCAAAGGGTCTGGCACAACCCATGGTGCAACGAAGCGAGAATACGTAGACAGACGTTGTGAAATATGATTTGTTAGCCTGTGGCGGGTCTGGCGCAATTTTCAGAGCGCAACAAGCAGGCGCGCAAGGTCTCAGCTCCTTCAGCACACGGTTCGAACCTTGAAAGTTGCCTTCCGCCTTGTTCTTGGAAGGCAGTTCGAGGATGCCCAGGAGGCCTTTCGACGCCGAGGAGTGTTCGGAAATTTGTCAGACGAGCGGAGTGACCTGCCACGATCCGAGGTCGAAGCGGACTGTTGGCAAAAGTGACGATTTGGAAGCCCACGGGGTACGTACCGCAACATGTGCCGTAAAATACGGGGAAGTCGCAATGTGGTTTCTACCCACGGAGTATGTGGCGCAACCTATGGCACTATCTGGGGAGCAGCCAGTGGCATGTAGTCGACACACATTTTGATTTGGCCCGCTGGGTGTGCGGTGCAGCGTATGGCGCTTCACCCATGCTGCAACCTACGGCGCAACTCATGACAGTAGACATCCTGACTTGGGAACTGGCAAATTCATAAGTCGCTCACGGCGTACCCGGCGCAGTACATGGCGCAAGCTATGGAATGTTCCTTGATGGGCGAGGGTTGCACGTTGTTCATATACGAGGGCGAGCTGATATGCGTCCCAGGGCGTTCTGGAACGCTATGAGAAGGCCGCGGGGCCCGTTCCATCCTCCAAAGCCGCCGGATCTCAGAGAATCTCGATGTATGATCACCCGAATTTGTCCTCGTTCTGGCTTCGTTGCAGTTTTCTTTCACATATCCAGTGCCGTTGCCGCGCAAGTCCGCCACAGCAGTCGGGCGGGCGCTTCGGGGAGGGAAGGGGACCTCCCTAGCGGATGGTCGCCATTACGTGGCCATGTTGGCTCCAGCCAGTTTGGATCAAACTCTTTGAAATCAACGTCAGTAATCTCAGGAGGTCCTGATAACCCCCCCAACAGTGGAAACAATAATTCGTTCGGCGACCTTAATGACGGACTGGGGGGCCCACCAATAGGGGAAAATAATGATTCACCCGCGGCACCCGCCACACAACAACGACGACGACGACAATGAAAAGATGAAAGAGGAGATTGTGAACAACTTTTTCGGCGAAATATGTGTCGATCTATATGGCAATCTTCTCACAAACGTGCTCAACATTCCTTTGTCGTACAAGCTGGTAGCCCAGGGAGCACTATTCCCTGGGAAATAGAAGCCCCTAACAGTTTCCAGCCCGCCCAACAAAAGAGGGAAACACACATTCCGCCGCGACGACGACGATGCTTACGACTACGAGTAATATGACGATTACGATTGCTACTACAAGCACGACTACGATTACGATTACAAGCGCGACTAGAATGATGATTACAAACATATCCACTGAGAAGATGCTCACAAATCTTGCCGCGAGCAAGGTCGCCCGCAATTCCCTTGGAGAACGAAGCCCCCAAACATAACCCAGCCCGCCCAACAAAACATGACAATGAATTCCCGCCGTGAAGACGCAAGTTGTAGTCGTAGTAGTAGTAGTAGTAGTAGTAGTAGTAGTAGTAGTAGTAGTAGTAGGAGTAGTAGGAGTAGTAGTAGTAGTAGTAGTAGTAGTAGTAGTAGCAGTAGCAGTAGTAGTAGTCGTCGTCGTCGTCTTCGTCGTCGTAGTCGTAGCCGTAAAAGTAGTAGTCGTCGTCGTAGTCGTAATCTCGGTCGTAGTGGTAAAAGTGAAAAGGGGAAGTAGAAGTATAATGATAGATCGTAGTATAAGTAGCAGCAGCAGAAGCAGTAGTACTAGTAGTTCTTGCATTCGCAGTAGCAGTTGTCGTAGCAGTAGGAGTAGTAGCCGTAGCCGTAGCCGTAGCCGTAGCCCTAGTAGTAGTAGTAGTAGTAGTAGTAGTAGTAGTAGTAGCAGTAGTAGTAGTAGTAGTAGTAGTAGTAGTAGTGGAAGTCGATTTAGTAGTAGAAGTAGTAGTATTAGTAGTAGTAGTTGTCGTCGTAGTCGTAGTCGTAGTAGCAGTAGCCGTAGTAGTAGCAGTAGTAGTAGTAGGGGTAGTAGTGGTAGTAGTAGTACTAGTAGTAGTAGTAGTAGTAGTAGTAGCAGTAGTAGTAATCGTAGTAGTAGTAGTAGTAGTAGTAGTAGTAGTAGTAGTCGTGGTTGCAGTAGAAGTAACAAGAGTACTAGCAGCAGCAGTAGTAGCAGCAGTAGTAGTAGCAGTAGTAGTGTTAGTAGTAGTAGTAGTAGTAGTAGTAGTAGTAGTAGTAGTAGCAGTTGCAGTAGTAGTATCAGTAGTAGTAGTAGTAGTAGTAGTAGTAGTAGTAGTAGCCGCAGTAGTAGTAGTAGTAATAATAGTAGCAGTAGTGGTAGTAGTACTAGTCGTCGTCGTAGTCGTAGTTGTAGTCGTAGGTAGTAGTATTACTAGAGGTAGTTGTAGTAGTATTATTCGTAGTAGTAGTAGTAGTAGTAGTCGTAGTAGTCGTAGTAGTAGTAGTAGTTGATGTAATCGTAGTAGTGGTCGCAGTAGTAGTAGTAGTAGTAGTAGTAGTAGTAGTAGTAGTAATAGTAGTAGTAGTAGTAGTACTCGTCGTAGTAATCGTAATCGTAGTAATAAGAGTAGCAGCAGCAGCAGCAGTAGTAGTAGTAGTAGAAGTAGCAGCAGTAGTGGTAGTAGTAGTAGTCGTAGTAGTCGTAGTCGTAGTCGTAGTCGTAGTCGTTGTAGTAATAATAGTAGTAGTAGTGGTTGTGGCCGTAGTAGTGCTTGCAGCCGAGTCGTAGGCGTAGTAGTATTAGTAGTAGTAGTAGTAGTAGTAGTAGCAGCAGTAGTAGTAGAAGTAGTAGTAGTCGTCGTCGTCGTCATTGTCGTCGTCGTCGTAGTGGCCGTCGTAGTCCGTGCAGTCGAGTCGTAGTCGGGGAAGTAGTAGTAGTAGTAGTAGTAGTAGTAGTAGTAGTAGTAGTAGTAGCAGTAGTAGTAGTAGTAGTCGTCGTCGTCGTAGTAGTAGTCGTAGTCGTAGTGACTGTTGTAGTAGTAGTCGTTGTAGTTGGCTCTGTAATTGTAGTGGTAGTAGTAGTCGTCGTTGTCGGTGTACAGATCGTCGTAGTTGCAATATATGTCGTAATAGTAGTAGTAGTAGTAGTAGTAGTAGTAGTAGTAGAACAAGAAGAAGAATAAGTGGTGGTAGTAGTAGTAGTAGTAGTCGTAGTAGTAGTCGTAGTAGTAGTAGTAGTAGTCGTAGTAGTAGTAGTAGTCGTAGTAGTAGTAGTAGTAGTAGTAGTAGTAGTAGTAGTAGTAGTAGTAGTAGTCAGTAGTAGTAGTCGTAGTAGTAGTAGTAGTAGTAGTATAGTAGTAGTAGTAGTAGTAGTAGTAGTAGTAAGTAGGGCTAAACGGGGATGGTGGCCGGGGCGGCGTGGGGGGGGGCGCGGGGGGGCGCGCGCCGGGCGGGCGGGGCGCGCGCGCGGCGGCGCGGGGCGCGCGGAGCGCGCGGAGCGCGCGGGAAGGCGCGGGCGGCGGCGCGCGCGGGGCTCGCGAGGCGCGCGGGGGGCGCGCGGGCGCGTGCGGCGCGCGAGGCGCGCGGGGCGCGCGGGACGCGCGTGGCGCGCGCGGCGCGCGTGGCGCGCGAGGCGCGCGGGGCGTGCGGGGCCTCCTGGGAAGCCGTCTTAGGCTTCCTGAGAGGCCTCTTGGGCATCCTGAGAGGCATCTTGGGCCTCTCGAGAGGCTTCTTGGGCCTCCTGAGACACCTCTTCGGCCTCCTGCGAGGCCTCTTGGGCATCCTGGGAGGCCTCTTGGGCCTCCTGGGAGGCCTCTGGGGCTTCCTGGGATGCCTATTGGGCCCCCTCTGAGGCCTATTGGGCCTCCTGGGGGGCCTCTTTGGTTTCCTGCGGACTCTTTGGCCTTCTGGGAAGCCCCTTGGGCCTCCGGAGAGGTTTCTGGGGCCTCCTCAGAGGCCTCTTGGGCCTCCTGAAAGGCCTCTTGGGGCTCCTGAGGGGGCCTCCTGGGAGGCCTCTTGGCCCTCCAGACAGGCCTCGTGGGCCTTCTGGAAGGCTTCTTGGGCCTCCTGAGGGACTTATTGTGCCTCCTGAGACGCCTCTTGGGCCTCCTGGGAGGCATTTTGGGCTTCCTG
>CAUYUJ010021616.1:533477-535977 GCA_963575745.1 Prorocentrum cordatum
GTCGACCTTCCCACAGACGGTTCAAACGTCCAGCCATTGTTCGGGGGTTTCCTTCGACACAGCTCGACAGCAAACCAACCCATCTGTCCTGAGCGTACCTGGCACATCGGCGACAGAAGATCACACGGGGGAGGCATATTAGCCTGTGCCCCTGGGCGCGGGCTCGTTCGATCCTACCTCCGTCTCCCCCCAACCCAACACGGTGGGGCGGGGCGCCGGGAGGCGGAAGGTGGGGAGGCTCCACGGCCCCCCATTCACCCCCACCAGGCCGGGGTCCGGGGGGGGGGGGTGGGTTCGAGTCCCGCTCAACCGGACTCGAGCCCTCGGAGGTGTCAAAGAGCCCTCTGCCTAACACTCCTACGTAGGCTGCGAACTCAAGCACATCCGTAACGAGTTTGAATCGCTGTGTGTATGCAGCTCGGTGCCATTCAGGGTGCTCCTGCAGTCGAGCTCCTAGCTTGGCATACTGATCGGCGAATTTGTTTCCCTCCCACAGCTCGAGGCCCATCTCGTTTCGTTGGGCTCTCGTGGCATGGGCTTTTATTTTACTTTCTCGAAACTGACCCCTCGCGGCCCCAGACCACCGTTTTCAGCGATCAAGGCTGGGAGGAGGATGATGAGGAGGAGGAGGTGGAGGAGGAGGAGTGTTGGAGGGACCGGCAGGGGCGGGTAGCCCAAAGGGTGGACATACCGCATGTCCAGGGCTTCGATCGCCGTTTCGACGAAGTGTGATGTCCACTCCCTTTGCTGCTGCAGTTCCCGAAGGGCGGTGCGGGGGACGGGAAAACAGAGGAAGGCGGGGGGAGCAGCTCACACCCCCTGGGCGCCAAGCACAGGCCCCCATCGTCACGAGAGTATCGTAACGATCCCCCAGTTCCTTATAAGGCATTTGCTGCAATGGTTGCTTGCATTGTTCAGAAAGCTGGCACCGAGGCAGCGGCCGATTTGGTGGCCCGCAGGGTGTTCGACGCACCTTGTGGCGCAACCCATGGAATGTAGAAGGACACTGATGGCGCGAAACCTATGGCGTAACTCATAGAACGCAGACAGATCTGAAGGCACGTGTTGACGCATCGACCGATTTGGTGGCCCGCGAGGTGGGCTGTTCGGCGCAACATACCTATGGAATGCAGACAGATGGTTGATTTGTGATAGCACGCAAAGGGTCTGGCACAACCCATGGTGCAACGAAGCGAGAATACGTAGACAGACGTTGTGAAATATGATTTGTTAGCCTGTGGCGGGTCTGGCGCAATCTACAGAGCGCAACAAGCAGGCGCGCAAGGTCTCAGCTCCTTCAGCACACGGTTCGAACCTTGAAAGTTGCCTTCCGCCTTGTTCTTGGAAGGCAGTTCGAGGATGCCCAGGAGGCCTTTCGACGCCGAGGAGTGTTCGGAAATTTGTCAGACGAGCGGAGTGACCTGCCACGATCCGAGGTCGAAGCGGACTGTTGGCAAAAGTGACGATTTGGAAGCCCACGGGGTACGTACCGCAACATGTGCCGTAAAATACGGGGAAGTCGCAATGTGGTTTCTACCCACGGAGTATGTGGCGCAACCTATGGCGCTATCTGGGGAGCAGCCAGTGGCATGTAGTCGACACACATTTTGATTTGGCCCGCTGGGTGTGCGGTGCAGCGTATGGCGCTTCACCCATGCTGCAACCTACGGCGCAACTCATGACAGTAGACATCCTGACTTGGGAACTGGCAAATTCATAAGTCGCTCACGGCGTACCCGGCGCAGTACATGGCGCAAGCTATGGAATGTTCCTTGATGGGCGAGGGTTGCACGTTGTTCATATACGAGGGCGAGCTGATATGCGTCCCAGGGCGTTCTGGAACGCTATGAGAAGGCCGCGGGGCCCGTTCCATCCTCCAAAGCCGCCGGATCTCAGAGAATCTCGATGTATGATCACCCGAATTTGTCCTCGTTCTGGCTTCGTTGCAGTTTTCTTTCACATATCCAGTGCCGTTGCCGCGCAAGTCCGCCACAGCAGTCGGGCGGGCGCTTCGGGGAGGGAAGGGGACCTCCCTAGCGGATGGTCGCCATTACGTGGCCATGTTGGCTCCAGCCAGTTTGGATCAAACTCTTTGAAATCAACGTCAGTAATCTCAGGAGGTCCTGATAACCCCCTCAACAGTGGAAACAATAATTCGTTCGGCGACCTTAATGACGGACTGGGGGGCCCACCAATAGGGGAAAATAATGATTCACCCGCGGCACCCGCCACACAACAACGACGACGACGACAATGAAAAGATGAAAGAGGAGATTGTGAACAACTTTTTCGGCGAAATATGTGTCGATCTATATGGCAATCTTCTCACAAACGTGCTCAACATTCCTTTGTCGTACAAGCTGGTAGCCCAGGGAGCACTATTCCCTGGGAAATAGAAGCCCCTAACAGTTTCCAGCCCGCCCAACAAAAGAGGGAAACACACATTCCGCCGCGACGACGACGATGCTTACGACTACGAGTAATATGACGATTACGATTG
>CAUYUJ010021616.1:538477-543477 GCA_963575745.1 Prorocentrum cordatum
TGGGCCTCCTGGGGGGCCTCTTTGGTTTCCTGCGGACTCTTTGGGCCTTCTGGGAAGCCCCTTGGGCCTCCGGAGAGGTTTCTGGGGCCTCCTCAGCGGCCTCTTGGGCCTCCTGAAAGGCCTCTTGGGGCTCCTGAGGGGGCCTCCTGGGAGGCCTCTTGGCCCTCCAGACAGGCCTCGTGGGCCTTCTGGAAGGCTTCTTGGGCCTCCTGAGGGACTTATTGGGCCTCCTGAGACGCCTCTTGGGCCTCCTGGGAGGCATTTTGGGCTTCCTGAGAGGCTTCTTGGGCCTCCTGGGAGGCCTCTTGGGCCTCCTGGGGGGCTTCTTTGGCATCCTGAGAGGCCTCGTGGGCCTCCTGAGATGCCTCTTGGGCCTCCAGAGAGGCCTCGTGGGCCTTCTGGAAAGCTTCTTGGGCGTCCTGAGGGACTTACTGGGCCTCCTGAGGCGCCTCTTGGGCCTCCTGAGACGACTTGTGGGCTTCCTGAGAGGTTTCTTGGGCCTCCTGGGGGGCCTTTTGGGCCTCCTGGGATGCCTCTTTGGCCTCCTGAGGCCTCTTGGAGCTCCTGAGAGGCCTCTTGGGCCTCCAGAGAAGCCTCTTGGGCCTCCTGAGAGGCCTCTGGAGCCTCCTGAGATGCCTCTGGGGCCTCCTCAGAAGCCTCTTGGGCTTCATGTGAGGTTTCTCGAGACTGCCGACAGGCCCCTTGGGCTTCCTGAGAGGCCTCTTTGGCCTCCTGAGAGGCCTCTTGAGCCTCTTGAGAGGCCAATTGGGCCGCTTGAGACGCCTCTTGGGCCTCCTGAGAGGCCTTTTGGGCCTCCTGAGAGGCTTCTTGGGCCTCCTAAGAAGCCTCCTGGGAGGCCTGACGACGAGGGCGTGGTGATTGTGATTGAGGCGGTCGAACGGGACGAGGGCGTGATGATGCTGATGCTGATGCTGGTGCTGCTGCTGATGATGATGATGGTACTGATGATGTTTCTGATGATGATGGTGAGTATGATGATGATGATGGTGATGATGATGATGATGATGGTCATGATGATGATGATGATGACGATGACGATGGCGACGACGACGATGACGACGACGATGGTGATGGTGGTAATAATGATCATGATGATGGTGATTATGCTGGTGGTGATGCTGATGCTGATGGTGGTGCTGATGATGATGATGACTGTGATGCCGATGCTGTTGCTGGTGGTAATGATGAACATACACCATACATCATCATGTTTCATACAACATTGTACAGACACCGTACATGATCAACCATCATACATCATCAAACATCGTACACCGTCAAACATCGTACGTCATCAAACATCATATACCATCAGACCTCATGCGCCACACAACATCACACACATCAAACATCATACATCATACATCGGAATACACCATCAAACACCATACATCATAATAAATCAACATACAGTATCGTGCACCATACATCATACATCATAATACACCATCAAACACAATACCTCATAATACATCAGCAAACACCAGGCATCTTACTAGACCACCAAACACCGGACATCAAACATCGTCATACATCATCAAATATCATGCATCGTAATACATTGCACATCATCAAACATTATACAACCAACAACAACCATCATACATCTTCAAGCATCATACACCATACATCAACCATCATACACCATCAAACATTCAACGCCATCAAACAGCGAACGTCAAAACATCACACATCATCAAACATCAAACATCATACATGGTCAAAAATCAAACATCACACATCACCAAACATAATACATCCTCAAGACTCGAAAATGAAACACCAAGCATTATACAACATCAAACATCAAACGTCAAGCGTCGCACATCTAACACCAAACATTACTAAACACAAAAACATCAAACATCATCAAACATCAACCAACATCACACTCCCATCATCATCAAACATACATCATACATCATCAAACATCAAACAGCAACCATCATACGTCAAACACCAAACGTCATTAAACATCGTACATAAAACACCAAACACCAATCAACATTAGTAAACGCCGAACATCAAACAGCACTCATCAAACATCACGCATCATTAAAACATCAAATATCATACACATTCAACCACTGTACATCTTACATAAGCAAACACCATACACCAATCACCATACATCACCATACATCATAATACATCATCATACATCATCGTACATCATCCTACATCATCATACATCATCGTACACCATCATCTATCTTCATACATCATCGTACAGCATCATACATCATCGTACACCATCATACACCATCATCCATCATCATCCATCATCATCCATCATTCTACATCATCATACATTATACATGAAACACCCACTCCCAAACCCACACCCACACCCACAATCTCCCTTTTTTGTTAAAGCCGTTGGAAACGCGAAACCTCCATCAGCACCCTTCAATTGTCTCACGGACGAACTGCCCGGCCACCATCCCCGGGTCAGCCCCAATAGTAGTAGTAGCAGTAGTAGTCTTTTTAGTCGCAAAAAGAGTGGTAGCAGGAGCAGTAGTAGTAGCAGCACGCGTTGACTTAGTAGCCGAAGTTTCTGCAGCAGCAGTCGTAGTAGTAGTAGTAGTCGTAGTCGTAGTCGTAGTCGTAGTCGTAGTAGTAGTAGTAGTAGTAGTAGTAGTAGTAGTAGTAGTAGTAGTGGTAGTAGTAGTAGTAGTAGTAGTAGTCGTAGTAGGGCTAGTATTGTATTGCTAGTAGTAGTAGCAGTAGCCGTAGTAGTAGTAGTCGTAGTCGTAGCCGTAGCAGTGGTAGTAGCAGTAGTAGTAGTAGTAGTAGTAGCAGCCGTAGCCGTAGGAGTAGTAGTAGTAGTAGTAGTAGTAGTAGTAGTGGTATTAGTATTATTAGTAGTAGTAGTAGTAGTAGTAGTAATAGTAGTAGTAGTAGTGGTAGTAGTAGTAGTGGTCGCCGTCGTATTAGTACCAGTAGCAGTCGCGGTAGCAGGAGTATTAGGAGTAGTAGTAGTAGTAGTAGTAGTAGTAGTAGTAGTAGCATTAGTCGTGGTAGTACTCGTAGCTGTCGTCGTCGTCAGGTCATAGTCGTGGAAGTACGACTAGATGTGGCAGTCGTAGTAGTAGTAGTAGTAGCAGTAGGAGTAGTAGTAGTAGTAGTAGTAGTAGTAGTAGTAGTCGTAGTAGTTGGAGCAGTAGTAGTAATCGTACTAGTAGTAGTAGTAGTAGTAGTAGTAGTAGTAGTAGTGGATGCCGTTGTCGTCGTCGTAGTAGTTGAAACTGGCTAACAGTAGCGTTAGCAGAAGAAGTCGTAGTAGCAAGAGTAGTAGTAGTAGTAATAGTAGTAGTAGTAGTAATAGTAGTAGTAGTAGTAGTAGTAGTTGTTGTAGTCGTAGTTGTTGTTGTAGTTGTAGTCGCAGTAGTAGTAGTAGTAGTAGTAATCGTCGTAGTAATCGTAGTAGTGATAGTAGTCGTAGTAGTAGTCGTAGTAGTAGTAGTAGTAGTAGTAGTAGTAGTAGTAGTAGTAGTATAAGTAGTAGTAGAAGTGGCCGTAGTAGTAGTAGTAGTAGTAGTAGTCGTAGTAGAAGTAGTAGTAGTAGTAGTAGCAGCAGTAGTAGTAGCATTAGCAGTGATAGTAGTAGTAGATGTAGTACTAGCAGTAGTCGTGGTAGCCGTAGTAGTAGTAGTTGTATGTGTAGTGGTAGTAGTGGCGGTAGTAGTAGTAGTATTATTTCCACTACTACTGCTACTACTACTACTACTAGTACTAGTACTACTATTATTACTACTACTACTACTACCACCACTACTTTTTGTGCAAGTACTAGCCGCCGTAGGAGTAGGCGCAGGAGTAGGAGTAGGAGTAAGAATAGTAGTAGTAGTAGTAGTAGTAGTAGTAGTAGTAGTAGTAGTAGTGGCAGCAGTAGCAGTAGTAGTAGTAGTAGTAGTAGTAGTAGTAGTAGTAGTAGCAGGTGTAGTAGTAGTAGCACGAACAGTCGTAGTCGAAGTCTCAGTCGTAGTCGTTGTCGTTATGGCTGTCGCTGTCGCAGTCGTAACCGTAGGCGTAGTAGTAGGAGTAGGGGTAAGAGTAGGCGTAGGAGTAGGAGTCAAGCTAGCCAGCTCGAGCGAGTCAAGCATGGCATGCCCAGTCCCACCCGCCCTCCCACAACATAAGAAGCAAAGCTGGCACAACTGGGGGCCGAAGTCACACCGGCCAGCCGGTTTGGTACAGCTGATGCGGCCGCGATGGCGGTTGCCGACGGGAACTGGCGAGCGCGTGTTGAATGCCGCGCACGCATTGCCAGACGAGTCGAGAATGGCCCGGTACACCGCAGGAAGCCTGAAGGCCCCAACTTGTACTGTTTTTTTATAAAGGGGGGGTTTGGATGGGCGGGCGCGGGGTGTGCGCCGCATCCCATTCCTGCCAAGCATTTTGCGACGTGGACGACAGGACGTCCATGCTGAGAGGAAAAACGTTGGTGCGCGGCGCCGAGGCGAGAGCGACATGTCACCCCTTCGCGCGGGGTGTGCGCCGCGTCCCATTCCTGCCACGCATTTTGCGACGTGACGACAGCACGACCATGTTGACAAGAAAAACAAAAACTGTGTATTGTCTTTTGCAGATTAGAATGGGACGGATTGGATGGGCGGGCGCGGGGTGTGCGCCGCGTCCCATTCCTGCCATGCATTTTGCGACGTGGACGACAGGACGTCCATGCGACGGTGCCAATGACGGCGACGACTCTAGAAGGATTTGAGCATGCGCTCGCGGCGACGCGCGCGCATGTCGCCCGCGTGGTATTTTTTTGCACAGGATTCGCGGCCTGGGTGCATGACAGAGCATCGCGAGTGCACCGCGCGATGACGTGAAATCGCTGGATTTGACCGAATTCTTAAGATTCCTATGGTTTTCCTATGATTTCAGCAAGAGAGCCGGGCAGGAAAATTGTAGAATTTTTGTGAAAAAACATTGGGTTTTTGATGTTTTTATGTTGAAATGCTTGCAAACAC
>CAUYUJ010021616.1:545977-563477 GCA_963575745.1 Prorocentrum cordatum
GGAAAGGCGCCCACTGTGGGCGCAATGCGGCGCTGCAGCAGGAGTATCAAGCTTGAGAGGCCGTGCTGACTGGGTGAACGAAAGCACACGGCAGGTTCGCGTCGTGTCGACCCCAGCGCTGGTTCCTGGCACCGCGGGGATCGTTCAACCTTGAACGGTCGGCCCGTTCAAAGAGGCTGGATCCTTCAAGGCTGGGCCGAGTCTGGACCACACGCGGCGCTCAGCCTCAAACGCCCGCGCTGGGGTCGCCGCCGGTGGACGCGACGCGAACCTGCCGTGCTCGGGACAGGCTTGCGTGCAGCGGGAGCTCGACCACAGGACACCCTCCACGAAGAGCGCACGCCCGAGATCCCAGGACGTCCCCTGATTCTTGGTGTGGGAGCGTCACGCTCTCAATGGCAAAGCCATCGAAACCAAAGAAACCCGGGGCACCCTGGAGGCAGGCAGCACAAGGGAAGAGATCACATGGTAAGACTGCGAGAAAAAAAGGAGGAGTGAGGAGGAAAAGCAGACAGAGGAGGTCGAAGAGACCGAGTCGGCGTTTTCCTTTTCAACTCGATGTCTTACCGAACTGGAAGAACGCAACAACCAAGATGCTGATGTACGGCCAACGTCTAAAGAAGTTCGAAGAGGGGCTCTTTGGAGCCCCGAAACGGTGCGGTGACAGACCGTGCGGTGACCTCGACATTCCCCAAGACCTCACCGCACGGTCCGTCAACGCACGGGTTTGGGACCTCGGATGCCCAAGTCGCCCGAGACGTCCTCGGAGAACGACCCGAATCCCAAAACCGTGCGGTGACCCCGAATCCCCACCGACATGCCACAGGGTGTGGTCACCACCCCGTCTGGGGGCCCCCGAGGCTCCTTCCTCTCTCTCTCTCCCTGGACCTCCGAAGGCAAAATCTGCTCACGACGCGGGCCCCACGGCTCTCGACTCCATCGTCCCTGGGACTGGTGCTGCCCGCAGGTCGCGCTGCGAACAGGCCTGGGGCCGCAGCGGGCCTCCAGATGGAGGCCTCCCTGATGGGGTCGGACTGCACGGTTCCCCCCGGGGCCGTAGGCGACCCGAGGAGGAGGAGGAGGAGGAGGAGGAGGTGGAGGAGGAGGAGGACGACGACGACGACGGGTCGCCTAGGCCCTTCGGAGAAACCCTCCGAAGGTCGGAGTAGATGGGGTCGGAGGATCGCGCCACATCGTCGATGCATCATGGATGCATCGGCGACACTGGCGACGCATCGGCACGCGTCGGTGAGTGAAGGACCTCGGGCTCCACACATCGAGCCGCATCTCACCGATGCACTGGCCATGCGGCTCCATCTTCCGCTCCCGTCTGCTCTGACCCCATCTGGGAACTTTCTCAAGACGCTGGATCCTCCTCCTCCTCCTCCACTGAAGGAGGCTCAAAGTTGGATTGAAAATTAACCGTCTGGACTTTCTCAAGACGCTGGAGGTCTCAGATCGGCCCCTCCGCGCTCGATCGAGATCGGCCCCTGGCCCTGCCCAGGACACCATCCCTACCGACCTCTCGAGCTGCTCGCGGGCGCCTCTGCCTGAAGGCCAGCGGAGGCCGCAAAACTTCAGACTCCTCCCTCTGTCCTCCCTCCTCCTGCCCCCCCCGATCCCCCTCCTCCTCCCCTGCAAACGTGTTTCTCGGTCAGATCTATGCTCAAAATGCACACGTGCTTTGAAACCTGATTTCAACTAACAAGCATGTTCACCATCGGGAGTGTCTGGTTGACCCAAAATGGGGTCCAGCGAGAATGGGGTGGTGCAACAAATCTGGTGCAATAGACTTGTGGGGTTGCAACAGCTTTGGTGCGTGCAATACACTCTGCATTGCTGGACTTTCTCGCGCGCAATACATCAGTGGCAATGCAATGCCGTACAACTTTCGAGCGCAAAACGTTTGCAATACGACGGCCGCAAATATGTTACAGCACCCCCGTTCAGCTGGACCCCCTGTGTCAAGGGGCCCAGGGACACACACACACACACATATATATACATATATATATATATATACACACAAATAGCAGGATTCCCTATATCTTTCCATATTTCCTGAGTTGTTGTCTTCCCCCCCCACTGCCCGTATTTTCCCATGTGTCCTGGGAGGCGAAGACTTATTGTGTCTCTGTGTGTGTGTGTGTGTGTGTTTTCCCCTCCTGATTCTGGGTCAGCCAGAGAGTGGCTCGGGGACGCGAGGCGCGCCCAGTACTGCTGCTCGGCGTAGCACTGCATCCCCGGGGCCGCGCAGCACTGCGAGTCCAGGCAGTTCTCGCCCTCCTGCAGGGCGACGACGGCGGCGGAGGCGCGGCGGTCCGGCGGCGGCCGCGGTGGTCCGGCGGCGCGCGCGAAGGCGTGGGCACGAGACACTGGGCCAGTCCACGAGTGTCGTCGTCGTCGTCGTCGTCGTCGCCGTCGCCGTCGTCGTCGTCGTCGTCGTCGTCGTCGTCGTCGTCGTCGTCGTCGTCGTCGTCGTCGTCGTCGTCGTCGTCGTCGTCGTCGTCGTCTTCGCCCACGGCGCCCGGAGCGCGCGGCAAGGCGCGCGGCTCTCCGTGGACGTGCAGTGGACCGAAGGCCAGTCCACAGGAAGCCTTCCGCAAGAAGCCCAGCCCCGAGGCCCCAGGATGCAAGGGCTCCCAACTTCGCGCTTCGCGCTGCGCGAAGTGCGAAGTGCGAATAACTTCGCGCTCTCGCGCCGCCTCCCAGGAGAAGAGAGGAGGATGAGGGGGAATCGGAGCCGAACCGCGAAGCGCGAAGCGCGAATAACTTCGCGCCCTCGAGGGCGCCCTTGAGGATGCTCCCTCGTTCTGGTGCGGAGACGTCACGGCGTCCATCGCAAAGCCATGGAAGCCCAAGAAACCCGGGGCACCCTGGAGGCGAGCAGGGTGCTTCTCAGCATGGGACTCCACTGTAAACATGACAATTCGGAGGTCCGCGCGGACTTCTCGGATCGGCGCTGGACCCCCTCCCTGGCGCGCGGAGCGCGCCATGGGGCGGCGCCGAAGGCACCGCCAGGGGGGTCCAGCGCCGATCCGAGAAATCCGCGCGGACCTCCGAGTTTCTATGTTTATGTCATTCTTCGTTCCCTGAGCAAAGGCAGGGCTCCACCTAGAGGGTCCCGACGCGTCTTAGAAGGTGCCTTAGAAGCCTCTGGAGCCATGAAACCTGTAGGTGAACCTTGAAACGTGTATGCCAACGCAAATGCCAACCCACGCGAGCCCATGACTGCGTTCTGGCGTCCAGGAGGGCTAGGCGATATTTCACTGCCAGGACCGATACCAGAACTCAACCCTTCAACATTCCCAGGAGCCTCTAACAGCTTGCTTCGCCAAGAGTCCCGAAGGCTCTAGGAGTAGGTCGGGCGTGTCCTCCTACAAGCGAATTTTAGAAGAAAAGTCACCCAAAAAAACACAACAACTAAAAAACGCCACAGTACCCAAACATACGCATGTTTATGTTTTCCTAATATACACACCTGTACGCCTATATATATATGTATATACACACACGTATATATATGTATCAACTATGTTTATGTTTTCCTAATCGACACACATATATACGCCTATACGCCTATACATATATATATACACACATACACACACACACATATATATATATATATATATATATATATATATTCATACGCACCTCTCCGAGGGAGTAGAGCTGAGAGGCGATTAATGCGCACGCGTCCGAAATTTTTCTGGGCGTTTCGCTCGGGACATCCTCGAAATTCTGAAAATCGGTGGCACCCCTCACGCAGATCGTGACGTCAGGGTCCAAAACACATGGGAATTTCAACATGTTAACATAACACCTTCAAAAACACATGGTAATTTCAATAATTGTGACCCCGATTCTCAGGGAATGGCGGTTTCGCTTGAAAAATCTTTCCAAAATCGAGCCCCAGACCCCGCCTCGGAGCCTCCTGGGGGCCTCCTGGAACCTCCTGGGGCCTCCTGGGACTTTCTGAACCTTCTGGCACCCCAGACCCCGCCTCGGAGCCTCCTGGGGGTCTCCTGAAACCTCCTGGGGCCTCCTGGGGCCTCCTGCGGCCTCCTGGAGCCTCTTGGGGCCTCCTGAAGCCTCCTGGGGTCTCCTGGGGCCTCCTGAGGCCGCCTGGGGCTTCCTGGGGCCTCCTGGGGCTTCAGAACTACATGCACACAGAGACACAAATCACGCCCAACACATCACACGCTAGACAAACATACACACACACACACAACACCTACAACACACAAAAAGCACGCACCACACAAAGCATACATCACACACACACACACACACACACACGCACAACACTCACAATCCTGGGGCCTCCTGGAGCCTCTTCTGGTATCCAAGTCGGGCCTCCTGAGGCTTCCTGGGGGGTCCTGGTACACACATCGCAAGGTGTGGCAACCCCACTTGCGCTCGAGTGCGACTTCGATGTTGCATTTCACTCCTGCTTCAAACGCCCCTTCAGTTTTTTGTATGAGCCTGGGCAAACACGTGCCACTTGTGTATATCTATATATATATATCAAAATATCCCCTGACAATTTTTTGTCTAGTTTTGCATCTCTCTAGGAGGCCCGGGCGGCGCCCTGGCATACCTGCACCGGGAGAGAGCGTGCCCGTTCCGCCCCGCCCCGCGGATGCCGGGCGCCCCCCGCTCGCGATATCCCATCCCCGCGCCGTGGCTCGCGAAACGGAGGCCCCGTGCCAGCCTCCCCGCGAGGTGCGGGCTGCCCTTCTCCGAGCATCGGGGGCGCGCAAACATGGATTAGCCATCCACGGATTTGACGCGCGGTCGCCAAGTCCATGGATTCGGGGGAGGCGCTCTCCCCAGAATGCGGCCGGTGCCGCATCGCTCGGCGGCGGAAATCCGCGGTTTCCCATGGAAACGGGACCCGTCGCTAATCCACGCCCCCGTGATCCATGTTTGCGATTGCTCGAAAACAAGCGTTTCAAACCTATGGCAGATCATGGCGGGGTCGTTGGCTTGACGGCGAGCCGATGGAGGAAGAGTGGGAGGAGGCTTCTGAAGGAATAAAGAAAGCCAATCGCCCCCCAAGAAACAAAACAGAAACAAAACAAAAAATACCTCATCCCCCTCGGCCGTCTAATAACATGGATGGAGGCAGGGAGACAGAGAGAGAGAGAGAGACAGAAAGGGACAGAGAACGAGAGAGAGAGAGAGAGAAAACAAACAAAAAACGAGCAGATGAAAGAAACAGATGAGGCCCGCGACGCGGCCTTCGCGCACGGTCCCGTGGGTTTGGGCTTCTTCTTGTCGTCGGCCACGACCGCGGCCGCCTCGCGCGCGCGCCGAGCGCAAGGAGGGGAGCATGGAAGAAAGGGCGTGGGGAGGGAGACGGAGAGGGGAGAGAGTTTTTTTTATTTCTGGACCGACGATTCAAGAGAAAAAACGTCCACAAGGGGTGGATTTATTTGTTTTGCTGTAGGCGACTGCTCAGGCAAGCTTCCGCAGAGATTGACGGGCAGACATGGGAAATGTTTAAAAATGTATGGAGCCACTGACAAAAATGAAAGTCCACCAATCACTCAGATCAAAACCCTGAGTAGACATCACTTCTGCTGAGTCCCCAGGGGGTGGGGAAGAAAGGGCGGGAAGGGAGAGGTTGAGAACGACGCGCGTCTTCGCTTTGTGCGCGCTCGGTTGTCGGCACGTCTGGACCTAGGCGGCAGGCGAAGGTAGTCGAAGGGTCGCCACCTACGCCACCACCTGAGCCTCGGGGGGGGGGGGCGGGAGGGGGAGGGGGAGGGGGAGGGGGAGTAGGAGGAACGACAACATAGGGCGGAGGAGGGAAGAGGAGGGAAGAGAGAGAAGTAGAAGCAGAAAGAGCAGGCGGGAAGGATTGCCACACGTGAGTTGGCAGTGGAGGAAGAACTGGGAGGCGCTGGCAGGAGGGACAAGGATGACAAGTGGGAGCAGGCAGGAGGGACGAGGATGACGAGTGGAACGAAAAGTCGAGAAGACACGACCGAGGTCTTGACCAGCTTCGGGTCCCGGTTGTCTTGGTAAGGCAGGCGTGTGGCAGGATATCATTACGTGTGCGACAAACAACGTGAGATACCCTGACCTCCAAGCGTCGTGAGAAGTTGCGGCGATGAGCGCTTGCACCATGCCCTCGTCGAGCCGTGACGCCATCAAGAGAAGATGAGGATGAACAGCTCATCCTGGTAAGGGGCTGAGGGCTCCGAGGCCAACGTACTCAAACATTGAATGACCCCTCTGGCCAACTGGATCCATTAGTGGGCTCTCGCATTTGGTGGGACATTGCCTACACTATGGACATCGGACATCGGGCATCGGAACTGCAGTTGTCGCAAGCGGGGGGTGTGCAGGCTGCGCCGTGGCACCGCGCAAGCATGGCTGGAACACTAACAACATACACATGTAAGTGTCAATCGCTCTGTGTGCGTCGCATCGATTCGAATGCGCACGCGCGGCCAAGACTTGTCCGTGTCGGAGGTCATCACAATACGGATACGTCCACCCAGGCATGTATGCACACACTCGAACAAAGCACGCGCCCTACGCGCACTGAAAGTTCCAGTCACAGCTGGGCCACAGCTCTCGTTGTCGCGTGCGTCGTGGGCGAGCATGCGACCATCCCCGCATGTGCCGTTTGAGCCTCCGTCCGCCTCGGCGCTCTCCCGTCCTCGCCCCCCTCTCGGGCATCGCCGTTGCTGTGGTCATCCCCCCCCTCCTCCTCCTCGTGATCCTCCTTCTCCCCTTCCTCCTCTCCTTCCTCCTCCCCTTCCTGTTGTGCTCCCTCCGTGGTGTTCCCTGCCCCGTCTCCATGCTACCTCTTTTCTCCTCAGGGGTATTCCTCCTCCTCCTCCTCCTCTTCTTTTTCTTCGTATGTTGATCCTATTCCTCTTCCTCTTCCAGCTCTTCTTCCTTCGCTTCTTCCTCTTCCTCTTCCTCCTCCTCCTCCTCGTCCTCCTCCTCCTCCTCCTCCTCCCCTCCCCCCCTCCCCTCCCCTCCCCCCTCCCCCCCTCATCCTTGTCTCTTCCTCCTCCTCCTCTTTCTCCTTCTCCTCGCCGTTCTCCTCCTCCTCCTCCTCTCCTCCTCCTCCTCCTCCTCTTCCTCCTCCTCCTCCTCCTCCTCCTCCTCCTACTCCGCCTCCGCCCGGTCATCCCCAGTCGCATCGTCAGCCCATGCCTCCACCCTCCGTTTCCCTTTCGGCCTCATTATCCGCCTCCTCCTCATCATCCTTTTCCTCCTCCTCCTCCTCCTTGTCCTCCTCCTCGTCCTGCTCCTCCTCCTCCTCCTCATCATCATCATCAGCCTCCGCTCGGTCATCCCTATTCGTATCGTCGGCCCATGTCTCCGCCCTCAGTTTCCCTCTCGGCCTCATTATCCGCCTCCTCCTCATCCTTTTCCTCCTCCTTCTCCTTATCATCCTTCTCCTCCTGCTCCTCTTCCTTCTCCTCGTCCTTCTCGTCGTCCTCCTCCTCCATTATTTGTCCTTATAGATAAGTTCTCCCTGTCGCACCCCGAGGCCAGTTTTTATGGCGGGCCGGGCGTTTCGCCTGTGACTTCCTCACCGCATATCACTCTGAAATGTTAAAAGCGACAACGGTTTCACACATGGAGGGCGGATCGTTTGCAAAATGTCGCTCTCGCCTTAGCGCCGCGCACATTCGTTTTAACAGATTGCAACAGTTTCACGGATTGAGGGCGGTTCGTTTTCAAACTGTGGCTCTCGCCGTAGAGCCGCGCACATTCGTTTTAACAATCGCCAGAGCTTCACGGATTGAGGGCGGGTCTCTTTCAAGATGTGGCTCTCGCGTTAGCGCCGCGCACATTCGCTTAAAAAATAGGGACTTCACGGATTAAAGGGCGGTTACTTTTTCAAAATGTGGATCCCGCCTTAGCGCCGCGCACATTCGTTTTTCAAAGCAACACGAGCTTCACGAATTGAGGGCGGTTCCTTTTCAAAATGTGGCTCTCGCCGTAGAACCGCGCACATTCGTTCAAAAACATTGCAACAGTTTCACGGGTTGAGGGCGGGTTCTTTTCAAACTGTGGCTCTCGCCTTAGCGCCGCGCACACTCGCTATAAAAATGCAAGAATTCACTGATTGAGGGCGGGTCGTTTTCAGAATGTGACCTTTCGCGTTAGCGACGCGCACATTCGGTTTGAAAATTTACAAGAGCTTCACAAATTCCCATGATCAACGTACCAGAGGTGGTGTTTTGGAAGGGTTCAGGATTATGCGGGTGCAACAATTATGTTGAGTCGCGGTGTTCAAGTCCCAAAAATGGTGTCTGGCACGATTCCGGATCGTCAAGATGCAGCAGTCAGGTCGATACGCGGCGTTGACATTCCGACAACAATGTTTTGGCATGCTTCTGGATCTTCAAACGGTTGTCTTCCCACGGGGAAGTTCACCTAATGGAAATGAAACGTTGTAGGGGCCTATGAAGAGGGAGCTTGGAGGGTTCATTCCAACATCGTTGATGACTCTTGGGTTTACACTGGTCCTCCTCCTCCTCCTCTTCCTCCTCCTCCTCCTCCTCCTCCTCCTCCTCCTCCCCCTGATCCTCACCATCCTCCCCCCCTTCCTCCCCTATCACCATCACCACCACCATCACCATCATCATCACCATCACCACCACCACCACCATCATCGCCATCCCCCTCCTCACCATGATCATCATCATCATCGTCATCATCATCATCATCATCAGCAGCAACAACAGCAGCAAGCATCATCAACGGAAACCTCATCGTCATCATCATCATCATCATCATCATCATCATCAGCATCATCGTCACCATGATCATCATTAGCATCATCATCAGGAGCATGACCATCATAATGATCATCATCAGCATCAGCATCAGCATCATCATCAGCAGCACCACTCATCAATTTCACCATCATCATTATCACCATCATCATATGAACCATGGTTATCAGCATCATCATCATCCATCTGTATCATCATCATCAGCAGCAGAAGCAACTAATCATCATCACCATCATCATCATCATCATCATCATCAGCATCATCATCATCATCATCATCATCATCAGCCGCAGCAGCAGCATCATCAATAATCATCACCATCATCACCCGCTGCCTGTAAAGCCTTTGGGCCGTATTGCTTGGCAAGCCTGGCCGCCTCTTGGGCCAGATTGGCGCCCTCTTGGGGCGACTCGGTGCAATATGGGGAGCTTGCTGGAAGCGCTGGGAGGCCGGCGCGCGGAACGAGCCACAACGGGAAAATGTTTTGGAACCTCCTCCCTCCTCCCTCCTCCCTCCTCCCTCCTCCCTCCTCCCTCCTCCCTCCTCCGATGACGGCATGCAACGACAACCACGTATCTGGACGGGCATCCGGGAACATGATGGTTACGGCCGTGGAACTGCATTTCCTCGGAGTGTAGGCGACAATCACGTTCCCAGAAGGCTTTCTGGGAACATGATGATTACGGACGCGATGTGGCTCACATAGAGGCCTCTGTAAAGCCTTGCGGAGTGGTGAGGCTCGTTTGGGAGGGGGGCGTCTTGGGGATCCTTGGCCGCCTGCTGAACCCTCTGAGGTGTCGAGGCACATTTGGGGGGCAGTCTTGTAGCTCCTCGGCCGCCTGTTAAACCATTTGGCTGTGTCGAGGCCCATTTGGGGGGCTATCTTGGGGAACCTTGGGCCCGATTGGCCACCTTGGCGCCCTCTTGGGGTGATTTGGTACCATATGGGGAGCGTTTTAGACAGTGTTGGAGCGTCGGCAAGCGGAACGAACAACAACGGGAAAATGCTGGGGATCTACTCCTCCGACGATGGCTTGCGACGACAGTAACGTTCCTGGAAAGGCTTCCAAGAACATGATGGTTGCGGCCGTGGAACTTCAGTTCCTCGCATTGGTGCCGACAATCACGTTCCCAGAAACTGTTCCGGGAACATGATGGCTGCGGCCGAGTTGGAGCCGTCGCAGAGGCCTCTGCAAGGCTCTGCGGGGTGTCGACGCTCCTGCGGGGGGCCGTCTTGGAACCCCTCGGCCGCCTGCTGAGCCCTTTTAGGGTGTCGAGGGTCATTTGGGGGGCCGTCCTTGGGGCATCTTGGGCCACATTGGCCGCCTCTTGGGCCGCCTTGGAGCCCTCTTGGGGCGCTTTGGTGCAATCTGGGGAGCGGCGTGGGCAGTGCTGGAGCGACAACGGGGCGATGCTCGATGACTGGCGGCGAAAATCACGTTCCCAGAAAGCTCTCTGGGAACCTGATGGTTGCGGCTGTGTGGGGGCCCTCGTGGAGGCCTCTGTAGTGCCCTGTCGGGTGTACAGGCTCATTTGAGGGGCCTTTCGGGGCTCCTTGGCCGTGTGTAGAAACCCGTTTAGGGTGTCGGGGCTCATTTGGGCGCCCCCTTCGGTGTGTTGGGGCTCTCTTGTACGCCGCGTGTGCCGTCTCCGAGCGTCGTGAAGCGGAGCAGGCGACTAATGGAAAAGCCTTGAAAATCCAGCTGCAAATACATGATGCTTACCTATCGGAGCTCTCTCGAAGAGCAGCTTGGAGCCCTCCTGGAGCGTCTTGGATGCCTCGTGGGCAGCATCGAAGCAACGGAGGGCGTGCCCGGGCCGTCTGAAGGCTGGGCCTTCTTTACGGCCGTGTTGGCGTGTCCATGCTAATTTGGGGGGCCGCGTTGAGCCCTCCTGGGTCAGGTCGGGCATGTCCTCCTACAGGCGGATTTGAGGAAAACTAAAAGTAAAACAAGTCAAACAAACATGCAACAAAACGTATTAGGTATTTGTTAGTTGTTTATTTCATTTGTTTAGGAACAGTTTTATAATAAAAAATAGAAATAAAATCGGAAAACATAAAAAGAACGTCCCAATACGAAGCTTGGACTATTCTGAATATTCCTCCTGTAGAGGGGCATGCCCGACTTAACTCTTGGGCCATCTTTGGCACGTCGTGGGCCAGTTCGGCGCCGTCTTGGGCCGTAATGGGGCCCTCGTGGCCGTCTCCCGAGCGTCGGGATGCGGAGCAGGCGACAACGCGAAAGTCAATGAGAAACCCGTAGGAAATCAATGATTGTTGCCTGTTGAGGCTGTTTCGGATAACAGTTTGGAGCCTTCTTGGGCAGTCTTGGATGCCTCGTCGGCAGCATCGGGGCAAAAGTAGGCGTGCTTGGGCCGTTTTGGGGCTCTGTGTGACTCCTTTGGCGCCTGCGTGGCATGTGTCCAAACTCATTTTGAACGCCACCTCGAGCCCTCCCGGGCGTCTACGGGGGAGGCCAAAATCCACTCGGTAGCCAGCACCGCGCGCTACACAACCGCAGCCCTGTGGCGCACGACGCCTCTTTCCCAGGTGCACATTGCACACCAGGCTGCTAAAGCAGAGGCACAGTTTCACCTACAATGGTGTGTATAACTCCACCCTATGCGGGTGATGAGGACGTTGGGGGGAATTGACGCACTGTTGGTATTCGGCTGGCGTCGAACCCCGATGCCCGAGAGATGTGGCCAGACGCGACTCGCATCCTTCCTGCAAGTGTGTCTTCGCTGCGAAGACGCCCACTGCCCTTCACGGGCAGTCCCCGCACGAGCCGACACCGCAGAACTTGTACTCGTTTGTCTTGCCGCCCGCATTGCAGCAGAGCCCCCCGTTCGCGCAGTCTGGCTCCCGGTAGCACAAGATGTCTGGGTTCCAACGGGTGCCCGCTGGCGTTGCCGTGCAGCCGAGCGTGTTCGGCGGCAGCGGCGTTGGCGCTGGTGTTGGCGCTGGCGTTGGCGATGGCGACGATGGTATTTGGTGGTGTTGGTGGCGATGGTGTCGGACCAGACCCACTGCAACCAGGGGTCCCTGGGTGCTTGCCAGCGCAGCACACTGCCGTGTGGCCTTCGCGGCAGTAGGGGCACTGCTGTCCAGAACAGCCCCTGCAGACCTGGTCGAAGCAGCAATCCTTCTCCTTCTCGTCCACGCAGAGCTGGCACTGCTCCCCGCTGCAACCCCAGCACCCAGACGTGTCGCAAGCTGGTGGCGATGGTGTCGGACCCAGCCCACTGCAACCAGGGGTCCCTGGGTGCGCACAAGAGCAGCATCCTGCAGTGTGGTTTTCGCGGCAGCAGGTTCGCTGCTCCAAAACAGCCCTTGCAGAACTGGTCCAGGTAACATTCCCTCGCCGCCTCGTCATTGCAGAGCTGTCACTGCTCGCCGCTCCAGCCCCAGCACCCAGACGTGCCATCGCAGCTCGACTGCGCAATCGCCTGCCGCGAGGACTGCTGGAGCAGCGCCGCTTCCTCCTCCTCCTCGCCCCCGGCGCAGGCGGCGTCCGCGCCCAAGCACGCGCCCTCCGCCACGGCGAGCGGCACCAGCGCGGCGAGGCACCGCGGTACCCGCGCCGCCATGTCGCCCGACGCGCGCGCAGAGACTCCGAGGCGGTGTCGAAGGAGACTCGGCCTCCACGGGCTTGGGCTCGCGGGGTGTGCTCGGGCCTGCCTTCGGCCTCGAGACAGCAAAAAATGGCAGCTCGAGCCACGATGGCTTGAGCCAAAACTGCTGCGGAAACTCTCTCCTGGGCGATGTTGGGCGCCGCTTGGGTCGTCTTGCCTTGGCGCTCCTTTTCCTGCCTGGGCGAGCCTGCCGGGACGCTGGCCTCGGGGCCGAGGGCCCAGCCCGGCGGATATGGCGCGCAGCCGGGGCCCCCTCCGCCGCCGCCGCCGCCGTCCTTGTCGTCGGCGCCGCCGTCGCCGTCGTCGTCGTCGTAGTGGTCGCCGTCGACGTCACCATCGTCGTCGTCGTGGTCGTCGCAGTGGTCGTCGTCTGTCTCGAGATGTCACCGTCGTCGTCGTCGTCGTCGTCGTCGTCGTCGTGGTCGTCGTCGTGGTCGTCGTCGTGGTCGTCGTCGTGGTCGTCGTCGTCGTCGTGGTCGTCGTCGTGGTCATCGTCGTCGTCGTGGTCGTCGTCTGTCGTCTGTCGTCTGTCTTGGCGCCCTTTTTCTCGTCCCAGCGAGGAGCACGGCGCAGCACAGGCAGCAGCTCGAGAATCAGCGACAGGCTACAAGCTACGGCACTCGCGAGGACAGGGAGGACGACGACGACGAGGAGGAGGAAGAGAAGCAGGCGGAGGCGGAAGAGGAGGAGGAAGCGAGAGAGAGAAAGAGAGAGACAGGAGAGAGAGAGAGAGGAAGAGGGACAGACAGACAGACAGACAGAGAGAGAGGGAGAGAGACAGAAGACGTAACAAAAAAAACGGTGCCTCCTTCGGCTAGCGGTCAATTTGACCTTTCCAGGGGCAGGTGACGAATTCAGCTCTAAGCATCAGGCCTCGTGGGTACTGACCCTGCGGCGTCTGACTGACAGCGCCGTTTGGGGCCGAAACTTGATGGAAGCCTGCGCACAGAATGTGAGCTGCATGCGTTCCATGCACGCGTGCCCAAAGTGTAAAGGTAACCAACAACGAATCAATCAAGATTGGCCTGCTCGGTGCGCCGAGTAGATAACATTCCTACCATGTCGGAGGCACTTGCTCTGCGGGCTGGCTCGGGCTTCAACAACGCCTCCAAGCACGCCAGTGTTACGCCGTCGAGTAAGTTACACATCTTCGTCATCGCCTCGATGTGGCAACCAGCCTGGGAGAAAAACTCGAGTACTTGCCGCGCGGCGTATGCGAGGGACTCGCCACGGCGCCACTGGACCGACAACTTGAGAGAACCCTGCCCACAAGCGGTCTCCAGGAGAAACTCGACCGAGCCGCTGTATGACAATTCACAGCTTTTCAGCTTCCCAGCTGCATCCAAATGCTGGCAGGGGGCTCTAAAAATGTCCGTCGGCCTCCCTGCCTTCGTCGGGAGGGCGCAGGCAGGGCTGAGTAGCGCCAGAAAAGGAGCTGCAGGACGAGGGGACAAGAGCAGTCACAGCCGCTTGCAGACGCTGTTTAGCATCACGGCCCCCCCCACTCAAACTCATACTCATACTCATACTCATACTCATACTCAAACCCATACTCATACTCATATTGTCTCCTCAGTGCTCGCCTGCCGCGTGGACGAATTCAGCTCTAAGCATCAGGCCTCGTGGGTACTGACCCTGCGGCGTCTGACTGACAGCGCCGTTTGGGGCCGAAACTTGATGGAAGCCTGCGCACAGAATGTGAGCTGCATGCGTTCCATGCACGCGTGCCCAAAGTGTAAAGGTAACCAACAACGAACCAATCAAGATTGGCCTGCTCGGTGCGCCGAGTAGATAACATTCCTACCATGTCGGAGGCACTTGCTCTGCGGGCTGGCTCGGGCTTCAACAACGCCTCCAAGCACGCCAGTGTTACGCCGTCGAGTAAGTTACACATCTTCGTCATCGCCTCGATGTGGCAACCAGCCTGGGAGAAAAACTCGAGTACTTGCCGCGCGGCGTATGCGAGGGACTCGCCACGGCGCCACTGGACCGACAACTTGAGAGAACCCTGCCCACAAGCGGTCTCCAGGAGAAACTCGACCGAGCCGCTGTATGACAATTCACAGCTTTTCAGCTTCCCAGCTGCATCCAAATGCTGGCAGGGGGCTCTAAAAATGTCCGTCGGCCTCCCTGCCTTCGTCGGGAGGGCGCAGGCAGGGCTGAGTAGCGCCAGAAAAGGAGCTGCAGGACGAGGGGACAAGAGCAGTCACAGCCGCTTGCAGACGCTGTTTAGCATCACGGCCCCCCCCACTCAAACTCATACTCATACTCATACTCATACTCATACTCAAACCCATACTCATACTCATATTGTCTCCTCAGTGCTCGCCTGCCGCGTGGACGAATTCAGCTCTAAGCATCAGGCCTCGTGGGTACTGACCCTGCGGCGTCTGACTGACAGCGCCGTTTGGGGCCGAAACTTGATGGAAGCCTGCGCACAGAATGTGAGCTGCATGCGTTCCATGCATGCGTGCCCAAAGTGTAAAGGTAACCAACAACGAATCAATCAAGATTGGCCTGCTCGGTGCGCCGAGTAGATAACATCCCTACCACGTCGGAGGCACTTGCTCTGCGGGCCGGCTCGGGCTTCAACAACGCCTCCAAGCACGCCAGTGTTACGCCGTCGAGTGACTTACACATCTTCGTCATCGCCTCGATGTGGCAACCAGCCTGGGAGAAAAACTCGAGTACTTGCCGCGCGGCGTATGCGAGGGACTCGCCACGGCGCCACTGGACCGACAACTTGAGAGAACCCTGCCCACAAGCGGTCTCCAGGAGAAACACCCCAAGACTCCAACAGTCAGCTGGCTTAGGCAAGTACGGCTCGCTCAGCGCCGCCTCTGGAGCCGCGCACGGCAGAGATCCGCACGGGGTCTCCCTTGTGCTGGAGTTCGGAACGCGGGCTGCCATGCTGAAATCAACGAGGCGGCAGATGTGTCCATTCCATGCTGTCTCTACAGCCACGTGCCTCAAAGACACTTGCCCATGGACGACGTCCTGGGCGTGGCAGTGGGACAGATCACTGGCGATCTGGGCACTGCAATCCAAGGCATCGTCCCTGGGCAAGCGGTACCCAGTCTGAGTGGACAACACCTGCTCCATGCACACGTCTCCACCATACTGGAGAACCAAACGCACACTACACTGGCTGTGCAACATGCCTACGCAACGGATGACGTGTGGGTGGTCGAGGGTGTGCGTCAACAAACAGAATTCCCTGTATATGCTCTCCACCTCCTTGGCATCGGTGACGCTGCGCTTGTCGTACACTTTGATCACTACGTTTTCATGCTGCCCGTTCACGGCCAACGACACGTGCTGGTGATCCGAATACGGGCGCACGAGCTGGAAATCCCCAACCCGACTCCCACATTCCAGCAGGCGCTCGTCCAAAGGCGCGAAATCGGGCATCAGCACATCCGGGATGGCATTCCAGAGCAAACTGCGGAACTCGTCCTCCATGTCTTTGAGCTGCATGGCTGAGGGCAATCCCTCGTTGACAGTGCTGATTCGTGCCCGCATGCGCAGCTGGATGGCGGCGTTCTCTTGGAGCTCCAAACTTAACTTATGTTGCAGCCCCCACGGGTCACCTGCCAGCTCCATCAGCACGCCATCCGCCACAACGCTGTAGAGCTCGTGATGCCGCACCATCAGTTCATTCAGGTAGGAGTTGGTCAGCTCGGGATCCAACCGATCTGGAAGCTGCACCAGGAAGACGACGGCGTCTGGATGCGTTGTTTTAACATAGTCCAGAAGACGTACCACGCTTCTCTTCTCTTTCTTCGTCCTGTATACGGATACGATCAACACGACCTCGTGCTGCTCCACTATCTGGGCGATGCTTTCCAAGCTCAAATCTCCACAACCTGCCTCAAATGCTAACACGTTGGCCGGCTTCTCCTGCGAGCTCCACGGCACCAGGGTCAAGAAGCCAAATGCCGGCGTGCTTGGTGCGACGCTGATGAGATATGATTCTACGACCCTCTGGATCGCACCGAGTCTTCCCATGATGTGCGAGCAATGCGACTGGCGGTCGAGACACTTGTTGAAACGGAACCTCCAGCCAAATTGCTTCTTGAGCTCAAGCCGCTCTGGATTTTGTCCTGGCGCCCTCTTGAGATGTCATGGGGCTCTCTTGGGCGCCTCTTGTGCCGTCTGCGAGCGTCGGGCAGTGGAACAGGCGACCTCACCAAATCCTTGGAAAACCAACGTGAAATCAACGATTTTCGCCCCTGAGGCCTCTCTGGGGGATCAGCTTGCAACTTTCTTGGGGCGTCTTGGAGGCCACGTGACCCGTCTCGGAGCAATGGTCGGCGTGCTGGGAGAGTTCTTGTGCTTTCTGGCCCCCTTGAGGGCCCTTTTATGGTGGTCTCACGGCTCCCTTGAGAGCCTTGTTGGCGGGTCCAGGCTCGCTTGACCCCCCCGTGCCACACTGGGGCAGCGGTCTTGCCCCCCCCTAAGAGCCGTCTCATATCGGAGGTGAAGGGGTGAGATCGAAGTGGAACGGAGAGCCCCCCTACCAGGAAATCGGTTTCGGTTTCGTGTCTGCCGTGCGTGTGGGCGAGGCGAAGGTGCGTGGGCGGGCGAGAAGAAAGTCTCCTCCGGCTGAGGCGCGGCCAGACCAAATGATTCCTTTCCGGGGGCCGGTGGCCCGCGGTGTCCGGCCGGTCTCCTGCAGCATGCCTCCGGCTGGGCCGCGGCCGGACCAAATGATTCCTTTCCAGGGGCCGGTGGCCCGCGGTGTCCCGCCGGTGTCCCGCGGGTGTCCCGTCGGTGTCCCGATGATGATGATGATGATGATGATGATGATGATGATGATGATGATGATGATGATGATGATGATGATGATGACAATGATGATGGTGATGGTGATGGTGATGGTGATGGTGATGGTGATGGTGATGGTGGTGATGATGAGGGTGTCCCGATGATGATGATGATGATTATGATGATGATAATGATGTAGATGATGTTGACGATGTGGATGATGGAGGTGGAGATGGTTGTGATGATGGTGTCCCGATGATGATGATGATGATGATGATGATGATGATGTTGATAACAGTGTTGCTGATGATGATGGTGCC
>CAUYUJ010021616.1:568477-582501 GCA_963575745.1 Prorocentrum cordatum
ATGATGATGATGATGATGATGATGATGATGATGATGATGATGGAGATGATGATGACGATGATGATGTTGTTCATGATGATGATGATGATGAGATGATGATGATGATGATGATGGTGTTCTGGTGATGATGATGGTGTCCCGATGATGATGTTGATGATGATGATGGTGACGAGGACGGTGTCCCGATGATGATGATGATGACGATGATGGTGATGCTGATGATGATGATGTTGATGATGATGGTGATGAGGTGATGATGATGATGGTATCCTGATGATGATGATGATGATGATGATGATGATGATGATGATGACGTTGTTGATGACATTGATGACGATGATGTTGATGATGATGACGTTGATTGTGAGATCGATTGTGATATCGATCGTGAGATCGGTAGTGAGACCGAATGCGAGATCGATTGTGAGATCCATAGTGCGATCGATAGTGAGATCGTTTTCGAGAACGATAGCCAGAAAGATTGTGAGATCGATCGAATGAAATAGATCGAGTGAGATCGATTGTGAGATCGATCGAGTGAGATCGATCGAGCGAGACCGATAGTGAGATCGATAGTGAGATCGATAGTGAGACCGATCGAGTGAGACGTTGGTTCCTCCCCCCCCCGAACCTCCTTATCACCCGAAGAGTGGTCGTATAGGTAGATGTGTGTGCGTTATATCGAGAAGTACAGTCAACCCACAGAACAAAGACGCACGAGAAGGATGCAAGGGCCTTGGAAGGCCATGTCGGCACTTTGCGAGCAGGGCGCGGCTACCGAAAGCAGCCAACGATGGGCCGAAGGGAGAGGAGGCAAGGGTAACCTTGAAAAGTCGCTCGTCCTTACTATGCAGGTTGACTGGAAGTCTGCTCGGAACCTTGGAATAAGTAGCTCGCAGCGCACCCTGCTCCCCACTGGTCTGTAGTGAGCTCACCGCAAAAGAAAAATATTCGCTACGAGCAAACCATCGCTTGCGACAAAATTGTCCCCCAACTGGGTAGCTCGTCGCAAAGTCGCGTGCGAGAGAAAATGTTGACTCTGCGCTGATTTACCGTAAGACCGTTCCATGTGCACGTTGATGCCCCACGCCTGTACTAAACCAGTGGAAATATGGACGCTCACGCTCTCGGAAGAACACCACTTGCTGCGTACGTCCCGGTATATGTCAGAACTGGGATTGCAGGGCCGTCTGGCGGATCCAGGACGGCGTTCTGCCTGGCCGTCGGGCTCAGGACGGCTGAGTGCTGAGATCGGGTCGGACGAAAGGGGGAATAGCGCAGGAGGGATTAGCGAATCGGTTCACGCGGATATTTTCTCTGGAGCCTCCAGGCGCCAGAGGCGCGAGTGTTTCGACGAAGAGACGCCCGACGGCGGTGCCGAGGTCAGTGGCACGCGGCAGATGTCATAGCCCCGTGCGTTCCCCGTGACCCCCTTTCGCCCGACCCGAGGAGAAAAGGATGGGCCGAGACGGTGCTGCTCGTGTTCGGGATGATGTCAATGACAGACAGTATGACATACGAATACGAGATGTCCTCCTTGGAGGCGCGAGTCCGACCCGAACATGTCGTACACCCAGAGTGTAGTGTATCGTGTCCCGAAAGGTGTGGCCAGGAAGCACCCGCCACGACGCATATACAGTAGGATTTCTCGGTGCGCGCGTCGCCCCTGGGGGGCGACCACACATAATATCAGTATGGTGGGGTGACGCCGATTATTGCCGCAAGCCAGGGAAGTTACACCCGCATTATGCCGCGCCTGGTATCCCAACAGGACCAAGAAGAGCACCGGGAGAAGAACAACGAGACGGCAGCTAACATGGGACAAAAGAGCGTTCTGGTACTATTCACGGGATCCCCCGCTCAAGGCCCCCCGCCCGCCCCTGGCAGGGTCACGTTTAGCGCCAGCGCCATCTTGGAATGCCTGGGAACAGTTAAAGGCAGCTAGAAATACCATGTAGGCAAGGATCCGCCAGGGACTGCCAGGCACAACGTGGGGGAGCGCTGAGAGTAGCCACGGACAGCGGACGTAGCGCCTGCGCGCGACACAATATGCACCGCTGAAGGACCTCTGGGGTGCACCACACCGGGGCGTGCGCAAAAAGAAATTACTCGACGCGGGGATCCCCATATGTGCATCTCATAGTGATGGCAAACTTCGGTAAAAGACATTGTCCTTTTCAATATCCGAGTGCCAGCAAATCCACGTGGAAAACGAGGCTGAGAGAGACGCCGACGACTACGACGACTCTACATTGACTTCCGTCCTCCTCCTCCTCCTCCTCCTCCTCCTCCTTGTCCTCCTCCTCCTGACGACGACGACGACGACGACTTCCGTCCTCCTCCTCCTCCTCCTCCTCCTCCTTGTCTTCCTCCTCCTCCTCCGGTCAAGAAAATCCATCCGTGAAGACGAGAACGGGCCCGTGCAATACCCCCTGGCGCCTCCCCTTGGGAGTACTGAAACCAGCGCCTCGCCTGAGACATCCTCGGAAACTGCTCCGAAAGAGAAGGGTGTTGAGCACCCACACAAGCAAACCGCCTGAGGCATCCCCCCAATCTAGGCGCGAGAGGGCCCGTGCAATACCCCCTGGCGACCCCCTTGGGAGTGCTGAAGCCAGCGCCTCGCTGTACTTGGTGAGTGAAACGCAGGAAGGAGGGGGAGGAGGGCCACGAAACGGTGCACTGGGTGCGCGGGACGCATGCGGACGGTAGCACTGGCACCTTCGGTGGAGCTCCCGATGGGGCCAGGAAAACACTGTACTGGGTGTGCGGGACGCATGCGGACGGTAGCACTGGGACCTTCGGTGGGGCCCCCTTATGTGGCCACGAAGCGCTGTAATGGGTGTGCGGGACGCAAACGGACGGCACTGGGACTTCCGGTGGGGCTCCCTATGGGGCCACGAAGCGCTGTACTGGGTGGGTGAAACACAGGGAGGAGGAAGACGAGGGCCACGAAACGCTGTACTCGGTGTGCGGGACGCATGAGGACGGTAGCGTTGGGACCTTCGGTGGGGTTCCCTATGGGGCCACGAAACGCTGTACTGGGTGGGTGAAACGCAAGGAGGAAAGGGAAGACGGCCACGAAACGCTGTATTGGGTGTGCGGGACGCATGCGGGCGGTAGCACTGGAACCTTCGGTGGGGTTCCCTATGGGGCCACGAAACGCTGTAGTGGGTGTGCGGGACGCATGCGGACGGTAGCACTGGGACCCTCGGTGGGGCTCCCTATGGGGCCACGAAGCGCTGTACTGGGTGTGCGGGACGCATGCGGACGGTAGCAGTGGGACCTTCGGTGGGGTTCCCTATGGGGCCGCGAAACACAATACTGGGTAGGGTGAAACGCAGGGAGGAGGAAGGGGAGGGCCACGAAACGCTGTACTGGGTGTGCGGGGCGCACGCGGACGGTAGCACTGGGACCTTCGGTGGACCTCCCTGTGGGGCCACGACGCGTTGTACTGGGTGTGCGGGACGCATGCGGACGGTTGCATTGGGACTTTTGGCGGGGCTCCCTATGGGGCCACGAGACGCTGTACTGGGTGGGTGAAACGCAAGGAGGAATGGGAAGGCGGCCACGAAACGCTGTATTGGGCGTGCGGGACGCATGCGGGCGGTAGCACTGGGACCTTCGGTGGAGCTCCCTATGGGGCCACGAAACGCGGTACTGGGTGTGCGGGACGCATGCGGACGGTAGCACTGGGACCTTCGGTGGGGTTCCCTATGGGGCCACGAAGCGCTGTAATGTGTGGGTGAAACGCAGGGAGGAGGGGGAGGAGGGCCACGAAACGTGTACTGGGCGTGCGGGACGCATGCGGGCGGTAGCACTGGGACCTTCGGTGGGGCTCCCTATGGGGCCACGAAACGCTATACTGGGTCGGTGAAACGCAGGGAGGAGGGGGAGGGGGGCCACGAAACGCTGTACTGGGGGTGCCGGACGGGAGAACTGGGACCTTCGGTGGGGCTCCATGTGGGGCCACGAAACGTGGTACTGGGTGGGTAAAACGCAGGGAGGAGGAAGAGGAGGGCCACGAAACGCTGTACTGGGTGCGCGGGACGCATGCGGACGGTAACACTGAGAACTTCGGTGGAGCTCCATATGGGGCAACGAAACGCTGTAGTGGGTGTGCGGGACGCATGCGGACGGTAGCGCTGGGACCTTCGGCGGGGCTCCCTATTGGGCCACGAGGCGCTGTACTGGGTGGGTGAAACGCACGGCCACCAAACGCTGTACTGGGTGTGCGGGGCGCATGAGGACGGTAGCAGTGGGGCCTTCGGTGGAGCTCCCTATGGGGCCACAAAAAGCTGTAGTGGGTGTGCGGGGCGCATGCTGACGGTAGCACTGGACCTTCGGCGGGGCTCCCGATGGGGCCACGAAACGCTGCACT
Organism: Prorocentrum cordatum; assembly: GCA_963575745.1. Taxonomy (NCBI): domain Eukaryota; class Dinophyceae; order Prorocentrales; family Prorocentraceae; genus Prorocentrum; species Prorocentrum cordatum. Next base: position 572,856 of record CAUYUJ010021616.1, read on the forward strand.
GGGTGGGGAGGGGAGGAGGGGGCAGAGGAGGAGGGCAAAACGTGGGGACCGTCTCTTCAAAACGAGGACCGAACACCACAGGATGGGCGGGAACAAAAATTATCCTGGCGAAGGACCCAACCATATGCAGTTGTGAGTACCGCAATTGTGAATATTTTCTTCGGTGGCGCTCCCTACGGGGCCACGAACCGTATGAAGGTGTGCCGAACTGTGTGGCGTAGCCTCTGCAGGGGGGCTTTCCTGGGAACCCCGGCGGTAACGCCCGCGCGCCGCGACGCCCATGTCGGCAAGCCCCACACGAGGATCGCGCCCGCTTCCTCCCCTCCTTTTTTCTTTTCCTTTGCCCGCGCACTCCAAAGTCCAAGGCTGCGGGCGCAGCGCAAGGCGGAGCCCTCGCGACGCGCGCAGGTCGCCCCGAAGGGGTCACAGTGACGCGCACGGTTCGTACGCTGCGTGGAACAGAGATTGTTTGCTGGCTAACTGATAGCGCGCATGGCTCTGGCCGCCGGGCGGGGCGACGACGGGCGAGCGAGGCGCTGGACAGAGCGCAGCGCGGAATTCGCGCGACGCGCGCTGATCGCCCCGGAAGGGTCCCAGCGACGCGCGCACGGCGTCCGCGGCGCGAGGCCAAACAGTTGGACAGCCGAGAGAAGGAGCGGCTGCGGCGGGCCGCTGCTCAGGTCAGGCCTCGCGGATAAACTCGGGGCCACGAAACGTGTGAGGGGTGTGCCGAAAAGGGTGTGCGGGACGCATGCGGGTTCGCCCACGGGGACCTTCGGTGGAGCTCCCTATGGGGCCAGCAAACGTGTGAGGGGTGTGCCGAAATGGGTGTTCGGGGCGCATGCGGGCACACCCACTGGGACGTTCGGTGGAGCTCCCGAATGGGGTCACGAACGTGTGAGGGGTGTGCCGAAATGGGTGTGCGGGACGCATGCGGGCACGCCCACGGGGACCTTCGGTGGAGTTCGGTGGAGCTCCCGAATGGGGTCACGAAGCGTGTGAGGGGTGTGCCGAAATGGGTGTGCGGGACGCATGCGGGCACGCCCACGGGGACCTTCGGTGGAGCTCCCTATGGGGCCACGAAACGTGTGAGGGGTGTGCCGAAATGGGTGTGCGGGACGCAAGCGGGCACACCCACTGGGACCTTCGGTGGAGCTCCCTATGGGGCCACGAAACGGTGAAGTGTGCCGACACGGGTGTGCGGGACGCATGCGGGCACACCCCTGGGGCCTTCGTGGACCTCCCTATGGGGCCACGAAACGTGTGAGGGTGTGCGCACGGGTGTGGGACGCATGCGCACACCCACTGGGACCTTCGGTGGACCTCCCTATGGGGCCACGAAAACGTGTGAGGGGTGTGCCGAAATTGGTGTGCGGGGACGCATGCGTGCATCACCCCACTGAATTTTCGGTGGAGCTCCCTATTGGCCACGAAACGTGTGAGGGGTGTGCCGAATTGGGTGTGGGTGACGCATGTGGGCGGCAGCGCTGGGGCCTTCGGCGGAGCTCCCTATGGGGCCGCGAAACGTGTGAGGGGTGTTCCGAATTTGGTGTGGGTGACGCATGCGGGCGGCAGCGCTGGGGCCTTCGGTAGAGCTCCTTATGGGACCACGAAACGTGTGAGGGTGTGCCGAATTGGGGTGTGGGTGACGCATGCGGGAACCCCCTGGGACCCTTCGGTGGGCTCTCCCTATGGGGCCACCGGAACGCGGGAGGGGTTGTGTTCAGAATGGGTGTGCGGGACGCATGCGGGCGCACCCTCTGGGGCCTTCGGTGGAGCTCCCTATGGGGCCACGAAACGTGTGAGGGGTGTGCCGAAATGGGTGTGCGGGACGCATGCGGGCACACCCACTGGGACCTTCGGCGGAGCACCCTATGGGGCCACGAAACGTGTGAGGGGTGTGCCGAAATGGGTGTGCGGGACGCATGCGGGCACACCCACAGGGACCTTCGGCGGAGCTCCCTATGGGGCCACGAAGCGTGTAAGGGGTGTGCCGAAATGGGTGCGCGGGAAGCATGAGGATGATGATGATGATGATGCTGCTGCTGCTGATGATGATGATGATGATGATGATGATGATGATGATGATGATGATGATGATGATGATGATGATGATGATGATGATGATGATGATGATGATGATGATGATGATGATGATGATGATGGTGGTGATGATGATGGTGATGATGATGGTCGTGAGGATTATGAAGATGATGGTGATGACGGTGATGATGACGACGATGCTGATGATGACCATGATGATGGTGGGAAAAGGGAGGAGGGGGAGGAGGAGAGGAGGACAGGAGGGGAGAACGCGGGGCGACGTCCCTTCAAAACGAGGAAAGACCCAAAACCACAAGGTGGTTGGGAACAAATCTAAGCATGAGCCTGGCGAAGGACCCAACCATACGCAATTGTGAATACCGCAATTGTGAATCTATTCTTCGGTGGCGTTCCCTTTGGGGTCACGAACCGTATGAGGGGTGTGCCGAATTGTGCGATAAAGTACACACGTATCCCGGCAGAGCAACCTAACAGCGATGTGTAGGAGCATGTCTGGAAGCGTTCCCTTTAAGATTCAGATGATAATCCAGTTGTAGAATTCTGCTGTTCTCGCAATCGCAGTCGCATTCGCGATGACAGTCGCAGTGGCAACGGCAGCCGCAGTCACAGCCTCAGCCTGCCTCAGCATCAGCCTGCCTCAGCCTCAGCCTCGGCCTGCCTCAGCCTCAGCCTCAGCCTGCTTCAGCCTCAGCCTCAGTCTGCCTTCAGCCTCGGCCTCAGCCTCAGCCTGCCTCAGCCTCAGCCCATCAGCCTCAGCCTCAGCCTCAGCCTGCCTCAGCATCAGCCTGCCTCAGCCTCAGCCTCAGCCTGCCTCAGCCTCAGCCTCAGCCTGCTTCAGCCTCAGCCTCAGTCTGCCTTCAGCCTCGGCCTCAGCCTCAGCCTGCCTCAGCCTCAGCCTGCATCAGCCTCAGCCTCAGCCTCAGCCTGCCTCAGCATCAGCCTGCCTCAGCCTCAGCCTCAGCCTGCCTCAGCCTCAGCCTCAGCCTGCTTCAGCCTCAGCCTCAGTCTGCCTTCAGCCTCGGCCTCAGCCTCAGCCTGCCTCAGACTCAGCCTGCATCAGCCTCAGCCTCAGCCTCAGCCTGCCTCAGCATCAGCCTGCCTCAGCCTCAGCCTCAGCCTGCCTCAGCCTCAGCCTCAGCCTCAGCCTGCTTCAGCCTCACAGCCTCAGCCTGCATCAGCCTCAGCCTCAGCCTCAGCCTGCCTCAGCATCAGCCTGCCTCAGCCTCAGCCTGCCTCTGCCTCAGCCTCAGCCTGCTTCAGCCTCAGCCTCAGTCTGCCTTCATCCTCGGCCTCAGCCTCAGCCTGCCTCAGCCTCAGCCTGCCTCAGCCTCAGCCTCAGCCTGCTTCAGCCTCAGCCTCAGTCTGCCTTCAGCCTCGGCCTCAGCCTCAGCCTGCCTCAGCCTCAGCCTGCATCAACCTCAGCCTCAGCCTCAGCCTGCCTCAGCATCAGCCTGCCTCAGCCTCAGCCTCAGCCTGCCTCAGCCTCAGCCTGCCTCAGCCTCAGCCTCAGCCTGCTTCAGCCTCAGCCTCAGTCTGCCTTCAGCCTCGGCCTCAGCCTCTGCCTGCCTCAGCCTCAGCCTGCATCAGCCTCAGCCTCAGCCTCAGCCTGCCTCAGCATCAGCCTGCCTCAGCCTCAGCCTCAGCCTGCCTCAGCCTCAGCCTCAGCCTGCTGCATCAGCCTCAGCCTCAGCCTCAGCCTGCCTCAGCATCAGCCTGCCTCAGCCTCAGCCTCAGCCTGCCTCAGCCTCAGCCTCAGCCTGCTTCAGCCTCAGCCTCAGTCTGCCTTCAGCCTCGGCCTCCGCCTCAGCCTGCCTCAGCCTCAGCCTGCATCAGCCGCAGCCTCAGCCTCAGCCTGCCTCAGCCTCATCCTGCCTCAGCATCAGCCTGCCTCAGCCTCAGCCTCAGCCTGCCTCAGCCTCAGCCTCAGCCTCAGCCTGCTTCAGCCTCAGCCTCAGTCTGCCTTCAGTCTCGGCCTCAGCCTCAGCCTGCCTCAGCCTCAGCCTGCATCAGCCTCAGCCTCAGCCTCAGCCTGCCTCAGCCTCAGCCTCAGCCTGCCTCAGCCTCAGCCTGCCTCAGCCTCAGCCTCAGCCTGCTTCAGCCTCAGCCTCAGTTTGCCTTCAGCCTCGGCCTCAGCCTCAGCCTGCCTCAGCCTCAGCCTGCATCAGCCTCAGCCTCAGCCTCAGCCTGCCTCAGCATCATCCTGCCTCAGCCTCAGCCTCAGCCTGCCTCAGCCTCAGCCTCAGCCTGCTTCAGCCTCAGCCTCAGTCTGCCTTCAGCCTCGGCCTCAGCCTCAGCCTGCCTCAGCCTCAGCCTGCCTCAGCCTCAGCATCAGCCTGCCTCAGCAGTCAAAATGTGGCCCGGGAATGGAGTTCTGGGAACTCGAAGAACACGAAGTGGCCTACAGTTGGCCCCGAGCATTCAAAATCATGCCCAGGAATGGAGTTTTGGGAATTCGAAGACCACGAAGTGGCCTACAGTTGGCTCCGGGCATTCAAAATCATGTCCAGGAATGGAATTCTGGGAACTCGAACACCACGAAGTGGCCTACAGTTGGCTCCGAGCATTCAAAATCATGCCCAGGAATGGAGTTCCGGGAATTCGAAGACCACGAAGTGGCCTACAGTTGGCTCCGGGCATTCAAAAACATGCCCAGGAATGGAGTTCTGGGACCTCGAAGACCACGAAAGGTGTAACTGTTTGCTTAAAACGACTTCCGCGGATTCTCCCCGGCACCCGTCCGGCATCTGCCCAGACCCCCCTGAGGAGTCAAGATGCTTTCTTTTGAGACCATTAGAAATCTATCAGTCTTCGCTGTTAGGTAAAACAAACGAAAACGATAGGTCGGAGTATGAAAGCTTGAGCGCGGGCGAGTCTAAGCGCGAGTGAGTTTGATTCTGAATGAATATGCGTGCGATGGATTCTATTTGCATGACTGCAAGCATGGAGTCGCCGAATGTAAATGCATACGACTGTGAATGGTTTGGGCCTGCCTGATTCTGAGAACTCGTGACACTGAGCGTAGTCTCCACAACGACTTTTCCTGGGAAACCCGACGGCAGCGCCCGCGCGCCGCGACGCCCATGTCGGCACGCCTCACACGAGGATCGCGCCCACTTCCCCCTGTTTTTGTTCCTTCATCTTTGCCCGCGCACGCCAAAGTTCAAGGCAGCAGGCGCCGCGCTACGCGGAGCCCCCGCGACGCGCGCAGGTCGGACGTCGACGAAGGACGACGACGACGAAGAAATCGGCCCTAGGGAAGCTGGCGGGACCACCAGCTCCCTATGGGGCCACGAAACGTATGAGGGGTGTGCCGAAGTGGGTGTGCGGGACGCATGCGGGCGGCGGCACTGGGGCCTTCGGTGCAGTTCCCTATGGGGACAGTGGGGCTCCCTAAGGGGCCACGAAACGTGTGAGGGGTGTGCCGAATTGGATGTGCGGGACGCATGCGGACGGCGGCACTGGGGCCTTCGGTGGAGCTCCCTAGGGGGCCACGAAACGTGTGAGGGGTGTGCCGAAGTGGGTGTGCGGGACGCATGCGGCCGGCGGCACTGGGGCCTTTTTTTTGATTATCCCGGCAAAGCAACCTAACAGCGATGTGTAGGAGCATATCTGGAAGCATTCCCCTTAAGATTCACATTGGAATCCAGTTGTAGAATTCTGCTGTTCTCGCAGTCGCAGTCGCATTCGCGATGAAAGTCGCAGTGGCAACGGCAGTCGCAGTCACAGCCTCAGCCTCAGCCTGCCTCAGCCTCAGCCTCAGCCTGCCTCAGCCTCAGCCTGCTTCAGCCTCGGCCTCAGTCTGCCTTCAGCCTCGGCCTCAGCCTCAGCCTGCCTCAGCCTCAGCCTGCCTCAGCCTCAGCCTCAGCCTCAGCTCAGCCTGCCTCAGCCTCAGACTGCCTTAGCCTCAGCCTCAGCCTGCCTCAGCCTCAGCCTCAGCCTCAGCATCAGCCTCAGCCTGCCTCAGCATCAGCCTGCCTCAGCCTCAGCCTCAGCCTCATCCTTCATCAGGCTCTCAGCCTCAGCCTCAGCCTGCCTCAGCTCAGTCTGCCTCACCTCAGCCTCAGCCTGCCTCAGCCTCAGCCTCAGCCTGCTTCAGCCTCAGCCTCAGTCTGCCTTCAGCCTCGGCCTCAGCCTCAGCCTGCCTCAGCCTGACCCTGCCTCAGCCTCAGCCTCAGCCTCAGCCTGCTCAGCCTCAGCCTGCCTCAGCCTCAGCCTCAGCCTGACTCAGCCTCAGCCTCAGCCTGCTTCAGCCTCAGCCTCAGTCTGCCTTCAGCCTCGGCCTCAGCCTCAGCCTGCCTCAGCCTGCATCAGCCTCAGCCTCAGCCTCAGCCTGCCTCAGCATCAGCCTGCCTCAGCCTCAGCCTCATCCTGCCTCAGCCTCAGCCTCAGCCTGCTTCAGCCTCGGCCTCAGTCTGCCTTCAGCCTCGGCCTCAGCCTCAGCCTGCCTCAGCCTCAGCCTGCATCAGCATGAGCCTCAGCCTCAGCCTGCCTCAGCGTCAGCCTGCTTCAGCCTCAGCCTCAGCCTCAGCCTCAGCCTGCTTCAGCCTGAGCCTCAGTCTGCCTTCAGCCTCGGCCTCAGCCTCAGCCTGCCTCAGCCTCAGCCTGCCTCAGCCTCAGCCTCAGCCTGCCTCAGCATTCAAAATGTGGCCCGGGAATGGAATTCTGGGAACTCGAAGAACACGAAGTGGCCTGCAGTTGGCTCCGGGCATTCAAAGTCATGCCCAGGAATTGAATTCTGGGAACTCGAAGAGCACAAAAGGGCCTACAGTTGGCTCCAGGCATTCAAAATCATGCCCATGAATGGAGTTTTGGGAACTCGAAGAGCACAAAAGGGCCTACAGTTGTCTCCGGGCATTCTAAATGTTGCCCAGGAGTGGAATTCTGGGAACTCGAAGACCACGAAGTAGCCTACAGTTGTCTCCGGGCATTCAGAATGTGGCCCGGGAATGGAGTTTTGGGAGCTCGAAGAGCACGATGTGGCCTACAGTTGGTTCCGGGCATTCAAAATGTTGCCCGGGAATGGAGTTCTGGGAACTCGAAGAGCACGAAATGGCTTACAGTTGGCTCCGGGCATCCAAAATGTGGCCCGGGAATGGAGTTCTGGGAAGTCGAAGAACACGAAGTTGCCTACAGTTGGCTCCGGGCATTCAAAATGTGGCCTGGGAATGGAGTTCTGGGAGGTCGAAGAGCACGAACTGTGCGATTGTATTTAAAACGAACCCGGTTCTCGCCTGTCCGGCTCCCGCCCAGACCCCCCTGGGGAGTCATCAGACGCTATCTTTTGACCCCATTCGAAACCTATCAGTCTTCGCTGCTAAATGAAAAAAAATGTGGCCAAGCTCGCGCGGCGCGAGCTCAGGTTCAAACAGCTGCCGAGGGTCAGCTGTCGGCGGCAGGCGAAAGCCTCGGGAAGCTGAGCAGCAAAGGAACGAGCTGGCCAAACGGGCCAGCCCGCAGCTGCCAAGCCAGACCCGTCAGCCTGCCTTCGCCATCGGGGGCGCGCCCTTCGGCGGCAGCCCTTGCCTGATATTCGCGACCTTCTCGAGGCGGTGCTGCAGGCCACGAGCGGTCGCGGGCAGTTTGCGTTCGGCTGACAAGCCTCTATGCTTGCCGCCTATCACGCGGGCATAGCAGTGGCAGCGCGTGCACACGCGATACCCATTGACAGTGCACAGCGCGCGCTCGCCGCCGTCTACCTCTGGGACCCCTGTGCCAGCAGTCGCAGAGGCCGAGGCAGCGAGGGGCCCCGAGGGTGCAGGCGGACCAGCGGTGGCACGAGTCACTGGGTCGGCCTCGGCTCCGAGCGAGTCCGCCCCCGAGCTACCACCAGCTCCACCAGTGGGCTCAGTCGGGCCGCTGCCGCGCCGTGCGCTGACCGCGGGCTCGGCAGACGGCGCGGGAGCAGTCCCAAAGACAGGCGAAGCGGCACCCGATGGGCAAGCGTCGCCGCCAACAGAGGGCGCCCCGTCAGCTCGGTCGGCCTCGCTCACGGTCCCGCTCACACAGGAGCCTGTCGCAGCAGCCAGCAGGAAATCAACTTTCTCCTGAGCCGTCAAGCGAACCTTGGCCCTGGGCTCGCCGCTGCATCCGATGGGGCCTCGGGCTGCCCCCGCAGGGCTGCGGGCGCGAGAAAGGCGCCCCCTCGGGGGCGGCGGTGCGCCCTGCTCGCCAGCCTCGCTGGCCGCCAGCGCGGCAAATGCTGCGGCTGCTGTGGCCGCCGTTGCCAATGCCGCTCGAGCAGGCCTCTTCCTCACAGAGCCTCCTGAGTGAAAAGGTGCGCACGGCTTAGCCGCGCACGGTTTGGCCCAGAAGTGGGCCTTGATGTTGGCGCTGTAGGCGGTCCTCAAGCAGCGCAGGCAGTGGATGCCTCCGTTGGGGACCTCGACGACCTCGTGGCCCGTGAGGTGGAGGAGGATATTGCCTTCTCGCTTGGCCGCCGTCTCATCAGAAACATCAGCACGGGCAATCAGCCGCCTGGCCCCCAGCAGCCGCGACCCAGAGGAACGCTGCATCAAGCGTGGTCTGCCTCGCACGAATCACCTGCCTGATCTCGTCGGTGGCCACCGTGCGGCTGGCGATGAACTTGGCACACCGATCAGCTTCGATGTTGCCTCGCCTCGCCCTGGCTGTGGCCAGCCCTTCCTGCGCGTGCTGCACCGAGGCGCGGGCCTTCACCGCCGCAACCCGCAGGCCGCTGTCGCCGAGCCCTCCGAAGTCCTGAATCGCGTGCCATACGCGGGCCCAGATCTCGGCCCATGATGATTTGCTGCTCGTAGTGACCTTGGGCCCGCGAGCGTTGACCCCGTCCACCACGAATGCTGCGTCAAAATGAGCCGTCACTGGTGGTAGACTGAACTTGAGTAGCAGGAGGAGCGCCAGCAACTCGCCCCCGTCGATGGACTGCAGCGGCCCCGCCAGCGGCGAGGCGAGGGCTCGCGTGGCTGACCCTGGCCCTGGGCCCACGCTGTCACCACTTGGCGGTAGGGCCACCACCGCACAACCAGCACAGGCGATCTGGGCCCCCCGTCGATGAAGGCGCCGTCTGCGTACAAGTCGGGCACAGCAAACGGCATGCCCTCCTCGTAGCCCTTGACCCACTGCGCATGTGCAAGGAGGTCGTCGCCAGGCGGTGCCCACCCTACGCGTGGCTCGGGTAGCCACAGCCGCTCGAAAAGCGTTCTGATCGTGGCGGAGTCGCCCATGCCCTTGAAGCGCTCCAGCTCCATCGGCAGCGAGAGATTGGGCCATGCTTCCTGGCGCTCCATGTGTCGATGCCACAACGTGCCTAGCTTGTCAGGGCACAGCGAGCAAACTGAGTACGAGCTGAGGCCTGCACCACAGCGTCTCTCATTGAGCCACTGACCGTCAACCAGGCACGATATGGCGCACCCGGCCTCGCTAGGGGTCAAGGTCCTCCAGCTCCGCGCCACCTTGGTCGACCCCCCCCCGAATTGATCCACCGTCGGACTTGCGGCAAGAAAACCCGCCTGGCTTCGAAAATCCCGTAGTGCGTGGACTTTGCCAGCTGCGCCAGCTGCCAGTGCTCGACGGACTTAGTGACGATCTGCCTCACTGTCCACGG
>CAUYUJ010021616.1:582601-585101 GCA_963575745.1 Prorocentrum cordatum
ACGACGACGACAGAAGGCGACGACGACGACGAAGACGACGAGGACGACGACGACGACGATGACGACGACGACGACGACGACGACGACGACCCCAGAGCGCAGGAGCAACCGGCGCCTCTGCGCGAGGCGCCGCGGGCGCGGCGTGTGGCGTTCGAGATCGACGACCCGCCGGCCTCCGACGAAGGCGGAGACTTGTCAGCTCCCGCGCAGGACCGCTCGCCTGGCCTCGCCCCGGCAGGAAGGAGCTGGAGGAAGGAGGTGGGTATAACCGCGTGCCTCAGATGACGATTTATAGTTACCCCCCTAAGACCGTGGAGTGGATCTTCTCCGGCCAAGACACGTTTGGTCGGCGGTGGGGGGCGGCGAGGCCGAACTTTGTTATCCTTTGGGCCTGCTTCTCGTTAGCCCGTCTCCACGTCTCCACCACAAGCCGTACTGCCTTGCCGCCAAAGCGAGCAGGGTATCGTTATACCAGATTGTGTCCCAGATTTCGTGCTCCTTCCACCCCTCCAAGGAGGCCCCGCCAGAGCGAGCAGGGTATCGTGATGTGGGGAACTTCCATTGCATAATTTAACACATCACCTTCCGAACAACACAGCGAGGCCCGAGTTGAAAAGAGTATTGCCAGCACACGCCGAGCCCCAGACGAGTTCAGCGAGGATGTCTCGGGCGCGCTCCCTTGCAAGCCCTGCCTCCTCATCCTCATCCTCCTGCCCTCTCCCTCCTCTTCAGTTAGTACGTTACGTTTGTTCTTTTGAGTTTTTCCAGGAAGATCTGTATCATCCCCTCAGAACCCCGAACTTGATTATCTTTGTGGCATCATTCTCAGGAGTATGTGGTCAAGCTCAAATGTGTCCCTAGCCCGGAGTGTAACGACGGGTTTCGAGGTTTGAGGTTTTCGGACGTTCGCCAGTTCTTTGCGGTTTGCCAGCTTCGGGGTGCTCTCAAGCAGCTGCGCCTCGCCGAGAGCGTTCTGGGGAGGCCCGGATCGTCTCGAGTGGCCGCCTGAAAGCCGAGTTATGCCTCGCAAGTTAGGGGTCAACGTTAGAGGGGACAGGCACAGGGGGGGGAGGGGGGCGTCGACCCCGAAGGCCCATTCGTCGCCGATAGGGACCGATAGCCCACCCCGCCCAGGAACGTTCGGATTTGCTGTTTGGGGGGCCTCTCTCTGATCGATGTATCGCCGATTCCAGCTCGATGTTGCCCCCCTGGTGCTCACCTCAGAAGGGGACTCGGGAGGGAGGGAGGGGGACATCCAGGAGGACGGAAGGAGAGAGGGTGCGAGGGAAAGCACGGGATGGAGAATGAAGAGGAGAAGGAGGAGGAGGAAGAGGAGAAGGAGGAGGACAACGACGACGACAACGGCAATGACGACCACGGCGGAGGAGGGATGACACCGACGATGGCAACGACGCCCAGAGTCGACGACGACGGCGAGGCCGTTGTTGTCGTAGTCTCTCGTCGGCGTCCCTTGTTGTCGTTGTATTGACGTCGGCCTCCTCCACCATCCTCCTCCTCCTCCTCCTCCTCCTCCTCCCCTCCTCCTCCTCCTCCTCCCCTCCTTCCTCCTCCTCCCCCTTCCCCCTCCCCCTCCCTCTCACCCCTCCCCCTCCCCCTCCCCATCCCCCTCCCCTCCCTCCCCCCCTCGATACCCCGCGTGTCTCGGCCGGGGGACAGCCCGACGGTTCCCCACCCTCCCCGCTTGGCATGGGCTCCCGAGCATCGGGGTTGCGCTCCACAACGCACGCTGCTGCACGCCAGGCCTGGCGCAAGCAGGAGGAAGGGAAGAAAGAGCAGGCAAGGGGCCATCCCCTCCTCATCCCCTCCCTCCTCTCGAAGCGAGACTTGCACAGCAATAAACTGTGGGTGGTCCTCGCAGATTTCTCGGACTTGCGCTGGAGCTCCCGGCGCCGCCCCTGGCGTGCTCGGCGCGCCAGGCAAGGGTGCCTCAGCGCAGGTCCAAGAGATCCGCGCGGAGCTCCGATTGTGTGTGTTTATGTCGTTTCTTGTTCCTCCTCCCGCCGCTTCCCTCTCCTCCTCCGCTTCCGCCTCCGCCTCCTCCGCCTCCGCCTCCTCGTCCTCCTTCGTCCTCCGCTCTCGCGCGGGGGCGCGCGCGCGCTAATGGAAGAGAGGGGGGGGGGCTGTTCGAGAGGGAATCCCGCGCGGAGCAGCGCCCGCCCACGCTTGCAGAGCTGCATGGCTCGGGCGCGCCGGCGACCCGGCCACAGACAACATGCCACCATCACTCTTCACGCCATCAGCTGAGGTCCTGTCTAGGCAGAAGGAGGAGGAAGAGGAGGAGGAGGAGGAAGAGGAGGAGGAAGAGGAGGAGGAGGAGGAGTGGGAGGGGAGGGGGATGAGGATGAGGCGGGCGGGAGGGAGGCGGTTGAGGCGGAAATGTGATTTCCTATATCGTAAGTAGATGGGGTTCTTTATCGAAGATGTCTACGGCGAGTCACCGCTGCCCCCTGCCTTTTGGAGGCGCCCGTTGGTCTGCCGC
>CAUYUJ010021616.1:595101-669424 GCA_963575745.1 Prorocentrum cordatum
CTGGGTCCCTCCAGCGGCGCCTCCGGCGCCGCCCCTGGCGCGCTCCGCGCGCCAGGAAGGGGGGGTCCAGCGCAGATCCTAGAAATTCGACTGGAGCGTCAAAAGTTTATGTTTATGCCGTTTTTCTTTTTTAACGATGCCCAAATGCAGTTCCCGTTCGTTTTGAGCAGGACTCGCTGTCCGCGCCGCTGCAGACGTTGTCCATTTGAGACAGAAGGCCGCCTGCCCAACAGCGGCCGCAGTCGGTTTGAGACAACAGTTGTTCACGGGCATCGTACCCATCTTCTTCGTACCAATTTGGGGCGTCCAGATTGGCAGCGCCTCCAGCGACGCCCTGGCGCGCTCCGCGCGCGAGGGAGGGGGTCCAGCGCCGAGCCAAGAATTCCGCGTGGACCTCCGAAAGTGTATGTGTATGCACTTGGCATCGCTCGGACGTGTGCATTTTTCCTTCGGCGAGGACAATCGAGGAACATCCTTGATCATTTGGCGAAGAAGCCACGCACGAAACCGAAAAAAACACAGGAAATGGACGTCCGAGCGATGGCCAGTGCAGATGTTCGTTCCTCTATCCACCGCCCTCCCTCCAAGGCTGATCGCCTTCAGTGGTCTGACCTGCCTTCAGCGGGCAAACCGCCGCCATCCATCACGTCCGATGGTGTGGGTTTTGTCCACTGCGCGGCCACGGAGTTCCCGACCCATTCACGGGGGGCTCGTCCCCATTATTGATGGCCCTGGGGCCCGCCGACGACTTCCAGGGGCCGAAGCCGAGGAAAAGCGCCGGGATTGCAAAGACCAGATCGTCGAAGATTTGGGGATCTCGCTGCGACCCGACGAGTGCCTTTGGCGGCCTCTGCCAGGCAGGATCTCCCTCTTCCAGGCCCTCCCCTCTGCCTCGGACCCTCCCTCCCCCGCCCCGCCCGGCCCAGCACCTGCCTCGAGCCCTCTCCGCCGGCCCGCGCCGCGAGCTTGCAGTCCATCCGCACAGTGGGGACGGGCAATTCTCCCAGGGGTACCCTCTTGCACTCGGCATCGCTCTGACGTGTGCATTTTTCCTTCGGCGAGGACCATCGAGGAGCATCCTTGATCATGTGGCGAAAAAAAACCGCGCACGAAACCGAAAAAAAAACAGGGAATGGACGTCCGAGCGATGGCGAGTGCATCCTTGCCTCCTCGGCCCGTCCTTGGCCACTCTCGTTGGCCGCGCCCCGCTCGACGAGCTTCGGGATGGGCCTTCAAGACCCCTGCATCCTCACCGCGCATCCTTACGGCACGGGCCGACTGTACTTGTGGTCCTGCGGGCGCCCCGAAACCCTGCACAGCGGGGCGCCGTCGGAGATCCGGGGAGCCAGCCACCGCACGACTCGGCGGCGAAGCCCGAACCCTGGACGTAAGTCGGGCACGTCCTCACAGGAGGACAACTCGAAAACAGTCAAAGATAGTCTGGGAACTGTGCTTCTACCATTGGACTGTTTCTGAGTCTGTGCTCGGACTGCGTTTCATGTACCCTCCGAAACCCGCCTGTAGGAGGACATGCCCGACCTGGCTCCAGACTCGCCGATCCGCGATTTCGGGCAATGCCTCAGCTGGGCCACAGCAGGACTCGAGCCGAGCAGAGGTCCCTGTAGGGCCTGGCGCCTGGCCGGCGCTTGGCGCCTGGCTTCCATGTGCCTGTCTCGTCACTTCCAGTGCCCGAGAAGGCTCGGGAATTCCACAGGATCTGGAGATGCACGAGGCTGCCGCACGAGCAGCACGCGTCCATCCTGCAGACCCTCAGGAGCTCCGCACGAGGCACCGACGAGAGCGTGTGGACCCTTGAGGACTTGGACAGCGCGCTGCGGGGCGAACCTGACCGAGGCAAGGGCGTGGACGTGCTCACATGCTCGGACATCAGGAGGCTCCCACCCGAGGGCCGCATGAGGATCGTGGAGCTCTTCAACGAGTGCGAGCGGCAACTCGCGTGGCCATGGCAGCTGCTATGCGAGATAGTGATGCTCACGCCGAAGCCCGCCAAGGGCGACCGCGCCCTCGCGCTGCTGCCGCAGATGGTCAGGTGCTGGGAGCTGCTTCACAGACCTGAAGTGCGGCGCTGGGCAAGGACACACCAGAGAGGCTGGGACGCAGCAGTGGAAGGCAACAGCTGCCTGAGAGAAGCGATGACCAGGGTCATCGGGGACGAGTGCTGCGAGGCGCTCGAGGTTTTTCACGGCAACCTGCTGGCGGACATCGAGAAGTTCTACGACAGTCTCCAGCTCGACTGCGTCATCGAGGCCGGCCTGCGCATGCACTTCAGGCCGCGCCCGCTGGCGATGATGCTCCTTCAGCACTCGGCGACGAGGATCATACGCTGGAAGGGCGCCTACTCCCTGCCACTGTGGGCCGACCGCTCGCTGCTCGCAGGATCGAGGCACAGCAACAGTTTAGCCAAGACTGTCGTGTACGTCATCTTGGCCAACTTGCTCGAGAGGTCGCGCGCGCTGCCCAAGCCGATGCCGAGGGCCTGGTTTGATGACATCAGCGTGCGCATCGTGGGCAGCGCGAAGGCAGTCGAGCAGGAGCTGACGGACACCACCATGGCGCTGAGGGACGAGCTTGAGGCACAGGGTCTTACGCTGGCGGACAAGACGGTGATCTTCGCAACCAGCTACAGGACGACGCGCGCGGTGCAGAGGGCTCTGCGCCAGAAGGGGCTCCAGGTTCAGGCAGTCACTGAGGGCAGGGACCTGGGCATCGACAGAGGAGCCAGAGGCACGCTGCGGCGCGCCACCCACAGGAAGCGCACCAGCGGCGCCTTCAGGAGATGCGGAGCCGTCGGCACCAAGCTGAGAAAGCTGGTGCTGGCCAAGAGGCGGGGAGTTCTCCACCAGGGACCCGTGGCGTCCTACATGTACGGCGCAACCGTGCACGGCATGGCGCCATGGGCGAGGCAGAAGGCGAGGAGGAGGTACGCTCAGGCATTGAGGAGGCCGTGGCCAGGACGCTGCCTCACCACCTTCCTGGCGCTGGAGGGCACGGACCCCGCAGCCACCGCAGTGAGGACGCAGCTGAAGACGTGGTTCGAGGTCTGGGCCCGCCACCCCGAGATCCGCAACCAGGTGAGGCGCGCCTGGCCGAGGATCTACTTCAGAATGCAGAGACTGGAAGCCAACAAGAGGTGGCAAGCTCGACGTGGCCCGCTGGCCAGCATGATACTCCTGCTCTGGGAAGTCGGCTGGGACTCCAGAGGGCCCGACACCTGGATCGACAGGAACGGCGACTACTTGAAGTTCGGCACGGAGGAGCAGGGAGGCGACTACACCGAGATTGTTGAGGCGTTCCTCGACGACCTGCAGGATCAGCTGTGGGAGCAGGCCGCGCAGCACCACAACGGCGCTGGCCTGGAGAGAGGAGCGGACGTCAAGGACCTGAAGCACCACCTCAGGATGCTGGCCAAGAAGGAGCGCTACGGCTACTACGGCGCGCTCCTAACCGCGGCTTGCGCAGGCACCTGGACGCATCGCCGCAAGCACGACACCTTCGGCGGCGACGAGGCGAGATGCGAGTGCGGAGAGGCCGAGGATGACGTGCACCGCATCTGGGGCGCCTGCACAGCTAGGGAGGACAGCGAGGCAGTGAGGCGCAGCAGCGGCCTTACCAGGAGGGCGCTCGAGGGTTGCGAGACCAACCCCGCGTTCTGGCTTCGGGGCATCACCCCCAAGAGCTGGACCGTGCCGCCGAGATGCGACACCCTACCCGCAGAGCACCTCGTCGGCGCCTGCAACTCCGAGCGCCGCCTCCGCGCTGACGAGGGGCGAGAGCTCACGGCATGCGGGGACGGCTCAGGAGGCGAGTACAGCGCGGACGAGAGATACTGCAGGTGCGGCTGGGGCTGGGTGCTGCTGGGCGACGGCGACGAGTTCGAGCAGATCGGCGCACACTTTGGGCCTCTCCCAGGAGCTCGGCAGTCCAACAACCGCGCCGAGCTCTACAGCTTCCTGAGCTTCCTGCGCGCGACCGAGGGCAGAGTCACCTTCTGGACGGACAGCGAGGTCACGTGCACGGGCTGGGCTGCGCAAAGGGAGAAGACCCAGGGCCAAGGGCTCAGCAACGGCGACCTGTGGTTCCAGGTCGGTGAGGCGATTAGAGAGCGAGGAGGAGACAGGAGCGACATCACCATGAAGCACCTGAACAGCCACATGACGGAACACGAGGCGATGGCGAAGGGCGTGCCGAGGCGAGTCTGGGCGGGCAACAAGGCAGCTGACGAGTACGCAGAGGCAGGAGCTGCGACGCACGCGATCAGCGACTCGGAGATGAGCTGCTACGAGTGGGTGCGCGCCACGGCCCATTTGGTGAGAGAGCGCATCGCGGCCACCACCGCTGCAGTGCTCGCCAGAAGGCCGCCCGACGACAAGGAAATGAGAACGGCAAGAAAGAGGCTCGCGCAGCAGAGGCGTCAGGACCGCCTCTTGAAGCGCGACCTGCTCGGCGGCGAGGCGACCAGGAGACCACCGACGTCGCGCATCCTGGAGCGTGACAAGCGAGGCACAGGATGGAGGTGTCAGCATTGCAGGGAGGCGGTCAGCTGCAGCACGGCGACAGCGACCATCCGCGACTGGATGGAGAAGCCGTGCGGGGGGCCACCTCCGCTGAGAGCCATCACCATCACGAGGTACGGAGTGGAGTCGCACCCGTCACACCTGCTGAGGAGGTTGCTCGACCAAGACCGCTGGTTCTGCGAGCGGTGCGGAGGAGCGACGACGGAGCTGATCGCCGCGAAGCTGCAGGAGCCCTGCTGCGGTCACACAGCCTGCAGCAGTGGACACTACAGGCTCGAGGGCTGGCTGAGGCAGGCCGCCAAGGAGGGCGGAGCAGGACAGCGGGCAACGCCACACGAGACCTACGCGGACGGCGAGCTGAGGGGTCAGATCGCAAGTCCAGCGGCGGTGCTCCTCGAGCCGTCAGCGGGCTCACCGCCGCCAGAGACGCAGCCACCAGTCGTGATCTGCGCGGACGGCGAGCTGAGGTGTCAGAGCGCTAAATCCATGTCGGTGCTCCTCGAGCCGGCCGCTGGTGCTCGTCGCCACTGCAGCCCGTCCCATGGCCAGGGCTTCGCTCAGGGTCAGAACGCAAATCCAGAGGCGGTGCTCCTCGAGCCGCCAGCGGCGTTCCCCGAGCTGCCCGCGGGTCCAGCGTTGGCACGATCGGACGAGCAGGTGAGGAGGGCACGCACCGATGAGGAGCAGCAGCAGGAGGCGCAGCGTCTACTGCAGACCGCAGCGAGGCTGGCCAACACCAGCGTGCAGCCCCAGCACGACACCGTGCAGTACGCCACGCAGGCGGAGGACCTCGACGTCGCCGAGGCAGAGGCAGCGAGGGCGAGGGCCATGCTGGAGGTCGAGAGGGAGAAGGCAGCTGTGCAGCGAGGCGAGAGGCCTCGGCAAAGGAGAGCCGCGCGAGAGGCCCCTCTGCCTCTCGCAGAGCTGAGGCGCCTGCTGGAGGGTGGCGAGCAGCGGGAGAGGGGACCTGCGCGTGCCTCGCGGCAGTCGGACACGCGAGGCGGAGGCGAGAGGATCCAGCCAGCTGGCGGCGGTGGCCTGACGGCGGTGCGGTGCGAGGCACGCGGCGAAGCGGCAGCTGGACTGCCTGCAGGTCTTGTGGGGCTTGCACCTCGCGCTGATCCAGGGTGTGGTTCAGGCCGTGAAGCCCGTGCTGCGGCCGCCCCGCCGCCCCGCGCAGCTGCGGTGCCGCCAGAGGAGGACGGCGGTGCCGCAGAGGAGGCAGGCTGCGGCCGCCAGAGGAGGACGGCGGTGCCACAGCTGCGGCCGCCAGAGGAGGAGGGCTGCGGAGCGCAGCTGCGGTGCCGCAGCTGAGGCGGGCGCCGCCACGCCGCCGCGCGCGCCCGCGCGGCGGCCGCCACGACGCTGGCGACACGAAAGGGTCGAAAGGGCTCCTCCCCCTCCTCCTCCTTTTCCTCCTGCCCCTCATCCTCCTCCTCCGCCTCCTCCTCCGCCTCCTCCTCCGCCGTTCCTTTTCCTCATCCTCCTCTAATTCCCTCCCTCACTACCTCCTCCTCCTCAATCTCCTCCCCTCTTCATCCTCCTATTTACCGTCTGCTCCTCCTGTTGCTGCTCCTATCCTCCACCTCCTCCTCCTTCCCCTCCTCCTCCTCCTCATCCGCCCTCCTTCTCCTGCTCCTCCTCCTCCTTCCATATCCTCCTCTCCTCCTCCTCCTCCTCCTCCTCCTCCTCCTCCTAATCCTCCTCCTCCTCTTCATCATCATCAGCAGCATCATCATCGTCCCCTTCAGCATCATCAGCAACATCATCATCATCATCATCATCATCATGTTCATCATCATCATCATCAGCAACATCATCATCATCAATCATCATCATCAACAACAACCGACCTCCACTTCCTCCTCCTCCTCCTCCTCCTCTTCCTTACCCTCCTCCTCCTTCTCCTCCTCCTTCTTCTCTTCCTTATTCTCCACCTCCTCCGACTCCTCCTCCTTCTCCTCCTCCTCCTCCTCTTCCTCGTCCTCCTGATCCATCTCCTCCTCCTCCTCCTCCTCCTCCTCCTCCTCCTCCTCGTCCTCCTCCTCCATCCCTCTTCCTGATAAATGACTCCCTCGTGTAGCACCCCGAGGCTGGTCGGAAGGGTGGGCCAGGCGTATCGCCGGAGATTCCGTCACCATGTATGGTCACGAAGCTTGAAAGTGGTAAGACTTGCACAGGTGGAGGGCGGCCCGCTGTCAGAATGTGGTTCTCGCCTGAGCGCCGCGCACGCTCGCCTCACACACGTGCAAGAGCTTCACGGATGGAGGGCAGCCCACTTTCCGAATGAGGCTCTCGTCTTAAGAGCTTGCAGCAATGTCCCCACATGGTGGTTTGGCATGATGGCACCGTCCCTAAAATTGTGTTTTGGCATGATGCCGGAATGTCGTGGCGCAACCGTCACTTTGATTCGCGGTGTCCGAGTCCTGGGAATGGTGTCCTGGCACGATTTAGGATCGCCAATACGCAACAGCAGCGGTGATTCGCAGCGTTGAAGTCCCATGAATGGTATTCTGGAAAAGTTCCGGGATTTCAAACGGATGTCTTCCAACAGAGCACTTCCCCCATTGAAAATGAAGCATTGCAGGGGCCTATGAAGACGGAACTTGGAGGGAGGTTGGATTGCAATATCTTTGAGTCTTAGGTATCCTCCTCCTCCTCACCCTCCTTGTCCGCATCACTCTTCCCCTCCCGGCCTGCGACTTCCACAGAGTTGTCTTCCTCCTCCTCCTCCTCCTCCTCCTCCTCCTCCTTCTGCCTCCTCCTCCTCCTCCTCCTCCTCACTCCTCCCCTTTCCACCTCGTCCTCCTCCTCCTCCTCCTCGTCCCCCCTCCTCCCTCCTCCTCTCCCTCCCTCCTCCCTCCGCCTCCTCCTCCTCCTCCTCCTCCTCCTCCTCCTCCTCCTCCTCCTCCTCCTCCTCCTCCACAATTAACTCAATACAATATGAATATACTCTCCCTCTTCCCCTGATGGCGTCCGGGTGATGTACTGTTTTTTACACACAGGATGCCCGGGAAATCCCGGGAAACGACTCTCGCTGAGGCGCCGGCGTCATTTTTCTCAAAATGCTGCTCTCGCGCCGGCGTCATTTGTTTCCCAAAATGCTGCTCTCGTTGAGGCGCCGGCCTCAGTTGTGCTCCCGAATCCTTCCCCTGATGGCGTCTGGGTGATGGCCGCGCACCCTCCGCGTACTGTTTTTTACACACAGGATGCCCGGGAAATCCCGGGAAACGACTCTCGCTGAGGCGCCGGCGTCATTTTTTCCCAAAATGCTGCTCTCGTTGAGGCGCCGGCCTCATTTCTGCTCCCGAATCGTTCCGAATCGTGCTCCCGCTGCAGCGTGGGCCTCATTTTCGGATCGGTGCTTGGCCTCCGTCGTTCAGGATGGCGTTCTCGCCCCAGCGCGGGCCTTTTTCTTCATCAGCACCAGCACCAGCACCATCACCACCGCTACCACCACCACCACCACCACCACCACCACCACCACCACCACCACCACCACAACCACGCACACACGCACGCACGCACGCACGTGCACCACCACCCACTACGCACGCGCGCGCGGAGCCACAGGTCCGCTACGACACGCGTCCGCGGATAGAGAAAATCAGCGCCATGGTAAGGGATGGGAGGGAGGGGTAGGACGTCAGATATGACGCGAGCGCACCTAGCTTGTCCTCCTCCCCCTCCCCCCCCTCCCCCTCCCCCTCCCCCCTCCCCCTCCTCCTCCTCCTCCTCCTGCTGCTGCTGCTGCAGCAGCAGCAGCCAGTGCACACAACAAAACTGTGTGCACCAGCGTGCCCGTGTACACCACAGGGAATGCGTGCACTTCAATGCCCGTGTACACTAAATCGCCCGTGTACAAAACAGTGCATTTGCACCTCTGGAGACCTCCAGACGCCGTCCGTCGTCGTCGTCGTCGTCGTCGTCGTCGTCGTCGTCGCCGTCGCCGTCGCCGTCGCCGTCGCCGTCGCCGTCGCCGTCGTCGTCGTCGTCGTCGTCTTCGTCGTCCTCCTTCTCCTCCTCCTCCTCTTCCTCCTCCTCCACCATCTCATTCTCCTCCTCCTTCTCCTCAGCCGTTCCCAGCCCAGACGTTACCGGTTCGCTCCCCCCACCCCACCCTCCGCGGGCGCAAATCGTGCGGTTACTGACACCCTCCCCTTCCAAGGGAACGGCCGTGATCGCCAGAGGGTTCAAAAACGGACTCCAGGAGAGGAGGACTCGGGACGAAGGCACGGAGGAGGGAGGAGAGAGGAAAGGGAAACGATGCGCCAAAAGGGGGATGTGGAGGTTTGACGAAGTACGAGGGGGATTCATACAGATCCACCGTATGGGGAACCGTCCAGGACGTCAGTTCCCCATACGGTGGACCTACATGAATCCACCCTCGTACTTCGCTCCACATCCCCCTTTTGGCGCATCGTTTACCCTTCCTCTCTCCTCTCTCCTCCCTCCTCCGTGCCTTCGTCCCGCCTGCCTCGGAGGGACGGGCGGGGGAGAGCGGATGACCAGGCTTCGAATGACGACGGGCGGGTCTGGCCAGAGCAGAGGGCACCTCGTCGTCGTCGCCCGTGTCCTCGGCGTCGTCCTTGTCGCCTGCGTCCTGCGCCGCACTGGCAATGGCGGAGGTAGGCGATCGGCATTATCTATCGGGTACCCCTCGCTCGCAAGATGTGGGTAGACACATGAGGTAGGATGGCGCTGGAATAGATCGCGCGTCTTCCCGTCCCCTGACGATGAGGAAAGATGCAAACACGTTCGACCCTTGAAGTAGGAAGGCGCCGAAAGTAGATCGGGACATGGGATACAATAGACACTTATTTTTCAACGACCTTTCAACGACCAGTGGGTACCCCTGCTCACGCCGGATGTGTACGAGGGGGCGGACGGGGGCATGGATGGGAAAATCCCGCCTTACAAGACCAGGCTCTCACAGGGGGACAGGAGGGAGCAGCGGGGGAGCGGACGGGAGGCAGAGAGAAGAGAGGAGGGACTCAGCAGCGGCGACCCTCCAAGCACCCCCTGCCGAGAACGCCTCGGAGTTGGCAGCGGCGGCGGCGCCTCGCTGCCCAGGAGGAGGGGGGAAGAGGGGGAGGGACAGAGGCGAGCGATTGTTTCCTCTCCCTGTATTCCTTGCCTCCCCGGAAAGGGGGATAGCACATGTTACCCTGGGGGGGGGTCCGGGGGGGGTACCGGTAACGGGGGCCGCGGCGAGCACCCCCCGAGGCGCGCCGCCTACGTCGTCGCCGTCGTCGTCGTCGCTGTCGTCGTCCAAGCCCAGAGTGCCTGCGCACACAACACGGGCTCTGTACACCACAATGCATTTGTGCAGCAACAGAACTGCTGCAGATATGCAACAAAACTGCTGCAGAAATGATGTGTGTGTGTGTGTTTGCACTACGGCGACTGTATACACCATAACAACCGTATGCACCACAGCGCCTTTGTACATCACACTGTTTGTGCACACCGCGGCGCCTGCGTACACAACAGCTGCTGTTTCAGCACCACCTTGTGCACCACACTACCTGCGTACACCACCAAGCTTGTGTACACCTGAAGGTACAGACGGAGCCAGACTCCGGAAAACCGTCGGGTGCCCGAACGTGTCAAATTCAATATGCGGATTGATTGTGATTGGTTGTTCTGGCCCAAAAAACGCTCGGTTAGTTTGGGCCCACAACGCCTGTGTGCGCCATAGCGACTGCGCGCGTCATGGCAACTACACGCACCACGGCGCCCGTGAACACCACGCGGCTTGGGGGTGCGCGGAGCAGCGTCAGCCGAGGGAATACACGCAGGAAAAACAGGAGGAACAGCAGCACCAGCAGGAGGAGCAGGAGGACAAAAAAAACACCACACGATAGGGGTCGACAGCTGTGGGCCCGCGTTTTTTTCCAAGAGCACTGTCAATATGCCAATATGCACGCCAACATCTAACAACATGTACCCCTCTACGGCACCGACGGAGCCAAAATCCGGGAAATCGCTGGGGGGCCCGAGTGTATCATAGTCCATATATGATATGATTGTGACTCTGGGTTTTTCTGGCCAGAGGAACGCTCCGACATTTTGAGCCCACAGCGAATGTGAAACACAACGCCCGTGTGCACCACAAGGCCTGTGTGCACAACAGTGCTTGTGTACACCACCATGTCCGCGTCCTGTATGCGCAAAGAGGACGACGACGAAGACGAAAATGAAAGATCGGGGAGAAGGAAAAAATAGGAAGATATGCGTGGGTACATCATAGCCCACAATGCACGCTTCCATCATAGCGACCTTGCGCACTACAGCAATTGTATACATCACGGCGCAGGTGTACACCACAGGGCTTGTGATTGGTATACCACAATGCCTGCGTAGACCCACAATGCCTGTGTACACCACAACTGCCGCCGCAACGACAGTTGTGTGCGCCACAACGCCCGTGTACACCGCAATGCCTGCGTACACCATGAAGCACGCCCGCGTGCACCGCGGCACCAGTAATGAATGTCCGCGCGCACCACACGCCATATATTGCCTCGGATCCGGCAGTGAATTGCGCCGAGGCGTTACTGTTACGGGGGGGGGGGGCACGAGGAGGGGGTAACCTGTGTTATCCCGCTTGGGTGGATAAAACAAATGTCTCCCGTGGGGAGACATCGCACGAGGGCGGCCGCCCGCCCTTCGGTCGGCACAGGGGGCGCAGAGGCAGAGAGCGCGGGGTTACAACGCGCTGTTTCTGGCCGGCATCGGGCAAGGGAGGGGCCGGGAGTGGCAGGGCGTGGAATCTAAAGTGAGCCTGGTAGGTCACAATGCATCCAATTCCACGTCGAGGGAATACGATATGGGGTGTGGATGGGTAAGATAAGAGAAGATCGATGTATCGGTCTTTCCAGCACATGGCGAATACCACGTCAGGTTTCCGGGCAAATCGGGTGCGCGTGCCTTGAGCCATAAGGCAGCGACGCGCAGGCTATACTCCCGTTTCCATATATCAGCTCCCAAAGAGCTACCCTTAAAGTCGGGAGGGGAGGAGACGGAAAGCAAAGCCGCGCAGTCGCTAGTCTCTCAGCAATCGCGCGACAGCTCGAACGGAAAAACAATACTCGCAGTCTAGTTTACCACCAGACTGAAGGGCGATTCTATTCGCCGGCGAGTTACCTCGCAAAAGTTTTCCACGCGTTTGCAGAGACAGCCCCTGGAGTGGCCAAGGGCTATCGGCCCGGCTGAAGGTTAGCCAAACAGGCTATTCCCCTCCGGGCAAGAGGTATTAGGGAAAGGAGCCTCGACAGAACTGGTAAGGCTCGCTGCCAAGCGTGAAAAATGGCATGGCTCGTTTCCGAGCGAGCTGGAGAGCGCCTACATAATAGGGCAAGCTGGACCGCGGAGGCAACAAGGACAGACTAGAAACGATTCGGTTTCAGCTTCGTTTTGCCCCCAGGGCCCCGAAATGGAACAAATTGCCTCACGTCGTTCTTTAAACGACTGAGTACCTGACATCACTTCCAAAAGCAGCTCCCGATCGATACTCCCCTTTGTGTGCCCATATGCGGTCATGTCCCTAGTGTCACACCACTGTACGTTATGCACTATACCTATATCCATGAGCTCACGTATCCAACGGATATGTCCTAGCAGTGTGCGTTCTGTAGGTTTCTTGAGGTCTTTGCTAGATAATGACTTGTATACAGACTCGGCGTCTAGTGAGGGATGCTCTGATAGCTGGGCCTCCAACTTCACGCATGTCCCGTAGTTGTCGTGGAGTAAGTGCCCCAGCCTTGAGCTCGTGGAGGGCGGTGAGCGTGGGATAGCACTCATCAAGGTTGCGCGCAGCTGCGAGTGCCTCAGCGGCGTAGCTGGACCTCACCTGCAGCCGGTGTGACTTGCATAGACCGTCGCAAAGGTGAACGACGGATTTGCCTTGGGGCGATTTTCCTCGCCTTAGTACGTTAGCCCCACGAATGCCGCAGCCCTTGGTCTCATCGCCCTCCTCCCCGGTGAATTTCCGATACCACGAGTCACTATATATGTCTACTTCATCAGTCGGCTTCATCCGAGGGAGGGTGATGCGTTTCGGGCTGCTGATCAGCTTTCGCGTCGCAGCATTCAGTCGTCTGATTTGTAGGTTGGTAGGTTCCTGGATCTTCTGGAGAGACACCACATGCACCATGAGCCGGACCTGAGTGAGGAGGGCAAAGGCGAGAGCTCCTCGCAGGCTAACGAACATGTCGGTAATGAGCTTGGTAGCCTTAGCGTCGGCCGCTGCGCCGGTAAGTTCGGGGCGTGTGATAAGACGCAATTGTTTGATGTACTCGTCTTGGTCCATGATCACATCCCCTTGTTCGTTTTTCGTGTTGCGGACGGCGCAGTTAGTGTAAGAGTGTCTGTTGAGCTTGCACTTGCCAAACACATGTTCAACACGTTGTACGTAATCATATACGTTTTTCTCTAAGCCTGTCATATTAATGTCGTCGACGTGTTTTGCTGGTAACAGATCCTGACTGAATTCGAACTCAAGATCGTAACTGGTCGGTGTACGTCCTATAGCTCGAGTGGTCGTGCGAAGCTTGAGAGAGAACGCTCTTGGGGCGTCTTTCGCACCGGTCCCTGGCTTCAGGCACCAAAGGCAATGTCGGCTTTCATCATAAGAGGAGAGGCCCGAAAGGGTGCGAAGCACCTGGGCACTTCCCGGTGGAAGTGCGAAGCAGACCATGCGAGTTTCCTCGCCGGTGGCGTGAGCAAGTTCCTCATATGTCAGGCGTTTGAGGAACGCTTTGTCAATGTCCATAGATATTGAGATCCAGTCTGGATGGCACGCCGCTTCACTTGCCAGAAGCCTCTGGGACTGTCGGCGAGCAGTTCCCGAGAAGGTTTCCACATCGAAAGCTTCCGCGTCCATAAATCCACGGAGGACAAGTCTGAGACGGATTGTTTTGACATTATCGGTGCCCACCTTCACACATTTCCACTTGTATACGTATCTTGACGTCATAATGTTGGAAGCTTTTGATAAATCGTACACCTCAAAACATTGGTTGTCGAGCCAGATATTGAGTTCGGTGTACAAGGCTTCACTGACCTCTTTGGGATGTGCTGCTATGCCGGCTTTAGTGAGTAGGTCATCTTCCTGAACTACTACAGCACGTTTAGCAGCCGATGACACGTATACTCTCATCGTTGCGACCATACTTGGCTCGAGCTGTGCAAGTTGGGCCTGATCCAGTACGACCTTTGCCATTTCTGGCGTAAAGCACATTTCGGCGCATGGGCCATATTCGTCACTGTCAAGAGAGTAATCCTCGTCAGGTGCGGTCGAGCATAACGAGACAAAGCAGAGCTCTTGTTGTTTAGGCTCGTCGCCGAGCGTCTCCGACACAGAAGAATCTCCCTCGTCCACTGATGCTGAGACCAAGACGCATTGGTCGGGCAGCATAGTCGTTGGGACGCGGTAGAGACATTCGTCGGTCGCCGTCATGGGATGAAGGTCCATACGCAGCTCATCATACCATCCCTCCATCACCATGGCCTCGATGTCGTGTTCCTCGCCTTCCTCGTAGATTGTGGACAGGCTACCTTCACTTGGTGATGAAGCACCTGGGGTGTCTGGAGCAAGCCTGTCTCCAGGCTGGTCAGGTCTTTCAGACGTTGTGACTAAGTGTCGGTATTTGACCAGGTCGTCGTGGAATCCTAATGAAGGAGCTTCTGACGTCAGGCACTGGATGAGTCTGGAATGAGCGCTACCAGTGACTTGGGAGATGCCCAAGCCGGTGCCTACACTCGTAGTAGTGGAAGGCTGGGTTGACATCGTTGTCGTAGTGGATCAGTGTAGACCCTGTGGCGTACTTGACAGAAGGTAGGTTGAGCACGCTCTTGGCCAACCTCTCAGCTACTACGCGCTCAACTCTGAGATAGTTTTGCACGAGATACTGTAGTGCCAGGTGCACGCGCGGGTGAAACTTGCTGTCGTCGGAGAGGTTGAGGTTTCCCTTGTAGTCTGGGATATAGCCGAACACTTTGGCAGGTTTCCCTGCACCGAGGTGTGCCACGAACGTGAGGACGGTCTGCATGGCCATGTTACCCATGCCAAGTGTCCTCGCGAGAAGGCATTCAACATATAGCGTGTGGCGAGCATCGGGGTACATTACAATCACCTCGCGCGATCCTGCCTTCACGACTACGCGTCCGCGTTCGGGCACGTTACGGATCACAGGGAACGGGCCGTTCCAGCCTCCATGATCGTCCTTAGTGGCCGTGGGTCGGTGATAGTCGACCAGGTCCCCAGCAGAGTATAAGCGAGCACCATCCGGCGCCGTCTTGGCCCTGAGGGCACGGTTCGTCTTCGCTACCGCCGTGGCTTCAGTTATTGCTTCCAAGCTAGACTTCCCCCACGCGACGCTCGCGTTCGTGGCCTGACGTCTCGGGGCCCCTGGGAAAGTCAAGGGTGTCGAGGTCAGGAAGGAAAGAGGGTTGTCGCCCAGTGTGCGCTTGGAACGGCGATACTCCGTTGTAGACCGTAAAAGCGTTAGTGACGAAGATGCCTTCGGCTAGTACTCTGGTAAATACAATGGGGATTTGTGTCTGTTCAGCTCTTCCTCAATCATGCGGAGAGTGCCTCTGAGGATGCCGTTGCGCGACTCAATCGAGGTCGCGTGTTGGCCAGGCGCTCGGATACGCAGTGTTGCACCCATATTCGCCATCATGGCCTTGGCAGTTTCGTTGAGGGCACCTTCTCCGTCCGAATACAATACTTTGAAGGGTCCATGATCGGCGATCCAGCAGTAGTGGTAAGCGTTGAGTATAGTCCCACGCTCTTTGTCGGGAACTTCCTGGCCTGCTGCCAGGCGAATACATCGGTCCATAATATGAATTATGATCCGTTCCTTGTAAGACATGAGATCTACTTCGCCTTCGTCAAGCGAGGCTCACTGAAGGTAACGTGGAGTTA
The DNA here is from genome assembly GCA_963575745.1 of Prorocentrum cordatum. NCBI lineage: Eukaryota > Dinophyceae > Prorocentrales > Prorocentraceae > Prorocentrum > Prorocentrum cordatum. The sequence continues at coordinate 610,570 of CAUYUJ010021616.1, forward strand.
CCTGGGCGCTCCCAAGCTCTACATTCCCGACAAGTGTCGCATAATTCTTTAATCATACTTAGTCGAACATTGTCCAACACACACCTTCTCTAGGATCAGCCTCATCTTGGGTTCCTTCGCATGGTACCACCGTAGGTGCAGTTTGCGGAGTTCCTTCTTGACTACATGAGGCTCATAACTACGGAGGTTTTGCAGACTGCGTTGGATATCAAACCTCGCCCAGTCAAGCAGTCGCGGGGCCCCCGAGCCAGTCGAGGCAAGAGGGTTCCTCGTGGCTCTCCGCAGTCGGTCTCCTTCGTGAACTGCACCTGGTAGTGAAGGTACACCTTGTAAGCGGCCACGGCGGGCCGCTACCTGTGGCGGTTCGCTCGAAGACGCGGAAGGCGTGTTTCCGCTCGAAGACGCGGAAGGCGTGTTTCCACGCTCGGGCGCGTCTCGCAGTTTATCATGGCTGATGTGGGATCGGCATTCCCAAGGGCGCGTGGTCGCGGTGGCCTGGCGCGGGCGCCCTGACGGCCACCCGATGCCGAGGCTTGACCCTCACCCGGCCTGGGCCAGGGATTCCACCAAGCTGGCACAGTGCGTACCTCTGGGTCATGGTCATCTGGGAGTTTGAACGTCTCGGCAAAGCGGCATGTGCCGGGCTCGGTGTCGAGGTGGTTCTTAACACCCTTGCTTCTCGCGAGGTCCCTCTGGCATGCAGGACATGGCCCATATACAAAGATGGTGTCGTGATAATTACACTGTGTAGGAACCCCTGTTGTGCACGCTGCGTGCTGGGCACGCGGCTACTTCTGGGATGACACGTGCACCAAGGCGTTTCATAGCGCCCCCCGCTTCAGCTTGATCGGGGAGGTCGGCAGGATAAGCCTGAACGGTTCGTGCAGGCGCGTCTCCGCGCGCGTTGTCAATGGCTTTCGCCAGGTAGACGGCTTCCACAAAGGCAGACTGCAGTCGTCGAGTATACTGCTGTGCTAGTGAAAGCTCCTTGTTGCACGGCTGTGCATGTATGTGTTGGCCGTTGCACTTGGGCCGCTCAAAGGGTTTAAGAATCCTCTCGTCATTGCTGGTGATATCCGTCGGCTTCTTGATATAGTCACCAGCCGTATCCTTGAGTCCCGTCGCACATTGGTCGATGCGTGCAGTTGTAATGTGGGATCGGTCGGCAAGTTCTTTCCATGGGGGGATCTGATCCACTCGTGTTCCTGTGGGTTGCTCGCGTATAAACCACCTCCGTGCGTTGTCCTGTGTTACAGCTATTTTGCCACAGTAGGTTATGCGTGGCAAGTCTTCTTTGCGTGGAATGGCGACCCGCACGTAGCATACTGCAAAAAAAAGTCTACAGCTCGCTGCACCGAGGGATCTCCCAGGTCGACGCACGTGGCCTTGTCTATATTTCCGTCTGAGAAGAGGCCTCTTGAGAAGGCAAGCTTTGAAATTCCACCCTCGCCTCCACACAGCTCCAACATGTCCACGCAGTTGTTGTTGCCATAGCATAGAGTGGCCACTATGCTATATACGTCGGCGTGTGTGTCGGGCAGAGATGCGGGGAGGGTAAGGAACAGGTCATCTTCCTCGTCAGAGCTGATCAGCTCGACAGGGACGTCAGTGCTCCAGATCGCCATAAGGTCCTGTCCGAGTCCTGACAAGTCATCGCCACAATCGTCGTTGCCATCTTCAACGTGCTTTTTGATGCGGCGAGGCTTGATGCCTGCTTCCTTTCGGCTTTAAGCCTTTCCTTCTGTTTGATACGCGATTTCGCGGGTAGAACTTGCTCGTCGTGTTCACCGGTGTGCGCGCCCATCGTCGTTGATGAATGGGTACCTGCAACAATCGCCAGAGTCGGGAGGGGGGAAGGACAGTCATCTATGATAACGCGTCTATGTTTCTGCGGTGATTGAGAAGGCTCGTTGCCGAGCATGACTCGTTCCTCGGGCTGCCAGTACAAGCGCGTACTGATGTTCGCAACCCCTTCGGGCAATGGCGCATGCCAATCATACCCCGTCGGTTGATCGGCTACTCCGATATCCTGAATAACTGTGTTAGTATCCATGTTGATAGTCACACGGCGGATAACATCAAACCATTTTGGTCCTCCTTTGTTGGTCGTCACATAGTAATGTATATTATGGTCCGTGCGTGTGTATGTGCTTAGGTATACGGGCACGTTTCCGTGCATAGTGTTTCCCTTCCACAGGATCCGATCATTAAGGTGGCGAATGAGCGTGATGCGTGTCTGTGCTCTCCATTCGGCATGTCGTACCGTTTGGCCGTACCAATCCAAAACATGTTGTGGTATCGTCTGTTTGCACGTACATGCCCATAACTTTAAGCTAATCGGTATTGGTGTGGCTGCCTGCAAATATGTACCACTTGGCGCGTTGTCCTGCATATTGAACCTAATACAGAAATGGCACAACCGCATCCGCACCACAGCCAGCTTAATATCTTCTAGAGTGTCACGCTGGAGATAACTTCCAAACATATCCTGGAGGTCAAAACGCTATAGTCACCATGCGGAGCTTCCGTGCTTTCGTCAGAAGGTTCTGAATACGTGACCAGTGTGGGGCTACTCTTTTACCTGGGGTCCTCACGTACAAGTCCCCTGGAATACTGACCCAGATTAGAGCGTAGTCCCCGCTGATTACCGCCCCAAAATACTCTGTGCCCTCAGCTGTCATGAGCTCGTTGTGGGAGATACGGTCACAGGTGTAATCTCGGGTGCGGAGGTCAGCGCAAGCTTCTCTTGTATCTTCGATGACGAAAGCTTCTTTTTATGGCAGGTTGCCCCGCTGTCCTTGTTACCCCCTGGCCTCTCGGCTAGCATGCAAGGCGACGCGGGGACAGCGTCGCCCTGCCTTCTTCACGATGAGGAAGAGGCGCTTGTCGCGCTCGCCAGCATCTGAGCTTCTCGCAGATGCTGAAGTGGCAGCGCGCGGTAGCCTCAGAGGCGGATTGCTCCGCAAACGTGGCCAGCATAGCCGGTTTGTCCATTAGCTGCTTCAGGATGCCCTTCGACCTCGCGTCGAGGACCGTCTGCAGCTCGCGATGCGTGTGCCCCATCACTATCTTCCTGCGTGTCCTCAACGCATCCATCGGTGCAACACCTCCACCATGCTGGGCCAGTGTCCTGGCTACGAAGCAATCGAACGTCTCCAGATCGTCGGTTTTGTCGCCTCTCATCGTCGCCATGGCGAGGACTGCGAGCAGGCCCTGAGGCAGGTCTGCCTGCACCTGTTGGCGCTCTTGTGCGGGAGACGGCTCGCCCGTCAGCACCGTCTGGAACGACGTCGTACTCGCACTTGAGGCGGGTTGCCCCGCGGCCCCAAATCGATCACACCTGATTGACAGATGGCCTGATGGCAGCTTGGTTGTAGGCATGATCTTGGCGCCCTTCGGGGAGTTCAATTTTGACCTGCCCCTTCCCAGGGAAGATCAGCTTCTCCTGGCCTCGCTCAAGCACAATACTAGTGCGCTTGTCTTGCATGCTGTCGAGGCCCAGGATAGCCGGCATATCCTCGCCGCAACCCGACACGATATTGGCCTTGTACGAGTCGATCTGGGTCGAGCCCTGGTACTCGCAGGCAATGCTGAAGGTGCCCGCGGTATCAGATGGGGCCGACTCCTCGCCTACCCCGTTTATGTTCAACAACGAACGGGGTTCAAACGTACAGGGACGATTATGTGCCTCAGCAGCCTGAACAAATTTGCCGCTCGTGCTCTCCCCCATTATGTTGATCTTCGAGCCCACATCTATGAGGATCGCGTTGCCGCCGTCCTCGAGACTTGTTCTGCTAGGCTGCTTGACGTGCACCGTCTCTGTTGCACCGTGTGCTACATCTGGCGGGTTCCCCCGCGTCTGGGACGTGACTCCTGGCGGGTTTCCCCGCAACGCTCTGGCACTCTGCCTTCCTGCGGCCATTCGTGCCAGATCGCTATATTGGAAATGCGACACGTCCTGGGCGTTGATGCCCTGTTCTTCCCGCCAGTTCGCATACTCGTCACGTATGCTGGTGTATTGGTCCTGAGTGGTACGGCGCGTCACCATCAGGTATGATTGCAAAGTAATGTCTTGCAACCCCTCATTCATGACGTGATCCCGGTACGGCAACCACTCGTCGAACTCGTTGTTCGTGGCTGATAGCTCGTCGGCCCGGGCCAACACTACCGACGTCGCTACTGACGAGTCTGAGATGTCGAGTGTTTCGCTCTCAGGGTTGTCCGCGTCCATCATGAAGGTAGTGTGTGCATTCTCCATCTGGGCTTGGAAACGGCGAACCTGCTGCTGCCGTAGCTGGTCAGGATCCAGCGGCAGCTCGGACCCGCCCCCGCCTTGGGGAGACATCGGAGGAGCCACTTGACCGATCCCAGGCTCGTAGTGAGTTGGAGGGACCGGCAAAGGTGGCGCGTTTGGTAGGTTGCTCTGCTGCGGCGCCGGCGTCGGGATGAGCTGGTCGAAGTGCCCCGTCTCCATCGGCGCACGCACCTCCTCCGGCGGGTTTCCCCGCTGTTGGAGCTGTTCCGCCTGCATGTCCAGCGTCCTGGCCGTCATTGTTTCCACCGTGCTCCTCAGCTCCCGCAGCTCCCTCGCTGCTTGTTCAGGAGCCTGCGTGACGGAGCCGGTCCATGGGAATAACGACGCTATGATACCTGGTGCCTGGCAGATGGAACACACTGGTTGTTGGGGATCACCGTCTCGCTGGTTTGTGACATGGCCCACCACGCGCGCGTTCCAGCATTCCTCGTGGAATAGATGGTTGCACCTCATGCGGTAGATGTCCCCCCTCGGCATGAACACCTCGAGACGTACCGCGCAGGTGTCTTCCATCCCGGTGAAGACCTCCACGTCCGCCGCCCTGGGATACACCCGCCGTTGCCGTGCCAAGACCGTCTCGGCGCCCGGGAAGGCAGCTGGGGGACCCCCGGCGGGTGGCTGAGCCTCGGGCGCTGGGGCAACGCTGCTGGGGCAGCTGCCACTGTGGAGGCTGCGGGCGACGCTGCTGGCGAGTCCCCTCGCGTGGATGAGCCCTTGCCCTTGCCCTTCAGTACCTCAAGGGCTGCTGCGCGTGCTTGATCACGTACGCTCTGCACCGCCTGCCGGCGTCTCAAACGCGCCTGTTGGGCGTGGTGTGTCTGCCTGATGTAGTCCGGCACTCCCCTGCTGCCAGAAGATATCGAATGGGCTGTGGGTTGGACAACCACGTCTGGCATCGTCGGTGCAAGCATAAATGACATATGAGGGTACACAGACGGATCACTGCAACGCGCGTTGGTGAGGCGATGAAATTGGTCCGCTGTTTCACGCACACACCTGTTCGGGACCCTGGAACCGTCTGGATACAGTGGCGGATCCATAGTCGCGGCTGGTGGCCTCTGGCCTTGGGCCATGCTCGGATGGGCATTGAAAGCCGGGATGAAGGCTCGTTGCCGAGCAAGGTCGAGCGGGTTCGGACCTCGGGCTCCCAAGAGCAGGCCGGCCTCCACCGCGGACCGCTTGGGTGAGGCAGGTTGTGGCTCTGCACCTGCTGTACCGCGGCCGCCACCCGTGCGCGGTAATCGTCTGGCACCCCTGTAGGAATGTTCTGGTCGATCAGCGGTCGGTGCTGCAACGGAGTGCCAGGCAGGTCCCCCTGCGAAGTTGATGGCGTGCCTGGTGGCATCATGCCCAGAAGAGCTGCGCCCTGTTCAGCTCTGGCCGCATCGATCCGCTCCAAGGGTGCCGCTCGGAGCAGGATGCCCGGGCGTCCCAAATGGGGATTGCACCAGCCTCGACACTGCCGGCGTCAGACCCCTCGGCGTGTGCATGCTGTGCGAGGGGATCCCTGGCATCTGCTCGAATCGAGCTGGCTCTCCGAAGATGTTGCGGCCCGATGTTTGCGGGTCTCCCTGCGGCTCGGGCAAGTCGTTCCTGATCCCGTTAACTGGCAGGTTTCCCTGCAGAGCCTGGCGGTTGCGTGTCACCATCGCGGACATAGCTCCCTGACCTGCAGCCCAGGGGTCTTGTTGATAGAGTCTGTCCGCTAACTGTTCCACCTGCTCGGGGTTCAGAGCAGCCGCAATCTGATCAAGATCTGAGTTACTGAGGACTTGCCAGGATATGGCGATGGGTCCTTGACTCGGAGCGCGGCTTGGCGGCTGACTGAGAGCCGCACTCCCCGCCTCACTGTCGTTGATCATGAAGACCTGCTGAGTCTCGGGCTGGTTCTCGGCAGCGTGAGTTGGGTTGTAGTGGTATCCCAACTCTCTCTGGCAGCACGCCGATGGGGGCTCGTCGTCACGCCAGAGCGACATCCTGTACCCAATGCTCGCGTTGCCCACTGGCCCCCCCTTGTCAGGCGCATTCAGTTCGGCTGGCGTACAGCGTGCACGGCGGTTGCCTAAGTAGCGCGGGTTACGCCACTGCTTGCCTGTGGCGAGCTCCTCCACATAGTTGATATAGTAGGGCTCACACCGTTGTCGGACCAGCAGAACTCGATTTTGCCTTTCAAGGCCTGGCGCCAATCGATCGAGACGATAATCTCGGACTCAGGATCCCATCCGCTCTGAACGTCACGACGCTGAAGTGTCAAAACAAAGTGGATATGCGATCGCCCAGTTCCTTTCTTCTTGGCGTTGTGATCCTTGCGGCCGAAGGCCGCCCATCTTGTACCGTGAACAGCAACATCAGGGCACGGGGCCGGTCTCCCGGCTGGGTTGTCACACAGTACGATGTACTTGTACAACGACCAAGGGGCCTTGAGCTTCCACGAGTGCCCCTGCGAAGCGCGGATGAACAGATCGGCCAAGCCCGTATCTCGCATCGAGACATTGAACTGCAACCGCTGCTTTTCCTCTCCGTCAAACTCGCGGACGTGGGCGATCGCCATCACAATTGCAACCATCTGTCGCGCACGAGTTCGCGGAGTTTGATCCAGCCGTCGTGGTCGTCGAACGTCTTCAACTTCCATACTGGGTTGTACGGCTTGTCCGGCGCGTGCCTACATATCCGACTAAGGCACTTGCTAAGCTGCTTGAGTTTGAAGTGTGTTGGGGATGATGTTCCTGTTTAGGCAGCTCGTCATGAACGCCTCGTCGACCGAACGGATAGGTGGAAACTTCCGTAGTGCACGCCGATCGCTAATCAGCTCCTGGCTTCCGCTCGTGAATGAGGTGTCACCTGGGTGGCGCAGCTCTTCTTCTGTTTGGGCTGCTGTCGCTGCTGCTGGAGCCGCTGCTGATGACGAGGCTGCGGCTCCTGATGGTGAAGAAGCTGCGGCTGCAGCGCCCGGCGGGTTTCCCCGCGACGCCTCTTGGCCAGCACTGCTCCTGATAGTGGGCACCCAGTGGCCCCGAGGCATAGCACCCTCCTCGGACTCCTTGGAGAACGTCGCCACTGGCGCTGCAGGCGTAGGGGTATACCCTGTACGCTCACACGCCTTGGCCGTGCTGGCGATGGAGCCGCTCCGGCTCGGCTGGCGCCTGTGGATCTCCAGGGGGTCCTGAGGCTGTTGCCTGGGGTCTGATCTATGTGCAGGGCTTGCCCGGGCTGTTGCCATCGGCACCTCTGTAATGGGGCCTTCCCATCTGCACGTTGAAGCCGAGCTCCTCGGATCGGGTAGAGGGGTTTTTCTGCCTTTCGCCTGAGGGCGTCCTATATTCACGAGTCTCGCTGTCCGAAGCCTTCGGGGTCGGTGGCTTCCTTGCTTCGGCTTGCGACTCCTGCAGCATTCGGCGAGTTGCCTCGCGGCTGCGTTCTTCCGCCAACCGCTTGCGTTCTGCCTCTGCTGCGGCTCGTTGGACCTCCTGCTCGTCGTCGCTCGTCATTTCGCAAGCGCGGGCCTGGCTGGATGCACCAGGCGGGCGTCCCGCGACGAGCGAGTCCTCTGGGAAGGAGGATCGTTGAGGCGCCTGGCCTCGAGACGGCTGTTGACCGCGTTGATCTCCTCCTGAGTCATGGGCACAAGAAGTGGATGACCCTCCTTTGCAGGAGCACGGCCTCTGTTAGGGCTCAGGACGTCGCTGAGGCCGACAGGACAGCCAGGTCGGTGTTCCTGGAAATCCTGAGAGCACGGGCCGCAGGCCGCGTTAGGCCTGCAGCGGCGGCGCTCCTCGATGACGGCTCTCAGCTCTCTCCGCACTGCCTGTTCGTAGCGACCTGATATCCGCCCTGTAGCGACTGTCTCTTTACCAGGACGTCGAATGTTCGTAGCGACCTGATATCCGCCCCGTATAGACCTGCCCTGGGCGTCCCTGTACATCGGATTGCCCTGTCCAAAGGCATAGTTTTCGCCCGTTCTGCGCCTGGGATCGCTGTAGGCTAGCAGCTGACCCCCGCGTCGGGCAGCGTGCTCTGATGGAGCGGCCTGCCGATATTCACGTGGGAGTCGTCCTTGGGGGTGTTGATCGTCTCTGGGACGCGTGTGTGAGCGAGACCTCCTGGCCCGGTCGTCTGCCGATGATGTCGCTGACATGGCCTGGGCAGGAGTTGGCGTCGTGTCCTGGGCAGGAGTGGGCGGCGCATCCTGGGCAGGCAGGTCTCCCTGCTGGTAAGGGTCGGTCATAACGAGGTCGTGTACGGGTGGTTGGGCGTAGGTCTCGTCTCCGTCGAAGTCCACCTCCTCGTCCTCGCCGTCGATGTTCGTCATGAGGATGGCGGTCTCGTCCTCGCACAGTCCACAGCCGTCATCATATTCGGCTTCTGAAGTCGGATTGCCAATGCTAAGAGTCATCGGCCCATTCGGAACAGGCAGGTTTCCCTGCTGTGGCGGCGTCTGTGCACCGCAACGCTGTCCCGGCGTTGGTGGTATGATGGTCGGACCAGGCTCGTTACCGAGCTCGGCGTGCGTCTCGAGCTCAGCATGGTCGTAGGAGGGCTGCCCGATGACGTTGCGCATAGCCGTATGGTCGTGGTGATACCCCGCCGCGTGGAGACCCCATCCAGGCGGTGGAGGCGCCCGTTCGCGCGTGGTGATGGCCCGCTGAAGGGCTTGGCGCCAGCGCCCCTTTGCGTACCATAGGTGCCGCTGTACATCGTCGGGGAGCACACTGTCGATGAGAGAGAAGGCAGCCGTCAACAAGTCCGCGTCGTCACAAACGTCTGAGCCCTGCAGCGTCATCAGGCCGCTTTCGACGTTTTGCTGACTGTCTGGGTGCTCTTCAGCCTGAGCGGCATGCATCTGCGTGAGGGTCTGTAACGCCGCGCATGGTCCGTACACGCCCGGCGCGAACATACCAGGTGGCTCATGGGGATTGCCCGGCACGCCCGCGGTGAAAGCCTGGGCCTCCAATTCCATCAACTCACGATAGTTTGGCTGGCACACTGGAGTAGGCCCGTTTCCAGGCAAGGGGTCGGACTCATGCCGAAGGTTACACTCGACCTCCGATGGGGGTGGCCTCGACAGTGTCGGCCTCCATCTGGTCCTCGTCGCTGCTCTCGAAGGCCATGATGTTGCCTGGATTGCCGAACATCCAGTCAATGAAGGAAAGGGGGTGGTTTCCCAGCGTTCCGCCCTCAACAGGCGTGAGCTCGATTGCTCCGATGTTGTACCGGCGGAGGTACTCGAGGTAAAAAGCGTAGAGCCCGTGGCCGTCGCCTCGATCTCGTCCAGCGCGTCCATGTTGCTGACCCACGTGAAGAACAGCTGTTCCAAAGCAGGTTCACTTAAGCCCAAATGGACTTCGGACGTTCTACCCTTTCCGTTCCCTTTCACTGGGCAATCCTTCACAAGATGCTCTGGGCTATCACATACATGGCACTTCAAGATTTGGCCGTCTCTACCTCGCGGGTTTCCCCGCCGACCTTTGCCTTTGCCTGAGGTTTCCCTACGGCCTTTTCCACGACCCTTTCCCCCGAAGAATATCTCATCATACTGATCGTCTGAGAGCCTCTGGAGGAAAGTCGTGATGCCCCGTCCGTTCAACCTTCGGCGACCCCGTTTGCCCTTGCCTTTTCCTTTGAAGCTCCTCCTGATCCTCCTCCTAACGCGACGCACTGGTTTTCGTGTAAACCTCCTCCACCTACGCGCTGCTAGCTGTAATAACCAAAACAGATGCTCGGCACGCTGATCATCATTTTCCATTTGCATGATATCTGACCAATCTAACGGTTCGACACCATCTGACGATATCGTGTCGGTGTCGGTGCCTGAGTCAAAGTCATCGTTTCCTAAGCAGGTGGATACTCCGTCGCTCAGTGGGTTCGCTTGTCCCCATAGAGAGCGGCGAGGCTGAGGTTCTCTAGGAGGAGGGCTGGTTGCCCAGCTAGGTTGCGATCTATCTCCTGCTAGTAGTGCAGTAGATTCACCAGGATCGTCGGCCAATGTGTTTGTGGGCCCGTGTCCAGGCTGAGCATCAGAGGTTAAGGCGGTATAGACATTTCCACTGCCAGACCCCCTTCCCCTTCCAATTACTGATCCTATATTACCAGGAGACCGTTCGGCCAAATGGCCAAACGAGCGCATCCTCTCACACAAATCTTCATATTGTTGTTGTGTTCGGGGGATTTGATGGTCCAGTGGTTGCAAGAGTTGCATGGCTCGCTGGCTGCCGACGCCCAAGGCGCGGAATAGGATAGTCGTAAGTAGCTGGAAGTTGGGAAGGTCAAAGCCCACCGATTGTGCCTCAAGACGGGCCATTTCGAACCGCGTAAGGCTTACGTCGGTTCGCTCTCCGTGAGGCACGTGGAAGTCGATGAGCTGAGTGCCTGAGGTGAGTTGGCGCCCATCCTCCAGGCGTTCGAACTTCATTCTTAGGGCGAGCATGATATATCTTACTGGGTCGGTGTGGACACCGTCGATGTCCGCGCCATAGTTTATGATGTCAGGTGGAACCCCATCGCGAGTGTCCTCGCGAGGCCGCCCAGGCTGCGTTGGATAGCGGCTGCTTGGGTTTGTGGCGTCGTGCGCCCGCTCGTGACGTTTGCTTATCGCCCCGCGCCTTGAACTGAAGCATGACGTCGGCGTCTGGCGCAAGATCTGCGCACAGCCAGGAGCCGCCCGCGCGCAATGCGGCGGCCATACGTGCAGGACCCCCGCGCGCGTCCGCCCAGAGCAGCCGCGGGGGCGCAGGCGCGCGCGCCCCCCAGGCCGCGTGCTCGGCGACGCCGCGCTCGGGAACATCCAGCCACCACGTGAAGCTGCAGCGAGTGTCCCCCCGCAGAATCGGATTCCTTCTGCGGGGGTGATCCAGCAGAGGGCGAAGCGTCGCGCGCCCTATGCGCCGGAACATGCGGCTGGTGGCCCAGCTCAGAGCCCTTGCGAGCTTCTTGGCAGCTCCCGCCGACAATTGACCAGAGCGCAACGCCGCCCGGATCCGAGAGCACCACTTTGTTTGTTTGTGGTCGGACGGCTGGGCGGAGATTCCGACGCTGTCAAACTGCGAGGAGCCGCAGCGCCGGTCGCGCGCGCGCGTTGCCGGCAACGCTTCGGCGCGCGCTTCGTACCGCGCATTCAAAGATACGCGCAGCCTGCGCCCGACACGGCGCGCGCTCGCACGGAAGAACGACCGGGGCGTCTGCAGGGCCTCGCTTTCGCTGCCCCTGCCAATTCCAAATCAATCGTCGACGTATATCGCAGAAACACCGCGCGCAACTCGCGGCGCAGGATGGTCGCGAGCAGGGGGCCGACGCGCCCCCATCCATGCACGCTTGCGACTGCGAGCGATCGGGCGCGGGCATTCGCGCACGCGCGCGCGCCCGCTCCGTTCCGGCACGCGCGGGGCCTGCTCCGAACGGGAGCGCGTTATGCATCGATGCCATAATCTTGGGTTCCAAGCGGTAGATCACGCAGGCCAGTGAGCGGTGACTGGCTTGAACAGGTACCCTTCGGAACGCGGAGTCGATGTCCGCTTTGAAAAGGCACCGCCGCTCTGACGGTAGAGCCGCGCGCAGCGCCGCGCTGGCCTGCCGCGGCGCATCCACCGCGTCGCGACGATGTTTCTCCCCGGGCGCAGTGGCGCCGTTTAGCCCCGCGATGGAGCAATCGTCGATGGGTCGCATCCTAGGAGCGCCGTCCGCGCAGATCCCCTGTTCGACACTGAAGCGCAGCACCAGTGCAGCGCCGGCGGTGTCAATCCGAGTGAGATCGACAGGTTCGGCCATTCCTCCTCATTCGGCGTCCGCGCAGGTGGCTTCGCGCGAGGCTTCGGCACGCGGGTCAGGCCGCAGCCGTTTCTTCAGAACCGATGAATCCAGCCGGGTAGCGGCGTCGCGTAAAGCTTCCACGGTCACGCCCGACGCCCCGCCAATCGCCTCCCCAAGGCCCGAGCGCGGTAGATGGCCCACCAGCGGGGCGCCGGAGCGAAAGAACTCTACCGCATCCAGATCGCAGTGGCCCGCGCGAGCGGCGAGCTCGGCGAGCAAGAGCCCGTTAACGCCCCGCGAGACGGCCTTGGTTGCCGGATCGGCCGCGCGGAGCCACTCGCGGGTTTCGCCGGGCGCGATGAGGGCGGCGGCCCGAGCCTCGATCCGGCTGGTGACCTTCTCCCGGAAACGGCGGGCCTTCGACCCGGTGCACGCGCGCGCGCCTGCCGCCACGGCCGGACGCGCGCGCGCCTCCTTCGTGGACGTGGCCGCAGTCCACGCCGCAGCATCTTTGACGGCTTGCGGCAGCCGGTCGATGTCCGTGGCAGGAAAAGCAGACCCATCCGCGGCCCTGGCAACGTCGATCTTGCGTCTCTTCCCCGGAGGGGGACCGCAATCGGCCACCTTCGCCGAGGTCGCCCCCCGCGCGCCCCTTGTCTGCGCCGAGCGAAACAGAAAAGACACCGAGAACGCACGGGCGCGCACAAAGGGATGGAAGGCGGCGCTGCGCTCGCGCTCGCTTTGCAATCGCGCACGAATTGTCATATGGGGTGCGCCTCGAACGGCGCTGGCCGTCGCGCGGGTTCCTCAGTCGGCGCCATCGCCGGGCCGCGCCCTCTTCTTCGGCGTCGTCGGCGCGGGCGCGGCGCCGCGCTTGTCACCCGCGGCAGAGTCTTTGTGGCCCTTGCCCTCGCCACCTTTTCCCGTGGCCCCCTTAGGCCGTGCCCTTCGCGCCCCTTCCGGAAGAGGAGGGGGGGGGGCTCGCGGCACTGCTGCCAGACATTGCGCACGCGACTGCTCCCGGGCGGCTTCTCGCCGCGCGCGGTTGCGTCAAGCACTGTCTCCGCGAGCATCAGGATCGATGGCTGGGCCCTTGCAAGCGGCGGCGGTCTCGCCGGAGAAACCAGGGGCTCCCGCCGCCGATAATTCAGCCAAATTGCGGCTGCAACGAACGCGGGGCGGCCAGCGCCGTCGCAAGCACCGGAGAGAGAGAGAGAAGACGGGGCGTGGGCCGACAGATTTCGTCATAGACGATTCCCAATTGCGCGCGACGCCCCTGCACGCGCGCATTGATGGCCACCTGCTAGACGCCAAGGGAAAGCGGCGCGGCGGTTCCCAAGCGAGCCAGGGGGGGGAAGCGCGCACCTGCAGGACGTTCTGATTGTGCGCGAGCGCGGCGCCGAGTGACATCTGGGCTGTCGCAGCCCCAACGACCATATATTGGTCAAGCAGGAGGTGCAACTCCGGCCAGCCGTGCTCGCGCTCCTGCCACTTGCCCGCGCCGCCGCCCCTCAGGGCAGCGCCCTGGGGCAGCCAGGTCCGCATGTCGGCGCGTACATAGGGGCTGGGCATCGCTGGGCTGTCCCGGCGTTGGTGGCATGATGATCGGACCAGGCTCGTTGCCGAGCTCGGCGCGCGTCTCGAGCTCAGCATAGTCGTAGGAAGGCTGCCCGATGACGTTGCGCATAGCCGTATGGTCGGGGTGATACCCCGCCGCGTGGAGACCCCATCCAGGCGGGGGAGGCACCCGTTCGCGCGCGGCGATGGCCCGCTGAAGGGCCTGGCGCCAGCGCCCCTTGGCGTACCATAGGTGCCGCTGTACATCGTCGGGGAGCACACTGCCGATGAGAGAGAAGGCAGCCGTCAGCAAGTCCGCGTCGTCACAAACGTCTGAGTCCTGCAGCATCATTTGGCCGCTTTCGACGTTTTGCTGACTGTCTGGATACTCTTCAGCTTGAGCGGCATGCATCTGCACGAGGGCCTGTGGCGCCGCGCATGGCCCGTACACGCCCGGCGCGAGCATGCCAGGTGGCTCGCGGGGATTGCCCGGCACGCCCGCGGCGAAAGCCTGGGCCTCCAATTCCATCAACTCATGATAGTTTGGCTGGTGCACTGGAGTAGGCCCGTTTCCAGGCAAGGGGGCGGACTGACGCCGAAGGTTACAGTCGACCTCCGAGGGGGTGGCCTCGACAGCGTCGGCCTCCATCTGGTCCTCGTCGCTGCTCTCGAAGGCCATGATGTTGCCCGGATTGCCGAACATCCAGTCAAGGAAAGAAAGGGGGCGGTTTCCCAGCGTTCCGCCCTCAACAGGCGTGAGCTCCATGGCTCCGATGTAGCGCCGGCGGAGGTACTCGAGGTAAAAAGCGTGGAGCCCGTGGCCGCGCGCCTCGATCTCCCCCAGCGTGTCCACGTTGCTGACCCACGTGAAGAACAGCTGTTCCAAAGCCTCGAACTCTTGGAGACTGAGATGCTCCTCACTCACTTGAGCCCAAATGGACTTCGGACGCTCTACCCTTTCCGTTCCCTTTCACTGGGCAATCCTTCACAAGATGATCTGAGCTATCACTTTCATGGCACTTCAAAATTTGGCCGTCTCTACCTCGCGGGTTTCCCCGCCGACCTGCGCCTTTGCCTGAGGTTCCCCTGCGGCCTTTTCCACGACCCTGTCCCCCGAAGAATATCTCATCATACTGATCGTCTGAGAGCCTCTGGAGGAAAAAGTCGTGATGCCCCGTCCGTTCACAACCTTCGGCGACCCCGCTTGCCCTTGCCTTTGCCTTTGAAGCTCCTCCTGATCCTCCTCCTAACGCGACGCACTGGTTTTCGTGTAAACCTCCTTCACCTACGCTTTGCTTGCTGTAATAACCAATACAGATGCTCGGCATGCTGATCATCATTTTCCATTTGCATGATATCTGACCAATCTAATGGTTCGACACCATCTGACGATATCGTGTCGGTGTCGGTGCCTGAGTCAAAGTCATCGTTTCTTAAGTCGGTGGACACTCCGTCGCTCAGTGGGTTCGCTTCTCCCCATAGAGAACGGCGGGGCTGAGGTTCTCTAGGAGGAGGGCCGGTGGCCCAGCTAGGTTGTGATCTATCTCCTGCTAGTAGTGCAGTAGATTCACCAGGATCGTCGGCCCATATGTTTGTGGGCCCGTTTCCAGGCTGAGCATCAGAGGTTAAGGTGGTATAGAAATTTCCACTGCCAGATCCCCTCCCCCTTCCAAATACTGATCCTATATTACCAGGAGACCGTTCGGCCAAATGGCCAACCGAGCGCATCCTCTCACACAAATCTTCATATCGTTGTTGTGTTCGGGGGATTTGATGGTCCAGCGGTTGCAAGAGTTGCATGGCTCGCTGGCTGCCGACGCCCAAGGCGCGGAATAGGATAGTCGTAAGTAGCTGGAAGTTGGGAAGGTCAAAGCCCACCGGTTGTGCCTCAAGACGGGCCATTTCGAACCGCGTAAGGCTTACGTCGATTCGCTATCCGTGAGGCACGTGGAAGTCGATGAGCTGAGTGCCTGAGGTGAGTTGGCGCTCATCCTCCAGGCGTTCGAACTTCATGCTTAGGAGGATCATGATATATGTGACTGGGTCGGTGTGGACACCGTCGATGGCCGCACCATAGTTTATAATGTCAGGTGGAACCCTCATCGCGAGTGTCCTCGCGAGGCCGCCCAGGCCGCGTTGGATAGCGGCTGCTTGGGCTTGTGGCGTCATGCGCCCGCTCGTGACGTTAAGCCGCGCGTTGACCTCGTAGACGTACTCGCGAAAAAGGGTACGTTGCCTTGCGGGTCCCAGTAGGGGCCATGTGTTTGCCCATCAGTTCCGTTGTCTCCTCGGCGCATGTGTCCGATTGTCGCGCCCAGCGCAAACCATATAATGGCGAAGATAACCAAACCCAGGCTGCGGAGGTATGGGTGGTTATCGGGCGCGTTGCCGCGCTGGGGCCTGTGTGGTTGCGCCTTGTCAAGCCTGCGAGGCGCATTATCTTGCGGGTCCCCCCGCTTGAGCTTCAGGTACTGCGCTTCCAATGTTGTTGTCTAGACGTCGTTCCTCTCGTGTTGCTTCTTGCTCTTGGGTTAGTCATCGTAGATGTTGGTGGGGTGGTGGCGCAGGGTAGAAGGTGGTCACGAGGATCGTGCCCGGTAGCGTAAGAGTGAGAAGAGCAAGAGCTGACCACACGAGAGTGCGGCCAGCTCCGCTACCAAGTCTAAAGTGAGCCTGGTAGGTCACATTGCATCCAATTCCATGTCGAAGGAATACGATATGGGGTGTGGATGGGTAAGATAAAAGAAGATCGATGTATCGGTCTTTCCAGCACATAGCGAATACCACGTCAGGTATCCGGGCAAATCGGGCACGCGTGCCTTGAGCCATAAGGCAGCGACGCGCAGGCTATATTCCCGTTTACATATATCAACTCCCAAAGAGCTACCCTTAAAGTCGTGATACAGTGGGAGGGGAGCTGGTCGCCAGACCTTGCTGACAGCTCGAGAACGAACGCGCCGGAGGTGCTTCGGCGTCTCCTCTCACGGGCGGCGAAAATGTCCACATCCAAGCCCTTCCAGTCTGGATTCCGGGGCTCGAGCGGATGCGCGGTCGCACGGATGCGTTCCGCACAGGGTATCGGCGAAAGAACGCCCCGTATCCGCGGGGTCGCGACCTGGAGGCCAAGCCCGCGAGGCCGCGCATACGGACGTTTTTTGCCCACGATCCTCCATCATCCGTTTCTGGCACTGGAGAAGGGATCGAGGACTCCAGAGAGTCGAGAACTCTGGGGGCCGGCGACTCGAAGACACAATATGATCGAAGTTCAGGGGAGTACTAGCTTGAATCATGTCAGACTGGCAGTAGCAGCAAGAGTGATGGTACAGCTTGAAGCGGCAATGCGAATTGGAATATCAGGAACAACCTAGCGACAACTTGTGAATCAGCAGAAAGTCCCATATCCGCACGGGCTTGGGTGCCACATGCTTGCCCAAACAAACATGCCGCGGTACAGACCGAGAGCCTGGACGTTTGCATCACACAGACACACACACACACACACACACTCCTGTGTTACTCGTCGTCGGATCCACCATGAAAACTCTTAACGCACTGTTGCGCCCTCTGGATGGCCTTGACACCACGACGACTCTGCAGCGAAAAGGGAAGGCATCGCGGGGGTCCTTGCAAGTGGGCTTGTCTTTGTTCTTGCAACACCAGTCCTCTGCGCGCACTCTCATAGAAACAATTCGCACAACAACGATCGCCCAAATTAAACAAGCAGAGCACGCAGCAATGAGAGTAGACGTCAGCAGGATGGGATGGATCCTGCTGCTTCGGGCCCCCAACCCCTCCAAGGGCGCCACCAAAGCGCCACACAGGATAGGTCCCCGAGAGAATCAAGCCATTGGGTCCCAGGGTGGGCGCGCCCGCGAAGCCAGACCCCCCCCCGCTGCAACAAACACCTGGCGGCTGGGCAGGTGGCGTCACAGCCCTCGTCCCTCCACTCTGCCACCCCCACCCGAAGGAAAAGCGAAGGAACAAGGTGAGGGACGCAAGAGGCGAGGTTGCAGGGAAAGAAGGAGGCAAGTGAGAGGCGGGAAGCATGTAGGAAGTAGGACATAAGAGGGGGCGGGGGAGAGGACGAGGTAGGGAGCTAGAGAGAGGAAGGCGAAGTGGACAGGGGGGTAGAGGCAAGCTAGGCGCGCTTGCGTCATACCTGACGCCCTACCCCTTCCCACCATCCCATAAAATTGCGCTGGTCCCTTACCACTGCGCTGATGTGCGATCAATCCACGAGCGCATGCCATAACGGACCTGGATATCCCATAAAAAAAAACACCGTGTTGTGCGTAATCGGAAAATGTGAGCTGTGTACATCGGAGGGGGGGGGGACTGGACTGGACTGGAACGCGTGCGACCCTGATGAGTCCCGATGCCTGCAGCGTTGTGCAAACTAGCATGTGATATGTAGAACGATCTGCGGATAGCACGGGGCTATAGCCTGCAGCATCGCTGGGGCGCAAACGCACACACACACACACACAAACACACACACACATGCACATGCACATGCACACATGGTGGCCAGGAGAAGGGCGAGAGCAGGCAGCAGCATAGGCCGCAGGAGCGAAGGCGGAGAGGAGGGAGGAGCAGCAGGCAGCGGCGGGGGGCTATGGCATTACGTGCGAAACTCAGGTGCAAGATAAAGAGGCCCAGACGGTGGCGGCGGAGGAGGAGAAGCCAGCAGCGCACTCGAGGTACGCGCATCAGCAGCGAAGGGGAGGGGTGAGGTCAGTAGGGGCCGCCTTCACCTGAGCGGTCCTCTGGAGGGCCTGCAGTACTGCGAGTTTAAACTCGAGTGGCTCCGAATAATATGCTTCGACTCCCACCTTCCCATATGTCGACTGCAGGATGTGTAAATGAGAGTGCCTTTGGAGAGATTCCAACTGGGTGTGCCAGATGTGGCAACTGTGGGCACGTTCGCACCTGCGAGCCGAATTCCGAATGGAGACCACACGCGCGGGCTGCCGTGTTCTCGAAGCAGGCGGCCTATAAGAAGCCCCTGACGTGGATGAGCTGCGAGCACATGGTCTCGCGGCAATAGCTGGCGAGGAGGCCCCGCCAGTAAAAGGCATCTGTGGGACCAAGCAAGCATCCCTCTGGGAGGAACGAGGTGGCTCTGAAGCGCATCAACCACATACCCTGGCGATGTACGTACCCAACATCCGCGCAATGCGCGACAAGAGTAGTTTGCCAGACGAGGTCCAAAAGGAGACGATGGGCAACGGGCTTGAAACGTCGGCGGGGCAGCAACAACATGACATGCACCCCCAAGGACGACGAGGCCCCGCTCAGGTCTGCGCAGTGCCTCATTCCGCTGGGCCCAGCAGCAGCTTTCGAAAGCGGCGAGCCCAACAACGCCACCGAAAGTGGCGACAACTTCACAGATCGCAGCCCCGCAGGGACGGCGAGCTACCGCTCAGATCCGCGCGGTGCCTCACCCTGCTGGACCCACCAGCAGCCCTCGAAAGTGGCGACGGTTGCGCAGATCGCAGCCCCCGAGGGACGGCGAACTTCCGCTCAGATCCGCGCGGTGCCTCACCCCGCTGGACCCACCAGCAGCCCCCGAAAATGGCGACAGCTTCGCAAATCACAGCCCCGCAAGGTCGGCGAATTACCGCTCAGATCCCCGCGGTGTCTCACTCCGCTGGAACCACCAGCAGCCATCGAATATGGCGACAATTGCGCAGATCGCAGCCCCCCAGGGACGGCGAGCTACCGCTCAGACCCGCGCGGTGCCTCACTCCACTGGGCCCACCACCAGTCATCGAAAGTGGCGACAATTGCGCAGAGCCCAGCCCCCCAAGGACGGCGAACGACCGCTCAGATCCGCGCAGTGCCTCACTCCGCTGGGCCCACAAGCAGCCACCGAAAATGGCGAAAGCTTCGCCGATCGCAGCCCCGCAAGGACGGCGAGAAACCGCTCAGTTCCGCGCGGTGTGTCACCCCGCTGGAACCACCAGCAACACTCGAAAACTGCAAGCGTTTCGCAAATCATAGCCCCCCAGGGGCGACGAGCTACCGCTCAGATCCGCGCAGTCCCCCACCCCGCTGGACCCACCAGCAGCCCTCGAAACTGGCGCGGTGCCTCGCCCCGCTGGACGCAGCCCTCGACAGTGGCGACAATGACGTAGATCGCAGCCCCCCAAGGACGGCGAGCTACCGCTCAGATCCGCGCGGTGCCTCACCCCGCTGGACCCACCAGCAGCACTCGAAAACGGCGACGGTTTCACAAATCGTAGCCCCCCAGGGACGGCGAGCTACCGCTCAGTTCTGCGCAGTGCCTCATTCCGCTGGGCCCACCAGCAGCCACCGAAAGTGGCGAAAACTTCACAGATCGCAGCCCCGCAGGGACGGCGAGCTACCGCTCAGATCCCCGCGGTGTCTCACCCCGCTGGAACCACCAGCAGCCCTTGAAACTGGCGACAGTTGAGCAGATCGCAGCCCCCCAGGCAAGGCAAGAGGAGACAGGCAGGAGGCGAAAGGCAGGAGGCGGGAGGAGGATGAGGAGGAGGAAGACGCGACCGCGGAGCTCTATTCAAAACGAATACCCAACCGAAGAAGGTTGGGAAACATGTTCGAAACCAAAACGCCCAATCGACAGCTTTGTTGTTCATCAGTGGAGAAGCTAGCCGCGCCTTCCCTGGAACAGGCAGAGCGAAGCTCCTTAGCATCAGGGCAAGGCGGGCCCTGGCCATGGGGTGGGACGCACAAGGATCGTGGGCAGAGGGGGCCAAAGTCGGAAGAGTGGGTGGGCAATCACCCTCAGCCGGATTATTGCAAGGAAGATGTCTCAGTATGCCAAGTGCTTTGATATGTCCTCGGGCGCCATGCTGTACTTCTGAAATGAGGTGCTCTGCATCCCGTTCGGGCGTTTCTTTGGTTGCCGTCCCTTGTTTGAGCTTGCCACCCTCCCTCCACACGCAAACCTGCAGAGCCGCATGGACCGTCATCAACTGCTGGTTGTCGGCAGTGACCACTTGGTTCTGAATGTGCGGACTCAGCCGAAACTGCAAGTTGAAGGCGTCCGCCGTTTTCTTGCCCGCCTTCTTGGTGTACCAGCACGCTCGTCTGCGACAGTAGCGCACATGCTCCGAGAAGACCCTGAGCGTCTCGGCCGTGTCGTCCTTGATCGTCTGGGCCCAACAGTGCTTGAGAACCGCCACTGTTTGCTGCTCCACTCTCTCGGTGGCCTGCGCCATCGCCTGAGGCCCGCTGTCGTGCTGCTTCCCCTGCTCTTTGCAGTCGGCTGCGCAGTCCTGGCCTGCTGCCTGCACTATGTTCACGAGAAGTGCTGCCGCTGGCAGCACGAAAACGGGTGAAAGTAGCGCCCGTAGTTCCGCGAGATCGCGTGCACTGGTTAGCGAAAGCCTGCACGAGATCGTGAGCAGGGCCGCCGTGATGCCGTTCACTGCCATTTGAGCTTCTGCCGACGAGCCTGATCCACCACCGATGATTCGAGGCTCCGACGAGCGTCGTCGTTGCCAGCTGCGAATGCGCAGGAGGCTGAGCACGAGGAAAAGGGAGAGGAGGAGGAGGAGGAGGAGGAGGAGGAGGAGGAGGAGGAGGAGGAGGAGGAGGAGGAAGGACGAGGAGAACGAAGGACGAGGAGGAGGACGAACAGCAGCGTCAGGAGCTGGAGTGGCAGGAGCAAGAGCAGGAGGAGCAGGAGGACCAGGGGATAGCGGAAGAGGGGGAACGAGGGAGCGGCAACGATGAAAAGGACACGGATCCAAGAAAAAGCCCGGGGCTGGGGGGAGAGCGCCGTTCAAAACAACCGGAGAAAAGCGACGATCCGAAAATGAGGCCCACGCTGCAGCAGAAACGCCATTCTGAAGCTCCGAAAACTAACTAAATAGAAAAGCAAACAACATGCACATTCCGGAATCTGGCGTACAAAAAAAAATGCGGAGTGGGCGGGGCACCTCCCACACGCAGTTTGGGGACAGAGGGAAAGAGTATCCAGATTGTGTAACTGTAAGAGGGAGAAAGGGAAGAGGGATAATGGAATTGAACAGGAAGCCAAAAGGTGGGGAACGGGGAGCGCGAGGGGTATGGGTGAAGGGGCAGGGCGAGAGAAAGCGTGCGAGGGCCTGGGGAAAAGCGGGAGCGGGGCGACGGAAAATGGAAAGGGGGGAAGGCAGCGGGGGGGGGGGGGGGGAGGGAGAGGAGGAGGAGGAGGAGGAGGAGGAGGAGGAGGAGGAGGAGGAGGAGGAGGAGGGGGAGGAGGAGGAGGAGGAGGAGGAGGAGGAGGAGGAGGAGAAGGGGGAGCGGCCTCCCTCCGACTCCTGAGCACCGGACCTGGCCTCCATCCACACCCGCCACCGTGCCTCCTGGCCAAGGGCTGCCCCCGTGGGCTTTTCCCGCGGGTCCTCTTAGGGACCAGCGGCCTCATCGCACCGTGTTGCACGAATCCCCCCCCCTCTGCCGAGGGCTCCTCGGCGGTCCGACGCCTCCCTGAAGCTCCCAGGCCCTCCACGGCCGCCGTGGCGGCCGCGCAGCGGCGGCCCAGCACTGCCTCGAGAGGCAGTGCTCGGCAGCCCCAGAGGGCCCCCAAAGGGCTCCGCGAGGGCCCCGAAACGGCCCCAAGAGACTCCCAAGGCGGCCGCGCGAGGCCCACGGCAGTCCAAGATAAACAGAGCGCGCGAGAGCCCCAGGATCCAGGAGAGCCCAGAAGGTCCCACGGGCGGCCAAGCCATTCCCAACACGGCCCCGACTCTTTTTCAAACACAGAATCGAGGAACAGAGGCGACATGTGTCGCACGTTCTCCGTGCTCGAAGCGTCGCCATGCATCGTCGGAAATTGACGCAGACAGCTGAACATGCTGCTTCTCGTGATCCTTGCTCCTCGTCCCTCCTCCTCCTCTTCCTCCTCCTTCTCAATATTCTCTTCCTGTTCCATCTCCTCCGAATTACGCTAGACCAACCTAAGTCTCCCCTCTGGCGTTCATGAAGTGCAAAGTAAGGACGTACTCGACAAGGCTCAGGAAAAAAAGGCCCTGGAGGGCGCCACGGGCAATGTGGGAAGGCGAGGCCAGGAAAATAATAGAGAATTGAGTAAGCGCCCCCAAGGTCCGTGAAGACGTTACTATCCTCAAAAAAGTTAAGCCCGAAGACATCATAGATACGCTCGACAGGCTCAGTTGGTGATGCCGTCTTGGTTGAAAAAAAGGGCAGCTGTGGTACTTTGGTAACTGCAAGCCTCCAGCCTCGATAAAGTCCTCTCCCCCACCCAAATGTGGCAGCACTGCCCTCGAATACTTGGTGCACGCTGCGGAATAAAAGGGGCACGCAACTGGGCGCGACGAAGCCAAGGTTTAATCAATGGGTGGCCCCTGGAGCTCCAGGATGGAAACAGCATGCACCGCTACAAGACACCGTAACACCAGTAAACCCGAATTGTAGGTACAAGTTGCTCCAAGTAAGGGCATGCCGCTGCTGAGGCTGGCCTGTGAGGCTGGCCTGCTAAATATGATAAGAGCCCGTAACCAAATATGGTAAGGCTAAGTGTGACAATAGCTGGCGCTGCCGTGGCAATGTAAAGAACTGCAAATGTGTAGGCGAAACTGGGTCGCGCTACCCCCTGTGAAAGAGACACAAGGCACATATACAACTATAGTTATATATACACATGTACAAATGTGTATTTGTATCTTTGTATTTGTAATGATATATATATATATATATATATATATATATATGTGTGTGTATACACGCCCGGGGCCAGTGAGTCGCGAAGGGAGAGCGAGCGTGAGCGGCGTGAGGGACTGTCGAAGATCTACCTCCTCCTCCTCGAAAGCGGGGGATTGTGGAGCCCATGTGGTTCCAAAGCGCGCGCGCGAGGCTTTCGCGCTGAGTTCGCGACTGTTTCTGTGCAGATTCTGCTCTGTGTCGTCCTCCTCCTCCTCCTCCTCCTCCTCCTCCGCCTCCTCCTCCTCCTCCTCTCCTCCTCCTCCTCCTCCTCCTCCTCCCTCCTCCCTCCTCCTCCTCCTCCTCCCTCCCTCCTCCTCCTCCTCCTCCTCCTCCTCCTCCTCCTCCCTCCTCCTCCTCCCTCCTCCTCCTCCTCCTCCTCCCTCCCTCCTCCTCCTCCTCCTCCTCCTCCTCCCTCCTCCTCCTCATCCTCCTCCTCCTCCTCCTCCTCCTCCTCCTCCTCCTCTCCTCCTCCCTCCTCCTCCTCCTCCTCCTTCCTCCTCCTCCTCCTCCTCCCTCTCCCCCTCCCCCTCCCTCTCTGCCGTTTGTGTTTCTCCTGGCGTCCCCCTAGAAAAATGTGTCTTTGTTGTTCCCAACCATCCTGTGGTGTTGGGTCCTCGTTTTGAAGAGACGTCGCCCCGCGTTCCTCCCGTTCCTCCTCCCCCTCCTCCCTCTTCCCTCCTCCCTCCTCCCTGCGTTTCACCCACACAGTACACGGTTTCGTGGCCCCATAGGGAGCTCCACCGAAGGCCCCACTGGCAGCGTTCGCATGGCGGCCTCGGGCCATTTCGGCACACCCCTCACGAGGATCGTGGCCCCATAGGGAGCTCCACCGAAAGCCCCAATGGCAGCGTTCGCATGGCACCCTCGGGCCATTTCGGCACACCCCTCACGAGGATCGCGGCCCCATGGGGAGCTCCATCGAAGGCCCAACTGGCAGCGTTCGCATGGCGGCCTCGGGCCATTTCGGCACACCCCTCACGAGGGTCGTGGCCACATAGGGAGCTCCACCGAAGGCCCCAGTGGCAGCGTTCGCATGGCGGCCTCGGGCCATTTCGGCACACACACCCCGCGAGGATCGTGGCCCCATAGGGAGTTCCACCGAAGGCCCCAGTGGCAGCGTTCGCATGGCGGCTCGGGCCATTTCGGCACACCCCTCACGAGGATCGTGGCCCCATAGGGAGCTCCTCCGAAGGCCCCAGTGGCCGCGTTCGCATGGCGGCCTCGGGCCATTTCGGCACACCCCTCGCAGCGTTCGCGTGGCGGCCTCGGGCCATTTCGGCACACACCCCGCGAAGATCGTGGCCCCATAGGGAGCTCCACCGAAGGCCCCAGTGGCAGCGTTCGCATGGCGGCCTCGGGCCATTTCGGCACACCCCTCACGAGGATCGTGGCCCCATGGGGAGCTCCACCGAAGGCCCCAGCGGCAGCGTTCGCATGGCGGCCTCGGGCCATTTCGGCACACCCCTCACGAGGATCGTGGCCTCCACCGAAGGCCCCAGTGGCAGCGTTCGCATGGCACCCTCGGGCCATTTCGGCACACCCCTCACGAGGATCGTGGCCCCATAGGGAGCTCCACCGAAGGCCCCAATGGCAGCGTTCGCATGGCGGCTCGGGCCATTTCGGCACACCCTCCATGAGGGTCGTGGCCCCATAGGAGCTCGACCGAAGGCCCCAGTGGCAGGGTTCGCATGGCGGCCTCGGGCCATTTCGGCACACCCCTCACGAAGATCGTGGCCCCATGGGAAGCTCCACCGAAGGCCCCAGTGGCAGGGTTCGCACGGCGGCCTCAGGCCATTTCGGCGCACCCCTCACGAGGATCGTGGCCCCCTTGGGAGCTCCTCCGAAGGCCCCAGCGGCAGCCTCCCTCATGGCTCTCAGAGCCCTCTCCTGCTTGTGCTCCTCGGTCAGGGGGGCGCCGCCCTCGTCGTCGTCGGCGCCCGCGAAGACGGCCGCGAACGCGCCCCTGAACATGTCGGGCCCCGGCGGGAAGTTGTGGGCGCATCGGGGGCGCGGGCGAAGATGTTATTCATACTTGCGGTAGTCACAGCTGCGCATGGCTGGGCCTTGCGCCAGGCTGTTTGTTTTTCTGCGGGGGGAAGGGGGGGGGGGGGGCGCCAGGGGAAGAAAAACAAAGAATGCGACGTGGCCACATCTGCCCCCCCCCCCCCTAGAAGGATTCCAATTGAGCGCCCCCATAAGAAGGATTCACAATAAAATCCTCAACAGGACGGTTCCTATCGAAACCCTCTGCTGAATGATTCCTACTGAAAGCCTCCACATGTGGATTCCTACTGAAACCCTCCCCCGAATGATTCCTACTGGAAATTTTCGAATGGCAATGGCAATGGCAATGGTAATGACACTGGTAATCGTAATGGTAATGGTAATGGTTACGATAATGATAGTGGTAACGGGATAGCGAGGCCATGACAATGGCAATGGCAACGGTAATGGCAATGGCAATGGCAATGGGAATGGCAAGGAGATGGCAGTGGCCATGACAATGGTAATGGTAATGGTAATGGCAAGGGTGAAGGTAAAGGTAGAGGTGAAGGCAATGGAAATGGCAATGGTATTGGCAATGGCAGTGGTAATGGTAATGGGAATGGGAATGGGAGTGGGAATGGGAACGGGAAAGGGAATGGAAAGTATAGTGGTAGTGGTAATGGTAATGGCACTGGTAATGGTAATGGAAATGGAAATGGTATTGGAAATGGGAATGAGAATTCTAATGGTAATGGCAGCGGTAATGGTAATGGTAATGGTTATGGGAATCGGAATGGGAATGGAAATGGTACTGGCAATGGTAATGGTAGTGGCGAATGGCAATGGCAATGGCAATGGTAATGATACGGGTAATGGTAATGATCACGGTAATGGTAACGGGGTAGCGATTGGCAATGGCAATGACAATGACAATGGCAACGGTAATGGTAATGGGATTGGCAATGGCAATGGCAATGGCAATGATAATGGCCATGGCAACGGCAACGGCAATGGTAAGTGTAATGGTGATGGCAATGGTAATGGGTAATGGGTAATGGGAACGGGAATGTGAATGGGAATGGGGACGGGAACGGGGATGGAAATGGGAGTGGTAGTGGTAACGGTAAAGGTAAAGGTAGAGGTAAAGGTACTGGTAATGGTAATGGTAAAGGTAATGGAAATGCTAATGGTAATGGTAGTGGTCATGGGAATGGGAATGGCAATGGAAATGGTACTGGCAATGGTAATGGTAGTGGCGAATGGCAATGGCAATGCGAATGGTAATGCTAATGACAGAGGTAATGGTAATGGTACTGGTAATGGTAACGGTAACGGTAGTGGTAACGGGTAGCGACTGGCAATGGCAATGACAATGGCAACGGTAATGGCAATGGCAATGGCACTGGCAATGGCCATGGCAATGGCAATGGTAATGGTAATGGTAATGTGAATGGGAACGGGAATGGATATGTGAATGGGAATTGGAATGAGAATGGGAACGGGAATGGACACGGCAGTGGTAGTGGTAACGGACATGGGAATGGTGAGGGTAAGGGTAAAGGTAACTGTAGAGGTAAAGGTAATGGTATTGGTAATGGCATTGGCAGTTGCAATGGTAATGGCAATGGTAATGGTAATGGCAATGGCAATGGTAATGGTAATGGTAATGGTAATGGTAATGGCAATGGTAATGGTAATGGTAATGGTATTGGGAATGGGAATGGAAATGGTACTGGCAATGGTAATGGTAGTGGCGAATGGCAATGGCAATGGCGATGGTAATGGTAATGGTAGTGGCGAATGGCAATGGCAATGGTGTCGGCGAATGACAATGGCAATGGCCATGGTAATGGTAATGGCAATGACAATGGTAATGGGAATGGTACTGGGAGTGGTAATGGTGACGGAAACGGCAATGGTAATGGCTATGGCAATGGTAACGGTGTAGCGACTGGCAATGGCAATGGCAACGGCGAGGGCAATGGTAATGGTAATGGTAACGGCAATGGCAATGGGGATGGCAACGGCAATGGCAATGGCCATGGCAATGGTAATGGTAATGGTCATGGTCATGGTCATGGTCATGGTCATGGTCATGGTAGTGGTAATGGGGATGGGAATCGCGGTGGTAATTGGAACGGGAAGGGGAACGGAAATGGTAGTGGTGATGGTAATGATAACGGCAATGGGAACGGTCATGGTAATGGAAATGGTACTGGTAACGACCATGGTAATGGCAATGGTGATGGGAATGGGAATTGTAATGGTGATGGCAACGGTAATGGTAATGTGAATGGTAATGGCAATGGTGTTGGTAATGCTAATGGTAATGGCAAGTGTAATGGTAGTGGCTAATGGCAATGGGAATGGTAGTGGTAATGGCAATGATTATCCCAGTGCGACCCTACCTATGAGTTGGACCCCTAGGAAAGCAGCATTAGTAGTAACAGTAAAGCTAGAATAAGGCTAAAGCTAAACTAAAGCTAAGCTAAAGCTGAGCTAAAGCTGAGCTAAAGCTAACGCTAAGCTGAAGCGAAGCTGAAGCTAAGCCAAAGCTCAGCTAAAGCTAAGCTAAAGCTAAGCTAAAGCTAAGCTAACACTAAGCTAAAGCTAAGCTGAAGCTAAGCTAAGGCTAAAGCTAAGCTAAAGCTAAGCTAAAGCTAAGCTAAGCTAAAGCTAAGCTAAAGCTAAGCTAAAGCTAAGCTAAAGCTAAGCTAAAGCTAAGCTAAAATTAAGAAAGCTAAGCTAAAGCTAAGCTAAAGCTAGGCTTAAAGCTAAGCTAAGCTAAAGCTAAGCTAAGACTAAGCTAACACTAAGACTAAGCTAAGCTAAGCTAAGGCTAAGCTGAAGCTAAGCTGAAGCTAAGCTAAAGCTAAGCTAAAGCTAAGCTGAAGCTAAGCTAAAGCTAAGATAAAGCGATGATGAAGCTAAGCTAACACTAAGCTGAAGCTAAGCTAAAGCTAAGCTAAAGCTAAGCTAAAGCTGAGCTAACACTAAGCTAAAACTAAGCTAAAGCTAAGCTAAAGCTAAGCGAAAGCTAAACGAAAGCTAAAGCTAAGCCCCCAGACCAGGACGGCGTCGCGCCGCAGCGCCGCCCACGGGGTCGGCGCGGCGTTCCTCTTCATGCGGTAGCACGTGCCGATGAGGGCGTCTCGGGTTAGCCCCAAGCCCCACGACCTGTGGAGGTCGCCCCAGCGGAGCACCGCGGAGGCCAGGCATATCACGAAGCCCGTGACCCACTGCTCGATGCCGGCGGCCCCCCAGAAGGCATCGTGGAGCTTGTCCATGATCGCCTGCGTGAACGGCTCCGCCTGCACGCGGCCCTTGGCCGCGGCCACCCGCGCGTCCGCCACGGCGGTGAGCGCCAGCTCGTCGGCAAGAGGCCATGCGAAGAGCAGCGCCTCGCCCCGCCAGTGGAGGGGAGGGCCGCATACGCTGCCCCAGGCACCGTCTTCCCGCGCCCACGCAAGCTGTCGAGGTAGAACTTGAAGTCGATTTCGGTCAGGCTCTCCATAGCGCGGCCCCGGGCCGACGCTCAGTCAACGAAATGCCGGGCCCGCCTCAAGCGGCCGGCCGCAGTCGCTGCCACTCTCGCTCTGCGCCCAAGCAGCTCAATCAGGAGCTTCCGCCGGTCCCCGACGGATAGGCCGCTCGCCCCCATGCTGCGGCACCTCCCGCTGAACGCCCGCACCTCCTCCACGAGGCGGAGGGCGTTGTGGAGCTCTCGCTGGCGCCTGGCGTCGTCTTGTGTCTCCTGGCCCCCGCTCTCGTCGCCCGCGCCCTGCGCCTGGCGCCTGCGGTGGGCCCTCGCCGGCGCTAGCGGTCGGTAGCGGCCCTCCGCCAAGCGCGGCGGGCCCGCCTCGGCCTCCGCCGGCGCGCGCCGCCGCTGCACCTTTTCGAACCTCTGCGTGGCGACATATGCTTCCTCGGCCTTCCCCTGTGCAAACGCCCAGAAATCCTCCGGCGGGGCAGGGGTGAGCCCAACCCAATCGCCGAAACCATGATATATTTTAATGATATGTGAATGTACAATTAACCTATATGTAAGTTAGTGATGGTGTTACAAAGCTGTCATTAAACACATCACATATTAATGATGCGCTTATTGATCGCATACAAATAATACGCTTATTGTGAGTACGTACGCATTGAGCATGCCACTTCAAATGAGGTTTGGAACAGAGCCACTCATTAGAGCCAGCGGAAATATCGCGCGACCCACATATCCAGTAAAGCCTCGTCGCCAAAACTCAAACTAGAAACGTTGTCGCTGAAGGCATGGCCTCCACCGCACCACATCTAAGAGACAACTGGATCTAAGCGCGACTGTGATTTCCAGAATGCATTTCTCGCCCACGCCCCTCATGCCATAGAATCATAGCGAAGCTAAGCGATCGCTATGCCCAACATTGTTCGGCAAGAGGAAAGGAGGGGGCTGGAGCTTAAACCAACCTCAGAAGCATCTAAGTCACGCGCAGTGGGCCCGACCAACTCTTTAGCGGCGCACTAGTGCATTGCTAAAATGGCTTGAACCAGAGTGACTTGACGAGGAGGAGCCCTGGAACCAAAATGGTTTGAGCCAGAATGGCTAGGAGGAGGAGGAGGAGGAGGAGGAGGAGGAGAGGGAGGAGGAGGAGGGAGGAGGAGCAGCAGCAGCAGAAAGAGGAGGAGGAGAAGAAAAGCAAAAGGGGAAGAGAAGGAGGAGGAGGAGGAGGAGGAGGAGGAGGAGGAGGAGGAGGAAGGGGAGGAGGAGGAGGAGGAGGAGCAGCAGCAGCAGCAGCAGGACGACGACGACGAGCAGGAGGAGGTGGGCGAGCAGCCATCAGTCACACTTTCGGGCACCTTGGGCGACGAGGAGGAGGAGGAGGAGGAGGAGGAGGAGCAGCAGCAGCAGGAGGAGGAGGAGGAGGAGCAGGAGGAGCAGGAGGAGTGGCAGGATGAGGAGGAGGAGGAGGAGGAGGAGGAGGAGGAGAAGTGACGCCGACAGCGACGAAGCGACGATGACGGTGGCTGCGACGACGATGGTGATAGCAATGATGATGGCGATGGTGATGGCAGTGATCGATGATGATGTTGACGACGGCGACGGTCATGACCATAATGATGACGATAAAGATAACGATGATGGATGGCGATCGCCCAACGCCCAACGATCCCCAGGGCGCGTGGCCAAGGTATAGGTATACACGTCCTACTCGCAGTATCCAGATACTCGCGCACAGCGG
Source organism: Prorocentrum cordatum (assembly GCA_963575745.1). NCBI lineage: Eukaryota > Dinophyceae > Prorocentrales > Prorocentraceae > Prorocentrum > Prorocentrum cordatum. The sequence continues at coordinate 641,092 of CAUYUJ010021616.1, forward strand.
AGGAGGAGGAGGAGGAGGAGGAGGAGGAGCAGGAGCAGGAGGAGGAGGAGGAGGAGGGAGGAGGAGGAGGAGGAGGATGGGGAGGAGGAGGAGGAGGAGGAGGAGGAGAGGAGGATCATCAGCAGCAGTATCAGCAGCAGGAGGAGGAGGAGCAGGAGGAGGAGGGAGGAGGAAGAGGAATAGGAGGGAGGAGCATGAGGAAGGTGAGCAGCAGCAGGAGGAGGAGAAGGAGAATGAGGATGAGGAAGAGGAGGAGGAGGAAGAGGAGGAGGAGGAGAAGGAGGAGGAGGAGGAGGAGGACGAGCAGGAGGAGGAGGAGGAGGGATAGGAGGAGGAGGAGGAGGAGGAGGAGGAGGAGGAGGAGGAGGAGGAGGGGGAGGGGGAGGGGGGGGAAAGGAGGAGGAGGAGGAGGATGAGGGGGAGGAACAGGAGGCGGTGGGCCTCCTTTTCATTACTGGGCTGATTGATGACTGCTCCCTCATCCCTCCCTTTCCTCTGTCTCTATCCTCCCTCCTCACTCCTATATAGCCAAACGACGTGCCTAGATGCACGCGGCCACACTCGATAGACGCCGAATCACGACATCTGCATCCAGCTGGTCAGGCCGTTGGCCAACTTCGCGCACGCCTTGATCTTAGTAGACAGGCTGTTGCAGGAGTCAGCCATGTGCTTCGCCTCCTCGTCGTTGAACGCCTCGCCAGCAGTGAAGCGGCTCACGAACTCTGCCAGCTCATTGTCGATGGTCTCGCACTGCGTCATCAAGTCCTCGAGGTCGGTGATGGCAGGGGTGTCCTTCGTCATGCGGTGAGCCTTGGCGCGCATGATGATGGCGCTGAACTCGCGCCGCTTCCTGTCGTACTCCCCCTGCGTGCGCTTCACGCCCTGGACGGCCTTCGCGCCCCTCTCCGAGGGTTTCGGTTGCCCTTGATGCGATGGCGATGGCTGTGGGCCAGCAGCGCCACTGGACCCAGGTGGAGGCCCAGAGGACCTCTTCCTCTTCTTGGAAATCGCATCTGCAAATGCGTCCGCTGCCTCGCGATCGACTGGCGCAGCGTCCTCTAGGAACTCCTGCTCGGTAGTCTCGTGGCTCCTCTTGGTCTTCTCGATGACGTGCCACACCTGCAAGTTGTCGGGCCACTCGACGTCGGTTCCGACCAAATTCGGGTGGACGCGCGACTTGACAGAACCGTTGCGAACTTGTGCAACAGCGCTCTTCTCGCCCTCGCTTTCCTTGAAAGACTCCCACGAGACCCAGCCCTCTTCGGAGCCCGTCTTGGTGGAGTCCTCGATCGATTTTGTCGTCTTGAGAACTGGGTTGGTGTAGTTGCCCTTCTTCACGGCCATGATAGCGTCGACGAACTCCTGCGCGTCGGGGTCCTGGACGCCCGATTTCTTCAAGGAGTCCCACTTATCACGAGTCTCCTGCGGTGCGTTCTGGAGCCTGTACCGGAATTTGTTGTCGGTGGCCTTGTCACCGAACATGCTGCTGATGTTCTTGCCTCCAAACTTCGAGGCGCCCTTCTCCTTCACCTCCACAACAGGGGGCTCATCAACTGTCTGATCCGCTGCTGCTGGTGGGACAGGGGGCGCCGACTTCGCAGCCGTCGCCCTTGGCTCGGCTTTCGCCCTAGACTTTGCGCCTGTGATCGGCGGCTCTGGGGCAGGAGGAGGCTCGGCCTTGACGCCACCAAGACGATTGCAGAACGCGTGAATCGAAGTCTGATTGGGCATATGTGCTCCTTGCAAAAAGAAGGTGTGACCCAGCAGAACTCGAGCCCACAATCTGCGGACGCCTGTGATGATGAAGATGATGATGTCGATGGGCATGACACCGAATGCTACGTACCTGGGTGCTGATGGCGATGCCGATGTCGATAATGATGACGATGATGAGGGTGATGGGTGATGATGATTATGATAATGCTGATGCGTGGGTGCTGGTGATGGGTGATGGTGATGATGTCGGTGCGTTGACGCTGATGATGTCGATGGGTGGGTGCCAATGGTGGGCGCCGATGCGTGAATGCCGATGGCGATGATGATGATGATGGTGATGATGATCATGATGATGATGCTGTCGATGGCGATGATGACGATGATGATGATCCCGAACCCAACTGCTACGCACGTGGGTGCTAATGACGATGAGGATGATGACGATGATGATGGCGATGATGCCCAAGGGGGGGCCCAGGGGGGCCCCAGTGGAGGCCCCAGAGGGGGGCGCCAGAGGGTTGCACCAGGGGGGCGTTCAGGGGAGGGGCAGGGGTGGGAGGGAGAGGGCGGTGCTCAAGGGGCGTCACAGAGGGGGTGGGGCATGCGAAATGGGCCATGGGGGGGCCCAGGGGAGGGGGGCGCAGGAAAATGCACAGGGTGTGTCCCAGAGGCCCATGGGGGCAGAGGGGCAGGAGGAGGGGGAGGAGGAGGAGGAGGAGGAGGAGGAGAAGGAGGAGGATGAGGAGGAGGAGGAGGAAGAGGAGGAGGAGGAGGGAGGAGGAGGAGGAGGAGGGGTGACACCGACAACGACGACGACGACGATGATTGTGTTTTTTTTTTTCAGTTGCGCTCCTGCGGGCAACCCCTTGCCCGTCCTTACATGTACTTCTAATCAACTGGTGGCCGACTAGTGTACCCCATACTCAGAGAGAGAGGGTGGGAGGGAGAGAGGGCGGGAGAGAGGGAGGGAGGGTGGGAGGGAGGGAGGTTGGGGAGGAAGGGGGGAAGGGAAGGAGGGAAGGAGGGGCCCCTACGGGAACGTTTTGAGAAAGAAAAAAATCTGGAAACCGATTTTTTTTTTTCAAAGGGAAGGGAGTGAGGGAGGGGAGCGAAGGAGGGAGAGAGGGAGAGAGAGAGAGAGAGAGAACGAGAGAGAGAGAGAGAGAGAGAGAGAACGAGAGAGAGAGAGAGAGAGAGAGAGAGAGAGGGAGGGAAAGAAGGAAGGAAGGAGGGGGGAGGGAGGGAGGGAGGGTGGGGGAGGGGGGAAGAGGAAGCGAGGGGGGGCAGGGGGCGAGGGAGTGAGGGAGGGATGAGGGAGGAGGGAGGGGCACCAGAATTCAGATTTTTTCATATTTATTCAGATTATCATTGTTTTCATTTTTTTTTTTGAAAAAAAAAAAAAAAAAAAATCTGAATAAATCTGAAAAATCTAAAAAATCTGTCTGGAATGAATCACTCTTCCCTCTCGCCCACCTTGCCCTGCCCTGCGACGCGAGGCGCCACCCCTAGGTACTGCGCCACCAGCGCCCCTGCGCGCCAGCTCAGTCCACGCTGCACGCGAGCGACTCCAAGGCGCGCCGAGCATCGGTGGGGTAGTCGATCTCACCTGCCTCGATCATCTCCTTGACTGTAGTCACGTTCTCGAGGTACGCCTGGTGCTTCTTCATGCTCTGGCCAGCCAGGTACTTGCCATTCGCCATGATGTAGGCCTCCTTCTTGCTGGGGGGATTCTGGCGATGCACGATCGTCAGTGGACCGACAATCTTCGGCTCACCATCGGGAGAGCTGCCCGAACTGCCTGCACTTGTCGCGCTCTGGTCGGCCTTCTTGCCCTCCATGCCTGCGTTGCCATACAGGTTCTGGTCGACGGACTTGGACATGAGTCTGCGTTTCGTCTTCTTCGGCTCGTCCTCGGCTGCGACCTCTGGTGGCATGGACTGGCGCTTCTGGCCGCCCTTACTGGCTGGTGGAACAGCCAAGGGCGCCTCCTCGCCATCAGAGACATCGATGGTTCCCTCGGCGAGCATATTCTCCATCTTCACGCACAGGTCGCAGGTGCAGGTCGGCTGGCAGGCTTGATCTCCATCGGTCGAGGCAAACACTGGGAACCCGAGTTCGTCGGCATCGCCATTGGGAGGCCCCTTCGGCTCGTCAATCTTCTCCTGGTCCTTCTCGTGCTTGCCACCGAGCTCGATCATGGCCACGATGGGGCTGAGCTCCTCGGATGCGCCACCATTCATCGCGAGCAGGTACACGTCCTTGGCCATGATCCTCCACTGGTCCGCAGCACCCGAAGATGCAGTAAAGACTTGGGCATTGTCGACCTGGAAAACCTTGTGCTCCTCGCGCAGAATCTCGAAGGTTTGGCGTAGGTGGCCATGCGCAGGGAAACCAAATGGAGCAACCTGTATCAAGCTGCTGAGCGCCTGCTTGTGCATGGCAAGGCTGCGCTGGTCGATACCCATGCCACGACGCTGCTTGGGATAAGAGCTCCCATCCCAATCAAAACCAGGCTTCTTCAGCTTGGCTAAAGAGCCCCACGCAGTGGCGAGAGTTTGAGTATCAAAGCGACACACCGACGGCCGCCCAGCACAACCCTTGGAAGTCGCCATCGGTTCCTTGGCCACGTTCCGGAACCCGACTGCAGCCAGCTTGAGCCAAATTGGCTGCGAATGGTGATGGGGGTGACGGTGATGGCGATGATGAGGGTGCCGGGGGTGACGGTGGCGGTGACTATGATGATGACGATGGTGATGGGGGTGACGGTGATGGTGATGATGATGGTGATGATGATGGTGGCGATTGGGACGACGAGGGTGACGATGGCGATGGTGATGGTGACGATGATGGCAGTTATAGTGACGATGATGATGATGGTGCTAGTGATCATGATGATAGTGAAGGCGATTGGGATACTGCTGCTGTGGCTGCTGCTGCCGATGTCCCCCCCCCCTCATTCTAATCCCCGCTTGCCTCTGCCACATCGCATTCGCCGACGCCAACAAGGGCATCGCGTCGAGGAGGAGGAGGGGGAGTAGGAGGACGGGGTAGGGGGAGGAGGAGGAGGAGGAGGAAGAGGAGGAGGAGGAGGAGGAGGAGGAGGAGGAGGGGAGAGGAGGAGGAGGAGGAGGAGGAGGAGGAGGAGGGGGAGGAGGAGAGCAGGAGGAGCAGGAGGAGGAGGATGCTTCCCCTCCTCCTCCTCCTCTCCTCCTCCTCTCCTCCTCCTCCTCCCCCTCCCCCCCTTCTCCTCCCCCCCCCTCCTCCTCCTCCTCCTCCTGCAAAGCCTTCTGTGTTTCAAGGGTCTCGTGTGCACCTGCCTTCGACAGCGCACTCAAACGCCTAATTCCAATCTCAAGCAAAGTCCAACCAGCCGTTTAATTAGCACTACTTTCTGAACAGTGTTCCTATATCTACCTCGGGCCGACCGCTGCCAAATCTGGGTAGTGGTGCCGATATTCGACTCCTCTAAATAATTCTGAATATACCGAGGGTTAATTATGTTTGGCGGAAACCCGAAATGCTGCATGATGCGCGTCTTCGGCACGATCATGAAGTCTAACTTGTGTTCGGCAACCGACAACTCCCTAAGGCACTGGTAAGCTGCACCCCAACGAAGGACAGCTGTGCGCAGATCTGATTTTTGCTCCGTGGTCATGAACATGCCAGATGAATACACAATCATATAAAAAGCATTCCAGTGCACACACGCTCGCCGCACGAACCTGTCCTTCTGCGAATCTGAATCGTAGTGCTGATCAGCCAACTCCACTAGGAACGGCGCTAGCCCACGTGTGTTGGCAGCCTTGAACGCAGCGCCACTCAAATTAGAATATCCCACCAAATCTGTCAGATTGTTCACCTTGATGTCGGGGCACCTGTTCGAGCCAGGATTGCGCGTATAGAAATCCCTCATCAAGTCGTTGATGGCCTTCATGCGCGCAGTTTGGTTAGCGCCTAGCCGAGCTTCGTTGACAACGAGGGGCCTCATGACAGAGCCAGCCATATGCCCTGCCACCCCATTGCAATCGCAGGTGTGCATGAGGTCGTTCGCGAAAAAATGCAAATCGAAATAATGCGAACATGCGAGAGGGTGGCGTGGCAAGCGAAACCGAGCCTTATATTCCACAGTCGAAGTGATGAGAGAGGACCGCCACCTTGCATCCACTCTTAAATCTGCATACGGCATCGCTGTGCGATTTGCGCGACAATCTGCGCAAAGCTCGCCCCCAGCATTGTGCGATGGAGCGCCCCAGCTGACCGTTTTCACCTCTAAATCTGGTTTCGCGTAAAGTAAGATGAAGTTCCAGCCACGCACGCCATTGACAAATAAATCGCCCATATCATCCAAGAACAACTGCCATGCACCAGTCATGTCTTGAGTTTTGGAATCAGTTTTTACGCAGGTTGCCACTGGAATATGCGATGCTTTATCGCCGCCTGCCCCCAGGAGGAAACTGAATGATATCACATTGCACGAGCTTTTTTTCGCAAATGGACCAGCGTCCTCGTGGACATTGCAAGGGGCCAGCCTGCGCCATGCTTCAGAGTGTGGGCCCAAATTGCGAAGTAGTGGGTGGTCTGCAAGCCGCCTAGCGCCAGCGTCGCTCGAACGATATAGTTTCCAGAATTCGTCAAGCTTCGCCTCGTCAGCTCCAGTTCGCACAACAAATTTTGATGGGAAACGGTCGTGAAGAAAGCCTATCCAGGATGACGGCCTGATGGCGTGCGCGACGCCCCCATCATCTAGGGTAGTAATCAGTTGCCCGAAAGAACATTCCGATTCCAGCACAGCAACCAGGTCACTAGCTATATTTGACTCCTCGCTGCCAACACTGCTCAATCTCGTAACCATTGGATGGTCCACTCCATCCGCAACTGCCATTCGTAAGTGCCACCTGAGCTTTGTGGCGCTGATTAATCCATCTGCCCAATCGAGCAAGTGTCCTGCAGCGATGTTCGATAAAGGGAATACTATGTCGGCTGCTGCTGCCGCAGCTTGTTGCCTCCATCCCCCTCTCCGAGGGGGCGCTGCAACTGAGCAAAACTTTGCAAGCATGCTCGCTTGAGCCAAAATGGCTGCGTACAGTGGGGTGGAGGAGAGATTACAGTAGGCGGATGACGACGAAAACGACGACGATGAAGGAGAGGAAGAGGAAGAAGAGGAGGAGGGAGAGGAGGAGGGACAGGATGAGGAGGAAGAGGAGGAGGAGGAAGGGGAGGGGGAGGAGGAGGAGGAGCAGGAGCAGGAGCAGGAGCAGGAGCAGGAGGGGCAGGAGCAAGAGGAAGAGGAGGCACAGAAGCAGGACGAGGGGGAGGAGGGGGGGGCAGCAGCATGAGAAGGATGATGAGGGGGACGAGCGAGAGCCAGAGCAGGAGCAGGTGGAGAAGGAGGCAGAGGGAAATCATCATCAGCAGCAGCAGCAGCATCTGAAACAGCAACAGGAGGAGGATGACGACGACGACGACAACAACGACGACGCCGAGGACGACAACGACGAAGAGGAGGAGGAGAAGGAGAAGGAGGAGCAGGAGGAGCAGGAGAAGGAGGTGGAGGAGGAGGAGGGATTTTAAGAGCAAGGCGCGTAGACTGCAAATTCGCAGTGTACAATGTACACTGAATCATCGGAGTTAATGATTGCATCATTAACTTTTGATATCTTTTCTTAGAGTCATTGATATCGCCATTAAGTCGCCGATAAGAACACGTCATCATTAAAATCAATTGCCTTTTTGGCGATTGGGAAGCGGGGGCTCCCCAGCCCACTCGTCGACGAGGATGTCGAAGGCCAGCAGGGACGCAATACCGTGCTCACCCAGCCATGCGAATATGACATCATTTTGCGCCTCTCCAGGCGCGACGTACTCGCCCACCGCAGACTTCGGGCGCGGCGACGGCGGCGGCGGCGGGCGCCCGCCGACCTCCGGCGGATCGCCGTGATCGCCGATGATGACATCGATGCGGCACTGGTCCACCATCTGGAGGGCCCCCCCCAGTGCCCGTATGCCACGACAAGCGTTTGGGCAGCAAGCCTGGGCGGGAGCCTCGCGGGCTGCCGCTGACCGCTAGCACCTGCTAATTACCCCTAGCCCAGCTGGCCGGGGCGCAAGCCCGCGGGCGCGGCACCCGCAGGGGGAGCGTGCAGCCGCTACCCGCTAGTACCTGCTACCCCCAGCCCCGCAGGGTCAGGGGCGCAAGCCCGCGGGCGCGGTGCGCGCGTGGTGGCGCACGGGGATGGTGGTGGGTGTTCCTGCCGTCCTGGCAGCTTCTTGAGCCCAGACGGCTACGGATCCGTGCAGTCCCTTCCTGCCTGAGCGCCCTCCCGGCTGAGGCTTAGACCCCCCTAGGCCGTGTCCCCCCAAACCGGGTAGAGAGGTAATAAGCCCCCAGACCAGGGCGGTGACGATACTTTTTCCTCGTTGGCACTGCGTCGAGGCAGCCAGTCCTGCCATGTGGGGAGGAGAGACCCTTCACCAGGCCCAACGTAAACCTCCTTCCCACCGGAGTAGGACCGACCCCAACGCAGTACCCACCGTCCAGGCTCCGGGGGGTGGGATTCCCGCGCAACTAACAAGACCTGCGGGTTTCCCGGGAACCCGCTAATCTGGCAGTCGCCGGGCGTCGGGGGGAGCCTCGCTTCACGTTGCCCCGTCGGCCCGCGCCAGCCCCGCAGTCCTGGGGGGGGCAGCTGGAGGTTTCCTCCGGCGGGGAGGGGCGGGCAAACCCTACGTTTTGCCAGACCCGCGGGTTTTAGTGAAACCCGCGGGTCTGGCGCCACGCGGGTTTCCCCCCACGGGGGGATGGGGTCGCCCCTCCTGTTTTCTCTACTAGCGGCTCGGTCACCGGCGTGGCGCGGCCGCCTGCCGCGGCGATGCGGCTCGGCTAGTCCAGGCTCCGCTTGCCGGCCAAGCGCCGCGGCTCCGGGCCCTTCAAGTTGTTGCGCCACACCAAGCTGCTCTGCTTGTGGCAATGCAGGACGCACAGGAAGTTGACAACCTTGCACGACCAGATCTCGAAGGACGCGGGGTCGATGTCCGGGAGGAGCTTGGCCACGGCGTCATACAGGCCTTCCAAGGTAACGCCGGCAGCAGCACACATGTCGTGAAGCTTCTTCACGTTGGGCCCGCAGATGTCGATAAGCCTCGACCGCGAGATCTCCACCTTGGCCCTATACGCGATGAACAACCACAGCGTGATGTGGAGCGCCCGGAAGGCGTTCAGACCGGAGATGCTGGCGATTGCGTCGAACGCGCGCATGAAGTCCTTCAGCAGACCCGCGCCGTGCGGCTCTGGGAATTTGTCAATCAACACACGGATCCAATCACTATGGGCCCCATAATTCACGTGGCCTGCCGCGGAGGTGCGTCTCACCTCGCTGGTGGAACCCTCCGCAAACTTCACCCCGCCCTGGTCGAGCAAAATGTACCGGAGTTTATGGACGGTGGTCTGGGCCCACGGCAAGGCCATGGCTGCGTCCAGCGCGCCCGTGGCCATGAGCTCTGCCAGGCTGAGCGAACGCCCGCTGCCCACGAACAACACGAGGCACATGAGCCCTCCTCCCCGCTTCTCCTGCTGATACGCATCGACAGTTTTGCGTAAGTTTTTCGGCCCTGGGTCATGCTCAATCATAGCGTTGTGTATCTGGAACATCCGGATGAATCCTTTGATTGAGAAGGCGGGCCCGTGGCGCCTGTACGTTCGCGCCACGATGCCATTGGAGTAGGGTTTGTCCCTGCTCGTAAGTTTCGTGAGAGGAAACTCGTGCTGCCGCAATGTCTCCGTAGACCTCACCAACTCTGCTGGCACTAGCCCTGCGGTCTCCTCTCGCGCGAGCTGCCGTTCCAGCCACAAATCCACCCAGAGCAAGGCGATGACTGTCAGAAACGATCGCCCTTCTCTGACCCATGGCTGCAACTGTCGCTTGACGGTGTTCAGATACACACGCTCTCCGCCCTCTTCGATCTCTTTGAGGGCCTCTCGCGACTTGGTGGCACCATGGGCGTCTACCCCCACCAGTGATTCCTTCAGCTCGTGTAAGGATTCACAGTCGCCGGCTCTCTGCAGCAGGTCTGAGACCACCATGTTTGAGCCAAGTTGTTCCTGCCGTCCTGGCAACTTCTTGAGCCCGAGCCCAAACGGCTTGAGATCCGTGCAGTCCCTTCCTGCCTGAGCGCCCTCCCGGCTGAGGCTTAAACCCCCCTAGGCCGTGTCCCCCCAAACCGGGTAGAGAGGTAATAAAGCTAAGCTAAAGCTAAAGCTAAGGCTAAAGCTCCCAGGGGACTGGGGGAACCGCGGGGCGGGGACTGGGGGAACCGCCCGGGGCGATTTACACTGCCCGGCCCCTTTAAGCTAAGAGCGTAAGAACCCTTCTAGGCAGAGCCTAGGTAGGGGATAACGGTAATGGTAACGGGGTGGCGACTGGCAATGGCAATACAATGGCAATGGCAACGGCACTGGTAATGGCAATGGCAATGGCAATGGAAATGGCAATGGCAATGACAATGGCTATTGTAATGGCCATGGTAATGGTAATGGCAATGGCAATGGTAAAGGTAAAGGTAAAGATAAAGATAAAGGTAATGGCAATGGTAATGGTAATGTGAATGGGAATGGGAATGGGGATGGGAATGGTAATGGTAATGGTATTGGGAATGGGAATGAAATGGGAATGGAAGTGGGAGAGATTGAAAGAGAGAGAGAGAGAGAAAGCGAGAGAGGAAATACCAGAATAATGATAAGGAGCAACGTGAAAGATCGTACAAAATCGCCTGAAACCCACAGGGACTCCACAATCCACCGGCCTCTCCTCCTCCTCCTCCTCCTCCTCCTCCTCCTCCTCCTCATCCTCCTCCTCCTCCTCCTCCCCGTCACATACCCCCTCACCCTCACCCTCACCCTCCCCTTCCCCTCCCACTCCTCCTCCTCCTCCTCCTCCTCCTTCTCCTCATCCGCCTCCTCCTCCGCCTCCTCCGCCTCCTCCTCCACCTCCTCCTTCGCCTCCTCGTCCTCCTCGTCCTCCTCGCCGTGTTCCTCTTCCTCGTCCTCCTGGACTCGACTCGACTCTGACGGCATGAGAGTGTCCGCTGCCGTTCCTGGAGAGGGGGGAAAGAAAGGGAAAAGGGCAAGGGACAGGAGCTCAAAGCTGGTGCAGCATGCAATCATCCCCCCTCACGTGTTGGAGGTAGGGGTCTAAAGGAACAAAAAAGGAGGCCACAGCACTCGGGATCTCCCAATAGCCCCCATCTCCCTTGGTGCACTCATCTCTCAGGCGGATCTCCTCGAACAAACTGGACGCAAGAGGGTGACAGAGACGAGGGGGATACGTTTTGTCCTTGCTCGCGCACCTCTGCCCATCCTCCTCAGTCCCATGCACCTCCTCCCCCTCCTCCTCCTCCTCCCCCTCTTCCCCCACCCTCCTCCTCCGCCTCCTCCTCCTCATCCTCCCCCTCCTCCCTCACCTCCTCCCCCATTCTCATCCGCCTCCGCCTCCGCCTCCTCCTCCTCCACCTCCTCCTCCTCCTCTTCCTCCTCCTCCTCCACTTCCTCCTCCTCCTCCTCCTCCTCCTCCTCCTCCTCCTTCCTCCTCCTCCTCCTCCCCTCCTCCTCCCTAATCCCATCCTCCTCCTCCTCCTCCTCCTCCTCCTCCTCCTCCTCCTCCTCCTCCTCCTCCGCTCCTCCTCCTCCTCCTCCTCTCTCCTCCTCTCCTCCTCCTCTCTCCTCCTCCTCCTCCTCCTCTCCTCCTCCTCCTCTCTCCTCTCCTCCTCCTCCCTCCTCCTCCTCCTCCTCCTCCTCTTCCTCCTCCTACTCCTCCTCTCTTCCTCTCTCCTCCTCCTCCTCCTCCTCCTCCTCCTCTCCTCCTCTTCCTCCTCCTCCTCCCTCTCCTCCTCTCCCCTCCTTCCTCTCCTCTCCTCTCCTCCTCCCTCCTTACTCTCCTATTTCCTCCTACTCATCCGCCGCCCCAACCTCCCCTCATGATCACAATCAGCATCGTCAGCATTACATCGTCCTCGTCCTCATCCTCATCTTCCCTCCTCCCCCTCCTCCTCCTCCTCCTCTCATCCTCCTCCCCCTCCTCCTCATCATCCTCCTCTTCCGCCTCCTACTCATCGTCGTCTTCGTCCTCCTCATCATCACCCATATCACCATCATCATCATCAGCATCCTCATCATAAGCAGTAGTAGCATCAGCATCACCATCATCAGCATCATCACCATCATCATTATCAACCGCATCATCACGATCATCATCATCAGTATCATCATCACCAGCAGCATCATCGTCATCATCACCAGCACCGTCATCATCATCACCATCATCAGCCGCACCATCATCATCATCAGCAGCAGCCGCATCAGCATCAGCATCAGCATCCTCGTCATCATCAGCATCATCATCAGCATAACCATCATCTTATTCATCATCATAATCGGCATCACCATCACCATCACCATCATCATCAACGTGGGCATCATCACCATCATCTTCAACAGCATCATCACCAGCAACAGCAACAGGAGCAGCATACCCATCATCACCCACAACAACGACAACCGCAACACCAACAACAACAACATCAGCATCATCGTCCTCATCTTCCCCATCGCCATCATCAGCAGCAGCGTCGTAAGCAACAAAATCATCATCAACCGCACCATCATCACAACGACCACCACCATAATTTGTATCATTATCAGAAGTAACATCCGCATCATCAGCATCATCACCATCATCCACATCATCATCGTCGCCGTCCTCGTCGTCATCATCATGAGCATCATCAGCACCAGCAGCGTCATCATCAGCATCGTCATCATAAACAACCACATCACCACCATATATATAGCACCGACATAGTACTCGTCTTTGTCATCAGCATCAGTACAGCGTCTCCATCATCAGCATAATCTGAATCGTCATCATCAGCACCATCATCATCAATACCATCATCAGCATCAGCACCAGCAGCGGCACCAGCATCATCCCCATCATCCACAATTGGATGAGGTCGGCCCTGAGAGGGCGCCCAGCCCAGCGAGCGATCGCACCCGCATTGGGTGCGGCGCGCCTGCCGCGACTCCACGGTCGGCCTGCCTGCTCGACGCAGATCGCCTGCGCGACGCAGGTCTCGCCAACCGAGATGCCGCGACGGGGGCACCTGGATGCAACCACCCGGCTGAGACGGAACGCTCCCCCGCGGAACCGAGGTGATAAGCCGGTTGGGCGGGGGGGGCGGGCGAAGCGCCGCCCGACCTGCCAGCGCGGCGCGCTGTCGCCGTCGCGCCTCTTCGCCGAAAATTTCAACACCTACCGCGCGGCGAAGCGGCGCGCAGGCAAGGTCGGGGCGCGCCGCACCTGCGGCCCCCACCAGCCGCGCGGTCGGGCGCAAGGCGCGCGCGGCTCCCGGCGCTGCGGCGCGCCCGGGGCCGCGGCTCGCGCCTGGCGCTCGGCGTCGAGCCTGCGCGCCCGCTCTCGCAGATCGCACCCTGGGCTCGCCTGAGGCGACGGAGAGCGCGCGCGCCCACAGCCGCGCGCGCTCGCAGACGCGGGCCTCCCACCCCGATCGCGCCCCCGCGCGCAATCTGCGCTTGCGCGGGCCACCGCAATCGGATGTGGTCGGCCCTTAGAGGGCGTCCGGCCCAGCGAGCGATCGCATCCGCATTGGGTGCGGCGCGCCAGCCGCGACTCCACGGTCGGCCTGCCTGCTCGACGCAGATCGCCTGCGCGACGCAGGTTTCGCCAACAAAGGTGCCGCGACAGGGGCACCTGGATGCCACCGCCCAACGCCAGGCGGCCAGGCGCCCCAGTCGCGGCGCCACCCAACGAACGCCGCAGACGCGAACGGGCGACTGGACGAGGCCGGAGCGCGCAGCGGGGCGCCCCCGACAGTTGCCAGTCCACACGGTCTTACTCGCGGGCAACGCGGCGCCGCCTGGCGCGCTTCCGCCGGCCGCGGCGGACGCCGCCTCGGTGGTCGCCTCGCATTCGTTCCGATTCATGTCGAGGTACTCTCGGAACGCCCGCGACGACCAATCTGCGCTGCGCAAGAGTCTCGCGCAGCCGGCCTTGGCAACGCCTCTTGGTCTCGGCGTGCCCCCGCCGAAAGGCCTTGCTGGTGAACGACGGTCCGCCGGGGGCGCCGGCGTGCATCGCCGCGGCCCTGATGGCCCGCGTGATCGCCTACGCGGACCTCCTCGACGAAAGGTCGGGCGGCGTGAACAGCGCACGCGGCGGGGGGGCTGGCGCGCCAGCATGTCCGCCAGGCGACCGTCGGCCCGTCGCGGTTCTTGCGCCTGGAAAATGCAGCGCGGCCGCGTCGATCGTCGCGAAAAGGGCGACGCGCGCAATCGGGTTGCGCAAGTCTGAGTCAGAGAACTGAAACCTGGCCCCAACGCGAGGACCCCCGCGCTCGATGAGCAGGGCCTCCGAGGGCACGCGTAGAGCGAATTCCCATGCGAGCGCAAAGAGGGCGTGGAGGGAACGATCTTCCCGCACGAAAGGACGGGAGATGCGAAAGCATCGCGAAGGGCGCGGTCGGCCTCCGAATCGGGTGCCTCTTCGCGATCGCCTTTCGCGCCCGGCACACTACCGGGTCTCGGAACACGTCCGCGTCGCGGCCCAAGAGCCGACGCGCTTTGGCGAGCTGGCACTTTGTATTCCCGAAAGTGCGGGAATGGCTGAATTCAAGCGCGAAGAGGCAAAGTTCCTCCGAGCTCGGTGGCCGCGCAGCGCAGCCGCCCTTGTGCAGGCGACGCTTTGCAAACGACATCCAAGCCCTGAGCGCAGCTCGCCACGCCCCGAACGAGCGCGGAGCCGTGCCAATAATCGCCAATGTGCGAGCGCGCTCTAAGTCGCGTTGAATAGATGCCGGTGACGCAACGCCAGGGGCGCCTCTCGCGAGGTTCGACCGGGGGCCGCCCTGCGGCGCGGGCGGCGCATTGCTGAGCGCCCTATACGCGCCCGACAATATTGAACGCGCGGCGCGGTCGCCCGGCGTCGCCGCCACGGCGGCGGGCGGGCGCGGGGGAATGGCCGCGGCCCGCCGCGCCCCGGCGTTTGCCGACGCGGGAGAGGCGCCCGGCGGAGGCGCGGCGCACTGCCGTAGGCGCCGCTTGGCCTGAACCTCACCTGGGAGGTCTGCAAAGCCTAGCCACTCACTGATTTTCCGCATAACATGGGAATCCCGCAGCGAGAAGACATCATTGTTTACGAAGCACGCATCAATGGCACCCGCGTGCTCCGAAAGAAGAGCGTGCGCGGCGCAGAGAGACGCGCCCGGCCGCATTGCGGAGCCGATCCTTCGAGGGCTGCGCGCGCGAGGCCTATGGCGCAGGGCCCAGCGCGCTCGAGCTCGTTAGCTGTCCTGGCAGCTCTGGCCTTGCAAAAGCATCGGCTAACGCTTGGCGACACCACTTAGTCCCTGCGACGCCGAGGCGGGCGCCGCGTTCGGCGCGACGCGATCTGCGCGCCGAGTATTGCAAGCGACTCGTACAATTCCCTGCTTGGGTCGTTCGCGATGTATTCGTCGGCGCGCGCTTTGGCATAAGAGACAGCCACGCACCGCGGCGGCGCGCGCCGGTGGGAACGCGGTCGATGCGCGCGCTGACATGGAGGGCTGCCATGGCTAGCCAGAAGGCGTGGACGAGCGCGGCGCGGTCCAGTTCGCGCGCTGTACCCTTTCGAAAGCCCCACTCCGCAACCGCACTGTCGGAGAACACTATGAGCGACCGGCCTTGGATGAGCCGTCCCCAGGTGCTCACCCCCAAAGCAACTGCCAACATGTCCAGTCCAGCGATTTGCGTATCGCCCCGCGCCTTGAACTGAAGCACGACATCGGCGTCTGGCGCAACATCTGTGCACAGCCAGGAGCCGTCCGCGTACAATACGGCGGCCACGCGTGCAGGACCCCCGCGCGCGTCCGCCCAGAGCAGCCGCGGGGGCGCAGGTGCGCGCGCCCCCCAGGCCACGTGCTCGGCGACGCCGCGCTCGGGAACATCCAGCCACCACGTGAAGCTGCAGCGAGTGTCCTCCCGCAGACTCGGATTCCTTCTGCGGGGGTGATCCAGCAGAGGGCGAAGCGTCGCGCGCCCTCTGCGCCGGAACATGCGGCTGGTGGCCCAGCTCAGAGCCCCTGCGAGCTTCTCGGCAGCTCCCGCCGACAATTGACCAGAGCGCAGCGCCGCCCTGATCCGAGAGCACCACTTTGTTTGTTTGTCGTCGGACGGCCCGGCGGAGAAACTGACGTTGTCAAACTGCGAGGAGCCGCAGCGCCGGTCGCGCGCGCGCGCGTTGCCGGCAACGCTTCGGCGCGCGCTTACCTCGATAGGTAACCCGAGAATGACGAGTGGATTCCCGTGCTCGACCTTTCTGGCAGATATGGCCGACTGGCCCATCAGGGCGCGCACATTCGCACCGCGCATTCAAAGATACGTGCAGCCTGCGCCCGACACGGCGCGCGCTCGCACGGAAGAACGACCGGGGCGTCTGCAGGGCCTCGCTTTCGCCCCCCCTGCCAATTCCGAATAAATCGTCGACGTATATCGCAGAAAAACCGCGCGCAACTCGCAGCGCAGGATGGTCGCGAGCAGGGGGCCGACGCGCCCCCGTCCATGCACGCTTGCGACTGCGAGCGATCGAGCGCGGGCATCCGCGCACGCGCGCGCGCCCGCTCCGTTCCGGCACGCGCGGGACCTGCTCCGAACGGGGGCGCGTTATGCATCGATGCCATAATCTTGGATTCCAATCGGTAGATCACGCAGGCCAGTGAGCGGTGACTGGCTTGAACCGGTACCCTTCGGAACGCGGAGTCGATGTCCGCTTTGAAAAGGCACCGCCGCTCTGACGGTAGAGCCGCGTGCAGCGCCGCGCCGGCCTGCCGCGGCGCGTCCACCGCGTCGTGGCGATGTTTCTCCCCGGGCGCAGTGGCGCCGTTTAGCCCCGCGATGGAGCAATCGTCGATGAGTCGCATCTTAGGAGCGCCGTCCGCGCAGATCCCCTGTTCGACACTGCAGCGGCACAAGTGCAGCGCCAGCGGTGTCAATCCGAGCGAGATCGACAGGTTCGGTCATTCTTCCTAATTCGGCGTCCGCGCAGGTGGCTTCGCGCGAGACTTCGGCACGCGGGTCAGGCCGCAGCCGTTTCTTCAGAACCGATGAATCCGGCCGGGTAGCGGCGTCGCGTAAAGCTTCCACGGGCAAGCCCGACGCCCCACCAATCGCCCCCCCAAGGCCCGAGCGTGGTAGATGGCCCACCAGCGGGGCGCCGGAGCGAAAGAACTCTACCGCATCCAGATCGCAGTGGCCCGCGCGAGCGGCGAGCTCGGCGAGCAAGGGCCCATTAACGCCCCGCGGGACGGCCTTGGTTGCCGTGTCGGCCGCGCCGAGCCACTCGCGGGTTTCGCCGGGCGCGATGAGGGCGGCGGCCCGAGCCTCAATCCGGCTGGTGGCCTTCTCCTGGAAACGGCGGGCCTTCGACCCGGTGCACGCGCGCGCGCCTGCCGCCGCGGCCGGACGCGCGCGCCTCCTTCGTGGACGTGGCCGCAGTCCACGCCACAGCATCTTTGACGGCTTGCGGCAGCCGGTCGATGTCCGAGGCAGGAGAAGCAAACCCACCCGCGGCCCTGGCAACGTCGATCTTGCGTCTCTTCCCCGGAGGGGGACCGCAATCGGCCACCTTCGCCGAGGTCGCCCCCCGCGCGCCCCCTGTCTGCGCCGAGCGAAACAGAAAAGACACCGAGAACGCACGGGCGCGCACAAAGGGATGGAAGGCGGCGCTGCGCTCGCGCTCGCTTTGCAATCGCGCACGAATTGTCATGTGGTGTGCGCCCCGAACGGCGCTGGCCGTCGCGCGGGTTCCTCAGTCGGCGCCATCGCTGGGCCGCGCCCTCTGCTTCGGCGTCGTCGGCGCGGGCGCGGCGCCGCGCTCGTCACCCGTGGCGGAATCTTTGTGGCCCTTGCCCTCGCCACCTTTTCCTCTGGCCTCCTTTGGCCGTGCCCTTCGCGCCCTTTCCGGAAGAGGAGGGGGGGGGGCTCGCGGCACTGCTGCCAGACATTGCGCACACGACTGCTCCCGGGCGGCTTCTCGCCGCGCGCGGCGGCGTCTAGCACTGTCTCCGCGAGCATCAGGATCGATAGCTGGGCCCAAGCAAGCGGCGGCGGTCTCGCCGGAGAAACCAGGGGCTCCTGCCGCCGATAATTCAGCCCAGTTGCGGCTGCAACGAACGCGGGGCGGCCGGCGCCGTCGCAAGCACCGGAGGGAGAAGACGGGACGCGGGCCGACAGATTTCGTCATAGACGATCCCCAATTGCACGCGACGCCCCTGCACGCGCGCATTGATGGCCACCTGCTAGACGCCAAGGGAAAGCGGCGCGGCGGTTCCCAAGCGAGCCAGGGGGGGGAAGCGCGCACCCGCAGGACGTTCTGCTTGCGCGCGAGCGCGGCGCCGAGTGACATCTGGGCCGTCGCAGCCCCAGCGACCATATATTGGTCAAACGCGAGGCGCCACTCCGGCCAGCCGAACTCGAGCCCCCGCCACTTGTCCGCGCCGCCGCCCTTCAGGGCAGCGCCCTGGGGCAGCCAGGTCCGCGCGTCGACGTATACATAAGGGTAGGCGTAACAATCTCGGTCGCAAGCGCGTCAGTCTTGGCCGCGCGCGGCCGCGCCCGCGGCGGTGGCCCCGCCAAACTCAGCCCTGCGAGCTCGGCGCCAACGTCCACGTGCCCACTGGGTTTGTTCCGCCCTTTGAGCGCCGCCGACAGGGCGGCAAGAGTCTCCGCGCCTGTCGCGGCGGGGTCGGCGCAACCGCGCCCTACTCCCGAGGGCCCCCACTTCTTCATCGCGAGGCGGACAGCGCCCGCCAGAAAGTGCTGTTTGCCTGGCGTCAGTTCCTTCATTGTACACACATCGAGTGCGACTAGCGCCTCGCGCGACATCCGCAATGGGTTCGCGGCGAACCGAAGGAGGACAGCAGAGACGCCCGCGCGCGCGACCTGGGCGTGCCACACGTCGCTCTTCTCGCAGACCACGGCGATTTCTGCAACCCAAGCGCGCGCGTCGGGACAGTTCGGCGGCGCGCCGGCATCGCGCAAGAAGTCACGCAGGTCCTCAACCGCCATGGTCGAGAGCGCTCGGCGAATCGCGGCGAGCGGCTGCGCGGCGACCACTGCAGCGCTATGCGGAGCGGACGATCCTCGGAGGACCCCGGAGGGCCCGACCCTGAGCGCGGCCCAACTGGCCGAACGAAGGGTCCACCAGGGACCAGGGCGCACATTGGCCCAGACGGCTCCACGCAAAGCACGGCCCGAAAGGGCCGAGAGACGAGCCCTCCAGAAGAGCTCCACGCAAAGCGAGGCGCAACGGCCGTGCCGGGAGCCCGCGAGGGGCTCGGGCGCAGACTGGCCCACAGAAGCTCCACGGAGAGCGCGGCACAAAGGCCGAAGAGTGGCACCACCATGGACCGGGGCACACTTCGGTTCATCATAGCCCCACGAAGAGCAGGGCAGAGCTGGCCGAACGAAGGGCCCGCTAGGGACCAGGGCACGGGCTGGCCCAGTGTAGCTCCACGTAGAGCGCGGCCCAAATGGGGCGAAGATGAACCCCCCAGGGACCGGGGCACATTTTGGCCCAGCAGAGCTCCACGTAGAGCGCGGCACAGCTGGCCGAAGGGTGGGCCCTCGTAGGGCCAGGGCACAGACTGGCCCAGAGTAGCTCCACGAAGAGCGCGGCACTAACTGGCCGAATGAGGGGCCCGCTAGGGACCAGGGCACAAACTGGCCCAGAGTAGCTCCACGAAGAGCGCGGCCCTAACTGGCCGAATGAGGGGCCCGCTAGGGACCAGGGCACAAACTGGCCCAGAGTAGCTCCACGAAGAGCGCGGCACTAGCTGGCCGAATGAGGGGCCCGCTAGGGACCAGGGCACACACTGGCCCAGAGTAGCTCCACGAAGAGCGCGGCACCAACTGGCCGAATGAAGGGCCCGCCCGACCTGCCAGCGCGGCGTGCTGTCGCCGTCGCGCCTCTTCGCCGAAAATTTCTACACCTACAACGCGGCGAAGCAGCGCGCGGGCAGGGTCGGGGCGCGCCGCACCTGCGGCCCCCACCTGCCGCGCGGTCGGGCGCATGGCGCGCGCGGCTCCCGGCGCTGCGGCGCGCCTGGGGCCGCGGATCGCGCCTGGCGCTCGGCGTCGAGCCTGCGCGCCCGCTCTCGCGGATCGCACCCTGGGCTGGCCTGAGGCGACGGAGAGCGCGCGCGTCCACAGCCGCGCGCGCTCGCGGACGCGAGACTCCCTCCCCGATCGTGCCCCCGCACCCAATCTGCGCTTGTGCGGGCCACAATATCAGCATCAGTATCCTCAGCAGCAACACAATCAGCAGCATCATCATCAGCATCATCATCATCAACATCATCATCATCATCATCATCATCATCATCATCATCATCATCATCATCGTCATCATCATCATCATCATCATCATCATCATCATCATCATCATCGACAGCGTCGGCAACAGCATCCGCATCAGCGTCGTCATGGGCGTCAGCATCATCATCGTCGTCATCATCAACAGCAGCATCATCAGTATCATCACCGTGGTCAGCATCGCCAGCATCATCATCGTCACCATCACCGGCATCAGCATCAGCAGCACAATCATCAGCATCATCATCAGCATCATCAGCATCAGCATCAGCATCAGCATCATCATCAACAACAACATCAACAGCATCGGCATCAGCATCAGCATCAGCGTCGTCATCGTCATCGTCATCATCAGCAGCATCAGCATCATCATCGGCATCATCATCATCATCATCATCATCCGCCATCATCATCAGCACCATCAGCACCATCAGCATCGTCAGCATCGTCATCATCATGATCATCATCAGCAGCATCATCATCATCATCATCACCATCAGCATAATCAGCATCAGCATCATCACCATCACCATAATCATCATCCTCAGCATCATCATCATCATCATCATCATCAGCATCATCATCATCATCATCATCATCATCATCATCATCATCACCACCACCACGACCACCACCATCATGAGCGGCAGCGTCGTCATCGTCATCAGCATCATCATCAGCATCGTCAGCATTATCAACCTCAGCAGCATCAGCATCATCGCCATCAGCATCGTCATCATCATCTGCAGCATCAGCAGGAGCATCATAATCATCATCACCATCATCATCAGCATCATCAGCATCATCATCATCAACAGCAGCAGCATCAGCATCATCCTAATCCTCCTCTTCCTCCTTCTCTTCCTCCCTACTCTCCTCCTCCTCCACCTCCTCCTGCTCCTGCTCCTCCTCCTCCTCCTCCTCCTCCTCCTTCCTCCTCACTCCTCCTCCCTCCCCTCCCCTCCCCGCCCCTCTGCTCACCTCACCTCACCTCGCCCCACTCCACCCCACCCTACCTCACCTCACCTCACCCCACTCCTCTTGCTCCTCTTGCTCCGCCTCCTCCTCCTCCTCCTCCTTCTCCTCCTCCGCCTCGCACATCTCTGTCGTCTCGCTGGAATCAGCCGAAAACCCCAGACACCGCTAGAAACCTCCAGGCGCAACCTCCGAAAACCTCCGATGTATCCGCCAACAGCCATTAGCTATGAACGTACGGTAAAACGTCCGAGCAACTTTGAAAACTTCGAAGAACATGGGACAAATCTTCAGCATCGGACGCAGAGACGAGACGCGCGTGAAGCTGCCCTCCCAGGGGGCGGGGGGGCCCTCCCAGGTGACCGTGTTGTTTCGTTCCCTGGTAACGGTCGTTACCCGGGGGGGGGGGGGGGGTCGGGCGGGAGGGTGATGGTAACGGCGGCCGCGGCGTGCACCCGCCAGGGTGCGTCCGCGCCACTGGCGCATCAATCGCCTGTGTGCACCACAGTCCCTGTGTACAGGACAATGCCCAACGCCTGCGTGCAACACAGCGCCACCTGTGTACACCACAGTGCCTCCGTACACCACAACAGCTGCGTGCACCGCAGCACCGCTTCGCCTGTGTGAGCACCAAAGTACGCTTTTCAGTACCACGCCATGCCTGTGAGCACAGCGCCACACCTGCGGGGGGTCCGCCCCCCAGCCAGCAGGAGGGGGGTCCAAACCACCCTCCCAATACGATCGTTAGCGTTACCCGGGGAGGAGGGGGTTGGCCTGGGTAACGAGCGTTACCCGCGGAGGGAAAAAAACACGCTCACCAGGGGGCGGGGGGGGGATGGGGCGAGTCTCGGTCTGCGCAGGGCGGCAGTGGCCGCACAACGCTCGGGTGCAGCGAACGTTGTCGGACGTGGTGCTCAGACGAAGGCCGACGACCACGAGGACCTCCTGAGAAGCACCGAGGACCTCCTCCGATAGCGTCGGAAGCCTGCCACCGAAGACCGCGCCTGCAGGCAACGGTGCAGTCCTTCTTCTCCTCGGACCAGCCCGCCTTCCAGTTCGAGAACCCGGCTTCGCAGTCGAACTGGGCAGGCAAGAGAGAGAGAGAGAGAGAGACAAGCAGGAATGCGTTCAAGTCGCCCGAACGCAAACGCTAGCTGAAATGGGGGGACGGGGAGGGGCTGACGGGCAACCACTAACGCGGTGGCTTGCCCTCCCTCATCCTCTTGATACGGTGCCTTTGCACCGCCAAAGTCGGGGGTGGTCCGAGGGGCCCTTGCAGGGCCGCTTGAGGGCCACCACTTTACCCGACTCCCCGACGTGGCAGGCGCAGCGTTCACAGAACGCCACGGCGTTGACCTCGGCCATCCGGTGGCCGAGGTCGTGGATCGGGGCCCGGGCCGCAGGGCCATGGATGGTGCAACCCGTGGGGAGAGCAAGCTGAGGTGAGAGAGGCGAAAACACACCCACCCCCACCCCCAGTCCCGACCCCATCCCCGAACCCGCGATCCAGGGGATCGGGACCGAGGTGGGGGACCGACTCTGCGGGGTCCGAGGAGGGAGAAAACGCCCCCACCTCCAGCCTCGACCCCTTGAACCGCCGGCTCGGGGATGGCAGTCGGGACTGGGGGCGCGGGTGGGTTCTCGCCTCCTGATAGGGAGCACTCCGTGCCGCAGCCCATCGATGGCGCATCCCGGACAGGGAGCAACCTGGGGCGCAGCCCGTGCTTGGCGCAGCCCGTGGCGCACTCCGTGGATGGCGCACCCCCTGGATCGCGCACCCCCGTGCTGCAACCCAGGGATCGCACAACCCATGGCGAGCCTCAAGGTTGGCACACGCCCGTGGCAATTCCTGCGGGGTTACGACCACCGCTTGCTCGACGCTTGGGCTGGCGGTGGGGCCCAGGCGGCCCGCTGTCTTGCGATCGTCTGACGGACCCAGGGGCCCGACGAGGCCCCGGGAGGCCGAAAACAGCGCGAGACATTAGAACCGGGACCCCCCCCCTCCTTCGTGGTGAAACTATGACAGGCAACGTTGCGGGGGTGGGGGACCAAGGCATGGGGAGGGTGCGGGAACATCGACCTGGAATCGGCGATGCATCGCCAACAGATCGGCGACGAGCCCCCGATAACAATGCCGCGCGTTCCTGGGCGGGGCGGGCTGTCAGGCCCACATCGGCAATCAAATGGGCGCTTGGGGGTCGATGCATCCCGCCGGAACCTATGCCCTCTAACGTTGCCCCTGGCTTCCTTCGCGGTGAAGCTGAAAAGGAGGGAGGGAGGGGGTCAACAGGGCAACTATCTCTGCGCTGCGCGCTCAACGAAGCGCGAAGCGCGATTATCTTCGCGCTTTCGCGCCGCCCCTCCAGAACAGGATGAGAGACTCGCGCCTCGCTCTGCAATCGCCCAGACCGCGAAGCGCGCAGTGCGACCAACTTCGCACCCACGCGGTGGCCCCCGGAGGCAGCAAAGGAGGAATGCGATGAAAAAGGTCCCAGACAGGCGACTTTCTGATGTTTTCAGGACGGCGTCCCCGGAAATCCCGACCCTTTCCCCGGGGCCGGTTGTTCATCCTGCGTCGTGTGCTGACGCTCCCCTGCCGATACCGATGACGGGTGTTTCCAGCACTGGTTTTTCGAAACATAGGACCGGCGATTATCCTGTCTGGCTGCGTGAGCGTCGGTTAACAGACCCACGTTCACTTCATCTAGCAAGGCAAGAGCCTCAAGCGAGAACATGGGGCGCACGGGTAAGGCAACGATGCCAAAACCAACGCGTGCTCACAATTGCGACAGAGTTGCGATGTACTTGCCCTGGTGCGCGCATTGCTTGCATGCGGCAGTGGTGAGGAAGCTGCGCGGGCGCAAGAGGCACACAGTGCGCGCGTGTGCGCCTGTATTGAGGCGCGCTTCTTGCGCGCAAAGGCATTGACGTCGCATGTGCTGGCGTGGTCCAGGAGCTAATGCGCATGCGAAATGTCGGGCCCGTGGCGTCTTGTCGTCAGCGCCGTCGGATGCGCATTCGAGAAAGTGTTCGCTCATCGGCTTGCCTGTTTCCTTTTCAACGTTTCTTGCTGTGTGCGTGTTTTCGATGCGCACGCTCTGCGCGCACGCGCGTGTTGGGTTTAGTGGTGTTTTTGGTATGGTCAGGGGATTTGAGGCGCGCAAACATGAGGCGCCGTGGCACGTGGCATGAGTCTGGGCAGTGGCTGGTGCCACATTTTGCTGCCGCTCCTTAACGAGCCACACAACATGCAAAAACGATACGCGTACCTTGTGTATGAAACTGGGCACGCTGTGATGCAACGCGTTTTGGAGATGAACGCCATCTGGCTGATGAGTCCCATCAGCCCTTGAGGGCGTATGTCGTCTAGAGAGGTTCCTCTTCCAAACCCCTTCTTCCCTTCCGGGAGGGGTTTACCCCTCCCCCTACCCCCTCCCCTGGACCTGGACGGGGGGGCGGTGGGCGCGAGGTGTCAGAGGGTACTTGTTCGCCCAAGACGGCTCCAAGAGCGCCTCAGGGAACCCAAGACGATCTCCAAGACGGCTCAAGATAACCTGAAATGCTTCAAGATGGCCCCCAAGATGCTCCAAGAGGCCCCAAGAACGTTCCAAGATGGCTCCAAGAGGCCTCCGAGACCTCAAAAGAGCCAATCAAGATGAGAAAATGATGCATTTCTGCTTTCCGGCATTGTCGCTTCCGATAGCCTTGCGAGGCCTCAAGATGGTTCCAAGATGGCCCAAGAGGGCCCCAAGAGATGCCCAAGAGAGCCCAAAGACGGCCCCAAGAGAGCCCAAGAACGCTCCAAGAGCGCCCCAAGAGGGGTCCTAGAAACGAGTTTTGGGGCTCCCGAAGGGGAGCGCGAATTGGGGACCCCCCCGGCTAAGCCCTCCTCTGGCCCCAAAGACGGCACAGACGGGCCCCACACAGCGACAACAGACCTCCAATATGGGGGTGAAGAGGGGCCCGAGAAGGGCCTAAGACATCCTACATCATACCAACAGCCCCTGGTGCGATGTCGTTGGCCCAGCTGGGGGCCCTCGCTCGGCCCCAAAGATGGCCCGGGACGTCCCCAGACGACCCCAAGAGAGTTCCAAGAGATAGATGCCCCGAAGGGCTCCGGAGAGGCCCCAAAGGGCCCCCCATCGTTGGGGGGCGCTGGTTGTGGGCCCTCTGGTGGCCCTCCTGGGCATTCTCGGGGTCCCTTCCCCAACCCCATAGAGGGCACTGTAAGGCCTTAAACACCACCAGCGGAGTTTCGAGGAGGGGCCCAAAAGAGTGAGCGAAAGGGGCAGAAAAGGCCCCCATGGATATCATACGTACCGAAAGCCCTTGGTGTGATACCGTTGGGGGCCGCCTTGTGAGCACCCTTGGGGGCCCGCTGGGCCTCATTGAAGCCCTCCACTGGCTCCAAAAACGCACCAGGATAGCCCCGCACAGCCCCAACGGAACTCCCAAGAGGGCCCCCAAAAAATGTGCCCCAGGGATATCCCTGCGAACACCTTTCGGCCCACAGTTGTCCCCGTCTCCCTGCGAGCAGACCCCTCTGCCCAGGCTTTAACATGATGTGCGGGACCGCCGTCCCGACGCAGTCGACTTGTACGGTCGTTACCCGTACACGCGATCATGCAACGACGCCTGGGACGTTGTTCGAACATCGAAAAAATGTTCGAACACCCGGAACGTTGTTCGAACATTGCGTGGTTGTTAGCTCTAGTACAAAAACAAGATGTACAGAAATGTTCGAACACCAAGAGAATCGTTCGAACACCGGAAAATTGTTCGAACAACGGAAACGAGTGCTCGAACACCGAAAATTTGTTCGAACACCGAAAACGAGTGTTCGAACACCGGAAAAGTGTTCGAACACGAAAACGATTGTTCGAACACCAGAGAAATTGCTCGAACACGAAAACACGTGTTCGAACATTGGATTGCTCGATCACCTAAACAATGCACCTCGCGTAAATCCAACCAGCCCTTGGGTGTACGACGTGGTTCAGAGAGCTTCGTCTTCCAACTTCTCATAACCCCCATCTCCCGACTCTCTCCCCATGGACCCCTGCGGTATGCTGCAGAGTTCCTCCTGCGAAGACCCTGCAAAGACCATTGAGATGACCTGCGAAGAACCATGCAAAGACCCTGCGAAAACCTTCCGGTGAGTCCTTGGTCGAACCCCGTCTGAAAGAGTTCGGCGGGATGCTTGCTAGTACGTGCCTTCTTGGGGCCTCTTGGAAGCCTCTGAAGCCCCAGTGAACGCCCCAAGATGCCCGAGGAAAACCCAAGAAGGGCCCAAGAGGTACCGAATCCGTGACATGTTGCTTTACGTGTTTCGGAACGTCGTCACGCACCGAGTCCGTGACGCACCGGGCCCAAGAGCGCCCCTAAAGCTCCCAAGAGCGCCCCAAAAGCGCCCCAAGAGGGCCCCAAGAGGCTGCCAGAGGGTCGCCAGAGGCCTCCAAAAGGCTCCTACGAGAACCCCTAAGAAGCCCCCAAGAGGCCACCAAGAGGCCCCCAAGAGGCTTCAAGAGGATCCCCGAATCACCCAAGATGCCCCCCATACGCTCCAGAAGGCATCCAAAATAATGCCCAAGAGACATCCTAGGAGGCTCTCATGTTCGCTATTTCTTCTCATCCTCCTCCTTCTCATCCCCCCTCCTTCTCCTCCTCCTTTTCCTCCTTCTCGTCCTCCTTCTCCGCCCACCCAATCCCTCCTCTCCATCCCCCACCTCCTTCTTCCTCCTCTCCTCATCAGATTCATCATCCTTCTCCCTCCTCCCTCATCCATCCATCCTCCTCATTCTCCTCCTCCTCCTCCTTCGAACGGTTCGGGTGTCCCTCTCATTGCTCCTACACTTCCCTCATCACCTCAACTCACCTGGGCGTCGCTTCTGGATGGGCGGATGGAGATACGCGAAGTGTCAAGAATTTCCTTGATGGGCCCTCGCGCTAAATGGTCAGCCGAAAAGCAGCTCAACGGCGTGGAAATTCACTCGTCTGCTCGCGGCGGCGTCATGGTCGCCCCTCGGCGGGCACCGAAACCAAACTAATGAGGATCCGGGGGAGGTGGAGAGGCGGGATACGGAGGGATGAACGAACAGGGCGAGGTGCAGGAGGGGAAGAGGGCGACACGTAGGGATAAGAACAAGGCGCTGGAAAACATATGCAGCATATGTTTTCCAGCGCGCGCCCCAAACAGTGAGCTAGTGCGTTCAGTATGTGCCATATACGAAGCGCACTGCAGGCGGTGCAATTTCGGCGTTGTCATCTAAGCGGTTCAACTACTGTGGTGCAACCTACGTTGTATATGTTGCACCCCCAGGTTGCGCCTTGGGTTGCGCCAGAGGTTGCGGCATGGCCATAAGATGCGCCGTGGGTTGCCTCGTTGATTGCGCCATCGGCCATAAGAGTGGGCTCGGACGCGAACGTGGCGGAACCTCGCCCGACCCATCCAATGTGTTGCGCCGTATGCTGTGCCTTAAATTGGGCCATAGGGGCGGACTCTGGCGCGAATGATGCGAAATCATCTCAATATGTTGCGCTATAAGTTCCGCCGTAAGGTCAGGGCGGGCGCGGGCGCGAGCGTAGAGAAACGTCACCCGACCCGTCCAACTATCTAGCAACGCGAGTACGACTCCACTAAGTGAACGCACGGTTTAGGGGATCTGTCCCACGAGTCGGCACGCGCGCGCGAGGCGCATCTACGGCTAACGCCCTTCGCGAGGACTGAGCCGCCCAATCTGCGACATCCGCCAAGCCCAATGCTTGAGCTCAAGGCCCGCGGGGGACTTACGATAACTGGTTGTCCAAAGATGCGAAACACCCGTGGTGCTAGCACCCGTGATCGAGGCTCCCGGCTCCCGAGGCTCGGCGAGGGCCCCGCGAGGCCGGAAATAGTGAAAAACTTGCCGTCCTGATTGTTGTTATGGACGCGATCGTGTCTGGGATGAGAATGCGAGCAAGCGAGGGACAGGCCCGACTGAAGGCTCGGCCTTCGGCCCCGACGCCCGCGCGGTGCCGAGAGCGGCTCCCCCCCGCCCCCTCGGGGGCAGGCGGGGCCGCACCGCGACGGGGAGAGCCACCCCCTCCTTGCCGCGCTAGGCTTCCTCTCGGAGAGCCGCACGTCCGATAGGAGCGGAGGGGAGGACCACATAGGAGGAGGAGGAGGAGGAGGAGGAGGAGGAGGAGGAGGAGGAGGTGGAGGAGAAAGGAGGATGAGAAGGGAGGAGA
>CAUYUJ010021616.1:669524-687024 GCA_963575745.1 Prorocentrum cordatum
GGGGCGTTGGGACGGACCCTCCGGACGGGCCTCGAAGCGGCCCCCCAGGCCTCGCAGGGCGTTTTGCCAAGCCTTCCCAGCACACCTAGGGCGATCAGGGGGGTCATCGGAGACGTCCCAGAGACCCCCAAAACAGCACAAGAGCGC
The DNA here is from genome assembly GCA_963575745.1 of Prorocentrum cordatum. NCBI lineage: Eukaryota > Dinophyceae > Prorocentrales > Prorocentraceae > Prorocentrum > Prorocentrum cordatum. The sequence continues at coordinate 669,672 of CAUYUJ010021616.1, forward strand.
TCCAAGAGTGACCGACGTGACCTCAAGATGGCCCGAAAGGCCTCCAGGACTGCCCCAAAGAGACCTCCAAGAGCACTCCCAAGAAGGCCCCAAGAGGCACAAATCTTTTGTTTTTTGATGGTTTTTGCTGAATTTGGGGGTTCTCCTCTTCTCGGCTTCCCGACGCTCCAAGACGGCGGTCTTCTGGGCGTCCGAAGCCGCCTGGGAGGCTCCAACATCGCCCCACAACCATCCGAAAAGGCTTCCAGGCAGTCCAAGAGAGCTCCAAAACGGCACAACACGGGTCCAAGATGGCCCTCAGAGAGCCCCATGGCGGCCCAAGATGGCCCCAAGACACCCTCCGAAGCATCCCAAATCGTGACCCGGTCGTTCAGGGAGACCGCTGTTGGAGGCAGGGTGGCCCGAGGAAGTCCCCAGAGGCCCCCAGAATACGCCCAGGAGGCCTCCAGAAGGCCTTAATAAAGCCTGAAACAACTTTTGTGAGGCCCCCAGAGGCTCTCCAAGGAGGAGCCTCCGCAAAAAAGAGCTGAGTAGGATGGGGAGAATGCGCAAGGTACGGCGAAAGCAAGGAAAAATAAGCATGGAGAAGGATAGCGAATAACATTATCATAGCGGCGATGCCGGAAAAGGCAACAAGGAGTTCTTTCTAATTTGTCGGCTTGACCTTCCTGCTACCCCGCCTGCATACCAAACTTCAAGGACCAAGGTGCATGGCGCGAAGCGCCACTGCAGTCTTGTATATATATACATACATACATACATACATACATACATACATACAGACAGACAGACAGACAGACATACATACATACATGCCTATATATATATATATATATATAGAGACACCCCCAGGATTCTCTATATGTTTCAGTATTTGTTGGATGCTCGTCCTCCCCTCCACTTCCCATCGTCTTCCGCATGCTCCTGGGAATCGGCAGCGACCTGTGCCTGTGTGCTCCTTCCCCTCCTGTCAGGAAGCAACTACTGGGAGGCTTCCGTCGGCAAGAGTAAGGAAGATTGGGCCCCATGTTTGGGAGCTGCTACGCCGGGATGGGCCTCGGATTGAGCGGGATCGAGCCGGATTCCGCGGGACTCAGCGCGGGATTAAATGGGATTGAGCCGGATTAAGCCGGACCAGTGCAAAATCAGAATTCGACCTCCCAAGAGTTGCACCCCGACTCCCGACTCCTTCTCTCGGGCTGGGCGAAAGGGGGGGATAGCAAAGGGGGGGGTTGAGAATCAGCTCACGTAGCTGATTTCCCCGGCGCCTCCCGGCGCCGGAGGCGGCCATGTATCGAAGAATTGGCCCCTCGGTGAGGCCGAAACCAGCTGCATGCAGCACATTTCTTTCGTAACCCCCCCTTTCCCAATCCCCCCCTTTCGCCCGACCCGATTGAATGGGATTCAGCGCGGGATTGAATGGGATTCAGCCGGATTGAGCCGGACCAGTGCAGAATCAGAATTCGACCTCCCAAGGGTTGCACCCCGACTCCCGACTCCCGACTCCTTTCGCCCGACCCGATTCTCTCGCCCACCGACTGGCACGCCCTGCCCAAAGCCCCCCCCCCAAAAGAAGGCGCGCCCCGCCCCGCCCCGCCCGGCGCCCGAGGCCCGACGCCCACACCAGGGTGACCCACGGAGGACGCGCGCGCCCGGCTGCGCATATACACGAGCACCGGCCCCTCGAGCCGCGAGACGAAGAGAAATGGACATAGACGAAGAGAAAGCCACGCAAACGACGAGATAGGAACACAGACGAAGAGAAAGCCACGAAAAAGCACAAGCTCGTGGAGCTCCGCGCGGATCTCCTGGACCTGCGCTCGACCCCCCTCCCCGGCGCGCGGAGCGCGCCAGGGGCGGCGCCGGAGGCGCCGCCGGGGGGGCCCAGGCGCGGACCCAAGAGATCCGCGCGGAGCCCCAAAAGTTTATGTGTATATGTTGCTGTCTTCTTCGAGAACATTCGGGCAATGCGTACTCTCGACACCAGCGCGGATCCAGGTGTGTGCACGTCCTTCTGTCGCTCCTGAGCCCAGGACCCGCGACCGACGCTGGGAGCCGCGCATCGTCGGTCGGCAAGACCGCCGCGGGCGGCGCCGCCGTCACGCCCGGCATGGCCGCCGCCGCCCCGGGATCGGCCGCCGCCGGCTGCGTGCTGGCCGCCGCAGCGGGGTCGGCCGCCGCCGGCGCGGCCGCCTGGGCCGGCGGGTCGGCGGCCCAGCGACCGCGCCGCCGCTCGTCCCGTGTCCCGGCGGCGGCCGCGGCCGGCCCGCCGCCGCGGGCGACGCGGCCGCCGCAGCGGGCGGCGCGGCCGCCGCCGCGGGGGGCGCGTCGGCGCCGAGCGCGGGCTCGGGCTGCTCGACAGCGCGGGCCTTGGCGGGGGAGGGCAGCTTGCTCCCGATGCCGTCTCTCCTCTCCTCTCCTCTCCTAGTCTCTCCATTCGCCCTCGCCTGCCCTTGGCCCCGCACGACCCTTTCGCGCTCCTGTCCCATCCCCCTCCGTCTCCCCCCCCTCTCCGCTCATCCCCCCCTCGTCTGTGATTTCCTCTCCTGTGCTGTTCTCTATTATTCCTCGACCTCCACATCCCGCCCCTCCCCTTTCCACCCCCCTCTTCGCTCGTTCCCCCCCTCTCCTTTAGGAGGCAACTACTGAAGCTCTTCGTCCAAAGGATTAGGGAGAATTGAGCCCCATTGGGGATTGTTACGCTGGGTCGGGCCGCGGATTAAGCGGGATTCAGCCCGATGCACCTAGACTAAGCAAGATCAAGCCCGATTTCGGATCAGGGCAAAGTCAAAATTTGACCTCCGAGGAGTTGCATCCGAATCTCCCCTCTCCCCTCCCCTCCCCTCGCGTCTCCCAGGCCGCTCGTACAGAAAAGACTCCTCATTCCTCACGCTGCTCGCCCTCGGAGGGCCGCTTCTGGAAACCACGACCGTCGGGCATGTCTCCACACAGGCGAATGCTGGGCGAAAAATGAAAGATGGTCCAAAAATACTCCAAAAATAGTCGAACATACTCAGAAGATCGTCCCCAGAGCATTTTTTTGTTGACTATTTCGAAATGTTCCTCCTGTAGAGGGACAGGCCCGACCTGAGGGTTTAAGTCGGCGGCGCGCTCGGGATGGGAGGCAGCGGGGGCAGCCCTCACGAGCGGCGAACATGCCTTAGGAGGCAACTACTGGGAGGTTTCCGTCGGAAAGATTAAGGAGGATTAAGCCCCATTTGGGAGCTGTTACGCCGGAGTGGGCCTCGGATTCAGCGGGATCAAGCCGAATTAAGCTGGATTAAACGGGATTAGGCGGGATTACGCGGGAGTAAGCCGGATTCCGGACCAGGGCAAAATCAGAATTTTACATCCCAGGAGTTGCATCCGAACACGTCCGTCTCCACACCCCTGCGGTTTGGGCGTTCGAGGCGCGGTCGCGCGGATACGCTGCCGCACGGACACACCCCGCGCGGGGCACCCGCGAAAGAGATGCCCCGTGTCCGCGCGGGCCTAGACTTAGGTCGGGCCGGTCCCCCTACAGGCGGATCTTCGACGAGAAATTACGCATAAAGAGAAAACACTCCAAGAATGCTCCAACATACGGAACATCGTCCCTGGGCTATGTGTTACTATTCTAGAACCGTCCCCCTGTAGAGGGACAGGCCCGACTTGAGCCTAGATCGGCGACTACAATGGGTGCGGTTTGTGAAGGGTGCGGTTTGCCTCCCGTCATATCTGCCCCTCCCGCCCCCGGGAAACGGATGACGCTGTCACTCAGTGCGACCGAATCACATGACACTGTCGCTCCTTCTAGTACAGCGGAGCACACATCGCGGATGACGGTGCCGCTCGAAAACGACGACAATTATGACATTTTGTCTCTCACAAAGGCCCTGGAGAGGCCGCCACAAAACAACTCGCAAACCGCACCCCGGCGTAACCGCACCGCTTGTATCGGGGATGGACAGACCCCCCTTTAGTAAAACGTGGTTTAGTGAAAACGACCTGAGGCCTAAACCTGGCGGGCGCAAGCCTGGAAAATAACGGCCACGACGCCCTCTCGAGAACCGAAAACGGACAATTCACTAATCGACGTGTCACTGTTGGGGGTTCTGTCCACCCCCGAGGCGTAACCGCACCGCTTGTAGTCGCCGACTAGACCGCAAAGGCCGCGGATGCGAACATGCCTTCCGCCCACGACGGCCTGCCCTGACGGCTCCGCAGGCCTCCGGCCTCCCGCTAGCAGCTGCCCGAGCCTCTCCCGCGAAGCCGCCGGGGGGGTCTCTCGGAGAGCCTCCTGCGGAGCCCCGCCGCCTTCGGAAGGTAAACAGCCACCCAGGGAGCAGCGAGGTCTCGTCAGGAGGAGGAGGAGGAGGAGGAGGAGGAGGAGGCCGAGAAGGAGGAGGAGGAGGAGGAGGAGGAGGAGGAGGAGGAGGGGTGTGCGTGGCCCCCGACTCCGCTGGACCTCCAAGGAGACCACGAGCGTAGCTCGCGACTGCTGCGCAGTTCGCACCCACCCGGGGAGCCACCCGAGGATTGCTCGAGTGAGTTTGCAGAGAAGAAAAAAGGAGGAAGGCCTCGTCTAGGCCCGCGTGGCCCCCGGCTCCGCTGGACCTCCCAGGAGCCCACGAAATCGGAGATATTTGCGCAGTTCGCAGACATCCACGGAGCAGCGAGGTCTCGTCTGGGTCCACGTGGCCCCCGACTCCGCTTGACGTCCCAGGAGCTTGCGAAAGTAGTTAGCGACAGTTACGCAGTTCGCAGCCACCCAAGAGCGAGGCCCTGTCTGTGTCCGCGTGGCCTCCCAGCTCTGCTGGACCTCCCAGGAGCCCACGAACGTGGCGACAACTGCGCGATTCGCAGCCACCCAGGGAGCAGCGAGGTCCCGTCTGCGTCCGCGTGGACCCGGACTCCGCTGGACCTCTCAGGAGCCCACGAAATCCGCCGACCCTGTCGGCGTGTGTGAGGGGCTCTTCCGTTCGAGTCGGGCTTTTCCGTTCGACTCATCGTCGCCGTCTTCCTGAATTCCACTGACCCGGGTCTGTTCACTCAGACAAGCCGTTCTCGTCGCCGTCTTCCTGAGTTCCACTCACCTGGGCCTTCTTCCTCGGACAAGCAGTCCACAGCGAAATTGAGCAACGTCGTAGTTCAATCGAGTGGAAGCCCCTTCCCTTTGATCCCCTCCCCGCGCGGGGGGGGGGTCCCGAGGGGGATCCAGGCCCCAATACATCCCCAAGACGGTACAAGAGCGCAGCGCATCCACGAACGATCGCCCCAAGACGTTCAAGACTGTCCGATACCGGCCCAAGCGTCTCCCGAGAAGCTCAAAGAGAGCGCCAAGAGCAAGCCCAAGAGAGCCCCAGGAGCTAGAATCGTTCATTTTAGCGTCTCCCGAGAAGCTCAAAGAGAGCTCCAAGAGCAAGCCCAAGCGAGCCCCATGAGCTAAAATCGTTCATTGTATATTGGGATTGTAATGATTGCAGCCTTCTCGCCTTTTCGGCTGCCCGACGCATCAAGACGGCTCTAGAGGCCCCCAAGAGTGCTCCAATGTGGCCCAAGATGTCTCAAAGAGGGCTCCAAGACGGCCCAAGAGCCTTCGGCATCTGGGAGCGTGTTAGACTGCTTGTAAATGTCTGGTAGAATATATACTTTTCTAATCCCCACTCCCCCCCTCATCGCAGGGGGCCCGGATCCAAAACGTGACCCCTAGCTTTGGTACCCGGACCTGCGCGAAATCGGCTGCAGGACGCGTCAAGATTGTCTGAAGACGGCCAAACAAGCCCCCCAAAATGCCACAGGCTCCAGAACAACTCAAAAAAGGCCCGAAGCCCTCGAGGAGCAGTCCCAAGAGGGCCCCAAGAGGCTAAATGTATTGATCTCCCGTTGGGTTTTGAATGATTTAGGCGTTCTCGCCTCTTATGCTTCACGTCACTCCAATACGGCCCAAGAGACCCCCAAGATCGACGCCAGACGGCCCAAGAACCCTCCGAGAGAGTTTCAAAATTACTCATGAAAGCGCCAAACACCCTGAGACGCCTCCAAAACGACCCTGAAGGTGGCCCCCCAGACCACTCCAAAAGAGTGCCCAGACAGCAGACCCGTTCGGACATTTCGACCCCTCAGCCGCGAGAGGCTCTCAGAAAGCCCCCAAATGCTCCAAGGTGCCCCCAAGAGTCCCCAAAAAGCTTCCAAAAAGCCCCCAGGAAGCCCCTTCGATCAGGGTCGGCGGCACCGGCCGTCAGGCCTCTCCAATCGGAGATAGTTGCGCAGTTCGCAGCCACCCAGGGAGCAGCGAGGTCTGGTCTGCGTCCGCGTGGCACCCGACTACGCTGGACATCCCAGGAGCCCACGAAAGATGAGACGGCTTCGCACTTCGCAGCCACCCAGGGAGCAGCGCAGGAGGAGGCAGGGAGGGAAAGGCGAGAGGAGAAGAGGTGGGGACCACAGTGCTTCTTTCGAGCGAGAACCCAACACAGGAGGGCTAGGGAAAACACCAGAAAAAGGGACGCCAGAGGTCTGAAGAGAGGGGCCAGCTCAGGGGGGGAAGCATCGAGCTGGAATCGGCGATGCATCGCCGATAGCTCGGCGACAGACCCCTGATGGCGAATCCGCACGCTCCTGAGCGGGGTGGGGCCATCGAGCCCCTATGATGCATGGGCAATTGGGGCCGATGCGTTCCCCCCTGAGCTCCGTCCCCCCCCTCCAACTGGGGGCACCAAAAGGTACCGATATCGCTACTCCCCGGACCTCTCCTGGGGTGCGTTCTGACCAGAAGTTCGAGGCGAATCCAGCGGACCCGACAGGAGGAAAACGTGGGCGGCACGGCAGCGGCACGAGGAAAACGAGGGACGAGGGACGAGGGAGGAGGGAGGAGAAGGGAGGAGGGAGGGAGGGAGGGAGGGAGGGAGGGAGGGAGGGAGGGAGGGAGGGAGGGAGGAGGGAGGGAGGGAGGGAGGGAGGGAGGAGGAAGAAGGAGAGGGGAAGGGAGGAGGAGAGGGAGGAGGGAGGGAGAGAGGGAGAAGAGGGAGGAGGGAGGAGGAGAGGGAGAGGGAGGAGGGGGGAGGAGGAGGGAGAAGGGAGGAGGGGAGGGAGGAGGGAGGGAGGGGAGGGAGGGAGGAGGGAGGGAGGGAGGGAGGGAGGGGGGACGGAGGACACGAAGGTCACCAGGCTCCGCGCCTCGCTCGCGCGCCTCGCGCTGCGCCAGGCGCCAAGCGCGGCCCCCCTCGCGCGCACTCGCGCGGCCCACGTGGAGAGGAGGTGCCGCCGCCCGGGCCGCCGCCGCGCGGCCCTCCACCTCCGCCTCCTCCTCCTCCTCCTCCTCCTCCTCCTCCTCCGCCGCCTCCACCTCCGCCTCCTCCTCCTCCTCCTCCGCCTCCTCCTCCACCTCCTCCTCCTCCTCCTCCTCCTCCTCCTCCTCCTCCCTCCTCCTCCTGGGGCCGCGCGAGGAAGGAGAAGAAGCCACGTCGGCGGGCGCCAGGGCACAGGTGGCAGCAGGAGCAGACGCGCCGCTGCCTCGTCCAGCAGCTGGCTCCGGCGCACGGCGGCCGCCTGAGCAGGGGCGGCGCATGCAACAACGTCCAAGCCCTCCCCTGAACTCCGCGTCCAAGCCCTGCCCTGGAACTCCGTGGGAAGGGGAAGGCCACTGGGGGTGGAGGGCAGGGGGGAGCAGGGCCGAGGGAGGCAGAAGCCTCGGGGAGCAGAAGACGGTACGCCCACCCGAGGAGGCCGAAGAGAACCCCCGAGAGAAGTCCCCAGAAGACCTACGAGAGGCCCCAGACTGCCAACAACAAGTTCTAACATGCACGTAGATGAAGTTTAAGCATGACGCCTACAAAAAAACACTTGCTCCCCGCAATGGTATCTAGCCAAGCCAAAACTCTTTCCGTGATAGGCATGTGCTCAACAGCGGAACATTCAGACTCCCATATGACAGCGCCTTTCGGCGATGCATGCTCGCACCCAGAGGTACAGGACAAGCGCCGAAAAGGTGGCAGACCGAAGAACTCTTTTTTCTTATCCGTGTCGAGTCGATAACAAAGGGCGACATGACCTCACCAAAGAACACGATCGGAAACGCAAGAGGGCTAGAATACACACACACACACAAGCACCGGGTCTGGACCATAAGGCCTGTACACACGTGTTGCAATCATATCACAACCCACAGCTGGTACGGCCAAACATCATCCTACGTCAGCAACGCGGCAAGGGGCCGAATACTTCAATTTGTCGTCGGCGCCAGAAGGCACTCCAAATCTGAATCACACAACCAGACCAGTCTGTGGGGTCATTCCCCCCCGATGGCGGCGATTGTGTTGAAGGTGGTGATCACGTTCGCAATACTACCGCCTGCTGCACTACCATACTGACCTGCTGCTGGGTGTATAAGAGCTCTCCGAAACAATGCACGAAACGCTGGACATGTGCGGCAGTATAACCTCTCAGAATGTTCCTTAACTTTGGCCCAAACTGGCTCTTCACATCTTGCAACGCCTCATGAAGAGACCCATCCAAACCAACGACTTCAAAAATCGTCTCGCTCAGATCCCGAATTACTCATCGAAGTAGTCATGCAATTTCAATATCCCCTCCAATGGCATATCCTGTTCGAAAGCTCGCCCTTCCATTGTGGCACGCAACAGGAAGAGCGGGTTCGCAATGTTTGCAGGGGCCGTAGAAAATGAGAAGGCAAAGGTAAGGGAGGAAGGGGGAAAGAGGAGGGTAATGAAAAAGCGTGAGACGGAGGGAGGAGGAGAAGGAGGCAGAGGAGAGAGGTGAGGGAGGGGCCCGAGGGAGGATGAGCTCCCCCTCCCCCTCAGGATGGAAGATGGGTGGGGCGAAGCGGAAGATCGCAAGAATAATAAGAGAGGGGAAGAGTGGAGGAGACGGTGGTGGAGGGTGCAGCGGGAGCGGGAGGGAGCAACAGGAACAAGGGAGAGGGCAGGGAGGAGGGAGAGAGAGGATAATGATCAGAAGAGGACAGCCCCTGTCCTCTCCACCACAAGGCGGCGCACGAGTCCTACTCTACCCCCCGTACTCTTAGGTCGGGCCTGTCCCCCTGCAGGGGGATTTTTGGGCGAAAACTGGAAAATATTCAAAAATATTCCAAAATGGTCAAAAATGGTCCGAAAATCGTCCCCCGACAATTTTGACTAGTTCTGAATATTGCTCCTGCAGAGGGACAGGCCCGACTCAACCGTACTCCCCGCCTGCCACATGCGGGTGGCGGAGGCGGAGGAGGAGGAAAAGACGACGACGGCGATGGCACCGCGAGGCACCGAGAGAGGCCCAGCAATAGCCACCTCGAAGTGACGACGACGACGACGACGATGACGACGACGCCGGCGACGACGACGACGGCGACGACGACGACAGACGACAGCCAAGACGGACAACAGGCGACGGCGAGAGACGGCACGGGACAGAGGACGTCCGAGACAACGGGCGAGAGACGACGGACGAGGGACGACGGCGGCGACAGACGATGACGGCGGACGACGACGACGACGACGACGCCGACGACGACGACGACGACGACGACGACGACGACACCTCCTCCTCCTCCTCCTCCTCCTCCTCCTCCGCCTCCTCGTCCTCCTCCTCCTCCTCCGCCTCCTCCTCCTCCTCCGCCTCCTCCTCCTTCCCCCCTTCTCCTCCTCCTCCCTCCTCCTCCGCCTCCTCCTCCTCCTCCTCCTCCCTCCTCCTCCTCCTCCTCCTCCTCCTCCTCCTCCTCCTCCTCCTCCTCCTCCTCCGCCGCCGCCGCCGCCGCCGCCGCCGCCGCCGCCGCCGCCGCCGCCGCCGCCGCCTCGGCCTCCGCATCCGCCTCCGCCTCCGCCTCCGCCTCCGCCTCCTCCTCCTCCTCCTCCTCCTCCTTCTCCTCCTCCTCCTCCTCCTCAAGACTGCGAAAACGACGACGACGACGACGACGACGACGACGACGACGACGACGACGACGACGACGACGACGACGACGACTACGAAGACGACGCCTCGGGCCGCCGCCAGGACCCCGAGGCGGCGTGCGTCAGCGCGGCCGCCCCCACCAGCGCGGCGGCCTGCCGCCGCCGTCGACGTCGCGGTCGTCGTCTCGTCGGCCTCGAGGGAGGGTCGGGTGCTGCTAGAAGTGCCCCTGGCCCAAGGTGCCCACAGGATTTCCAAGGAGGCCCCCACGGCCTCCAGAGCACCCCTCACAAGGCCCAGATGGCCCCAGGGGCTCCAAAATTAAGCGAAAAGCTGCGGGGAACCTTGGGCCATGGGCACCTTTAGCAACCCCCGAGAGGGAGAGATGAAGCAGACGAGGACCGGACAAAGGAAGCGAAGGAAAACGGAGGGGGGGAGGGGACGAGGGCGACAAACGAGGAGGACGGGGGCGAGGGAACGAGAAAGAGGGACGAACTGCGAGCCAAACTGTCTGCGTGCACTTTGCACGCCTACCGGGGTTCGGGCAGACGTCGGACACATGACGTGGACTCCTTCAACACCATCGCCTCTGAAGGATCCGCCGACCCCAGAGGCGTGTGAGGGAAAGTCTCTGTCCGAGCATTGCTCGCATCCGACCCTCCTCGGGACTCTGTTCTTCCTCCATGTTCCCACCACGCCCTAGCACCTCCACTCTACGAGAGCTCAGTCATTGGGACCCCCCACCCAACAAGTCCTGGCCCAACACCGACCAACGCCCCCCCTGGCCCCGGCATCCACCCCTCGAGAGCTCAGTTCTTGGGACCCCCACACGACAATTTCTCGCCCGAAACCTACTCATACCTCCCTCCTCGCCCAGGCATCCCCACCCCGGGAGAGCTCTGTTCTTGGGACCCCCCACACGACAACTTCTCGCCCGAAACCTACCCATACCCCCCTCCTCGCCCCGCCGGCCTCCTGGAGCCTCTGCGCATAGGATCTTTGGGGCCATCCACCCTACAAAATTCGCCCCGGGACTCCCCACCACGTCTGACACCGCCAGCCTCCTGGAACCTCTGCGCTTGCGTCGCCCTGGCACCTCCACTCCACGAGAGCTCAGTCATTGGGACCCCCCACCCAACAATTCCTGGCACAACACCAGCCAACGCCCCCCAAGGCCCCGGCATCCATCCCTCGAGAGCTCAGTTCTTGGGACCCTCCACACGACAATTCGCCCTCCACCCTCCCCGCCCACACCCTCCATCGTCGTCGTCCACATCAGCATCATCATCAGCATAATCATAATCATCATCATCATCCTCATCATCATCATCATCATCATCATCATCATCATCATCATCATCATCGTCATCATCATCATCAGCATCAGCATCAGCATCAGCATCAGCATCAGCATCAGCATCATCAGCATCATCATCATCATCATCATCATCATCATCATCATCATCATCATCATCATTTTCATCATCATTTTCATCATCATCATCATCATCATCATCATCATCATCATCATCATCATTCAGCGTGGCGCCTCCAGGCATCCTCGCCAGCGTCTGGGAATACTGGCAACGGAGGCAAGCGAGGACCAGCAGGCACTGCAGCGGTACCACGGACGAGACGCGGAGACAAGAGGCGCAACCAGGGCGAGAAGAAGGACAAGGCCCTCCAGGTCCAGGACAAGGGACTGCGAGAGCTGTTCCTTCTGTTGCTCAAGCAGGTGCTGAACAACACGCAGAAGGTTCGCATGATCGAAGGCGCACTGTTCGACACGTTCATCCTTCCCAAGAACCACAAGGTCATCGTGAAGATGCAGGCGGCCCAGTAGATGTTCCCGGAGAGGGTCGAGCAGTTTCGCAAGGACAGAGAGAAGAACCCAGACACCCAACCCCTGGGGCCTCCCCACACGCTCTTGTTCGTCGAGCTCCTGGACGTGCTCGCGGCGACGCCCGAGGTCGGCGGAGCCAATCTGGGCCACATCAAGAAGCTGGTGGAGGAGGTCAACGCGTGCGAGAAGGCCGAGGACGCGGAGCAGCTCATCAGGGTCTGCAGGATCATCAAGGCAGCGCAGGAGGACCAGGCCAAGCTCATCCTGGGCATCCAACCCGCTGGGCGACAAGCGCTTCCCCGTGATCGACGGCCTGCGGCAGCTAGGAGCACGTCACCTGCGCGGGGCCGCGCCACCAGGATACATGGAGGAGGAACTCCAGGAGTGGACCGACTGGCTGGAGAATCATCTACAGTGACGTTTGAGACAATGTGAAGTTCAAGTCGTGGCACGTGACAGGTGCAGTGAAGGTCGTGACGCACGACATGCGCCTTTTTCCGAAATGTGACGGTGACGAAGAGCACCGTCAACTTCAGCCAGCATGTGCACCAGTGCTGCCGATTTCACAATATTCTTCATCTTAGATATCATATCGCATGTCTCATGCCACGTATGCGTGGATGGTTTTCCACCCGCCTTTGTCGCAGATGCTAACCAATTCGCGAAGTCTGCGAACATGTGTGCAGTAGATGACACTGTGAAGTTCTTCACGAGCCACGCTCGTTTTAAGGTGTGACGCACGTGGCATAGGCACGCGGTCACGTGACGCTGATGAGTACTGTTGTTGCATGCGTATACGGCAGTCTTCTTCGCAGCTGCTCGTTCTTGTTCGCAGATGCTACCCCATGCATCTGAGGGTTCGATTCACAGGCACTCGGTGGACCTCGCGGCACCACAGCCTCGCTGCCCGCTGAGATGCCCTGACCTGATCGTTGGTCGGCGGTGGTGCGCCCCGCTGATCGCGCGCAGTGCGGGGTGGACTAGGCCGCCCCAGCAGGTGCGCGTAGCGCACAGCGGCGCAGACGCGGTTTCCGCGGGCAGAGGGCTCGACCTCTTTCTCTGCACTCGCCCTCCCCTTGAGCCCCGACTCTGTTAAACATCATCATCATCATCAGCAGCATCAGCATCAGCATCAGCATCAGCATCATCATCATCAGCATCATCATCAGCAGCAGCAGCATCGTGGTCATCATCAGCAGCAGCAGAAACCTCATCATCACCACCAGCATCAGCACCATCATCATCATCAGACCATCATCATCATTCACAGCATCATCAATTACATCATCATCATCATCATCATCATCATCATCATCATCATCATCATCATCAGCATCATCATCATCAGCATCATCAGCATCACCATCATCAGCAGCAGCATCCTCAACATCAGCACCAACATCATCATCAGCATCCCCATCATCGCCGTCGTCATCACATTCGTCACCGTCATCATCATCATCATCATCATCATCATCATCATCATCAGCAGCATCATCATCATCATCATCATCATCATCATCATCACCATCATAATCATCATCATCGTCGTCATCGTCGTCGCACTCAACATCATCATACCATGCATCGTCAGAAACATCACCATCGTCATCACCACCATCAGTATCAGCAAAGTCACCGCAATGATCAGCATCGGCGCCACCACTACCATTGGCATCACCATCAGCATCATCAGCGACGACAGCCGCTGCGTCGTCGTCATCGGCATGATCATCAGCATCATCAGCAAAAACATCATCTTCGTCGTTGTTGCTATCATCGCTGTCGTCCTCAACATCAACATCACTATCGATGTAGTCATCATTACCCGTGCCAGTGGAATCTACACCCGCATCGCCACCATCATCGTCATCATCACCATCACCATCATCGCCAAAGTATCAACATATGACTCGCCATCCGCATCAGCAACGGTACCATCATCAACTTCGCAATCACAACCATAATCGTCGTCAACATCAACAACACATGCACCGCCATCATCATCGCCATCATCATTCACCAATCAGCCACTATCGTCACCACCATCATCAACATCATCATCATCAACATCTGCATCATCAACCACATTATCAACAGCCATCATCAACATACTCATCATCATCATCATCATCATCATCATCATCATCATCATCGGTAGCATCACCATCACCACCGTCGTCATCATAATCGTGACCATCATCATCATCATCAGCATCGGCATCGTCATCATCATCATGATCATCATGGTCATCACCAGTAGCATCATCACCGCCATATGCATCCCCATCACCATCAGCAACAGCAGCGCAATTCAACATCACCAAGGGCATCATCACCACCAGCGTCCCAAGCGAGAAATCATTCTGGGAGAGAGAGAGAGAGAGAGGGAGAGCGAGAGGGCGAGCGAATGACAGCTCATGTCTTCAGTGCATTGCAACGAAACTATCGAGCGAGAGCTCGACTCCTGAGTAAAATGTGCCGAAGGCTTGAGCGACAAGTTTAGGCGACAGCGCGTAAATAGTAAAGAAGTTGACAGAGACAGCGCAATGCCAGGGCAAATCGCGAGGACGTGTCGAAGGAAAGCACGATTCATCAGAAGATTAGGGAGTCAGTCCCCAAGGATCCGTTGAAATCCCCCTGAATCCTGAGGAATCCTGAGGGTCGGGATCCTCTGAAACCCAGAGGGATCCGAAAGAGTCCTCTGGAATCCCAAGAAATCCGTCGGAATCCGAATTCGCTGGGAATTCACAGGAACCCGATGGAATCCACAGGAATCCACAAGTACGGAGGCCTCTATCAGAACTCCTCTGGACTCCTAAAGGAATCCCGGGGGATCCTCACGAATCCCCAGAAACTCAGAACACTCTGCACACATCCATCGGAATCCCTTGGAATACCCAGGACTCTCCAGGAATCCAAGCGGATCCCCAGGAATCCAGGAATGCCAGGGATCCCATGGGAGTCTCAAAGGTGCAGCGCCCCCCCCGATGCGATGCGATGCGCCCCCCCCCCCTTCCCCCGGGGGGCGTCTGAAACCCGTCGTTCTCAACAGCAACAACCATAACAACAGCAGCAGTAACAACAACAGCAACAACAGCAACAGCAACAGCAACAGCAACAGCAACAGCAACAGCAACAGCAACAACAACAACAACAACAACAACAACAACAACAACAACAATACTAATATTAAGACTGTTCGCCCTTATATGCTCGAGAATCCAATCACGCGTATTTCCCAAACCCTCGATACCCGCCCTCTTCGTCTTCGATCGAACCCCTTTTGGGGGGTATACCTTTCTTCCCTGCAGGCCGGGCCCCGGCAAGCGGCGGGGCGGCAGCGGACCGTCGGCCTGGCCAGCGGCAGTGCTGATCGGCGAGGCGGCCGTGGACCGTCGACCCGACCCCAAGAGGGACGGACAGGGGACCGACCACGACGACGACGACGACGACGACGTCGAAGACGACGGGGACGACGACGACGAAGGCGACGACGAGCGGAAGCGAGAGCGAGAGAGAACGACAGCAGGGCCACGAAAGGCACGAAGTAGGCCACGAAGGGCGACAGCGGGGACACGAAGGGAATGCGTATGGGGCCACGACGAGCGCGAACGAGCGGGGGCCACGAAGTGCAGATAATGCGGGGCCACAGAAGGCAACTATGGGGCCACTGAGGGTATCAACTGGGCCGCGTATGACAGTGAGGGGGGCACAAATGGCGACAGCGGGGCCACGAAGGGCATGCACATGGGGCCACAACGGGCGCGACTCCTGGGTGCGTGGGTGTCGGGAGCGCGGTGCTTGGGCAAATTGCAAGAAATTCTTTCGCAAGGCCATTCTTCAGCAAGTTGCAAGCAAGTCTCCAGCGAAAGCGCGACTCCAGAGCGCCGGGAGAGCGATTCTTGAATAAATTGTCAGGGGATCCAAAGCGAGAGCGCGATTCCTAAAAAAAATGCGAGGAAGACTCGGGCGGGAGCAGAAGTCCTGGCTAAATTGTACGGAATTCGCAGGCGGGAGCCGTTGTTGTTGCAACCCGGGGGGCAGGGGCCCAGTTTGAGCAGGAAGACTTTCCCTGTCAAAAAACCGGGTGCGAGCGTCGAGCGGCACACTTTGATTGAGAAAAACAATATGCACCGGTGGGGGGATCAACTATAATATTCTTCAGAAATGAGAATTCAACAACAACAACAACAACAACAACAACAACAACAACAACAACAATCATTTTACCCGAACGCGTGGTGTTCTCCCCAGTGCCAGGGTTTTCATACGACACCAGGCAATACCCCCACTTCGTGGGGGGGCATTACAAGCTCTACCAAATATCCAAACGACTCTTCGCGACCACCCAAACCCAGCTTCCCGCCCTATGACGTTGGGACACTTCACTTCGTGGCGTGCGGACGACCGTGGCTACTACACTGGCGTGGGGTACACACCCACAGAACTTGGTCACTTATTCGGGGCGCGCATGTGCCCAGCATGGTGCAATTGTGGCATACAATACATAATACAAAGAGACAGAGAGAGAGAGACAGAGAGCAGACAGAGAGAGAGACAGAGAGAGCGGAGTTGGTCACATTTTTGGGTCAAGTTCCTGGGATGATGGGAATACACAACTCTGTTACATTTGATAGTGTGCACGACACACATGAGATGATACGTACTCGCAAGATAGTTGGTCACATTTGTGGAATTCCTGGGCGGATGTGGGGATACACAAATACCTTTGTTACCAGTGCTAGACATGGTACAGACACTGAGAGAGAGAAGGCGACGGCGTGCGCGCGCGAAGAAAAAACGAATGTGTCCCGCATGGTATTATTTGACAGGGATGATGGCCCTGGCAGGTGCGCAACCGTTGTCGCAGAAGTTCGAAAAAGTTGCTCGCAAAAGCCCGTTTGACAGAAATGTTTAAAAAGTGTTGGGTTTCCTACGAATCCGCAAGAGCGCGCGGGATGAGATTTTGACATTTTTTTGTTGAAAAACCATTGGTTTTTTGATGTTTTTATGTTAAAATCGCTCCGAACACTAAGCTTTTGGAAGGATTTCGTCTTGCGCGCGCGAATGTCCACTTTACCTTATTTTTTACAAGGGATTCTTGAAATTTGATAATATTTGAACAAGAAATTTCATTTTATAGTGTTTTTTGCAAGGGAAAGCGGATTACAACAAAACAACCGGATCTTGATCAACTCGAATTACCTGAGGCTTCCTCACGAAAATGATGAAAACGTGGCTGCGGCCTAGGCGCGGCGGGGGGGGCGCGCACCGGGGGGCCCAACAATAATTATTCTTTAGAATTAATAATGTTCAACAACAAAAACAGTAACAACAACAACCACAACAGCAACAACAACAACACCACCAACAACAACAACAACAACAACAACAACAACAACAACCAACAACAACAACAACAACAACAACAACAACAACAACAACACCAACAACAACAACAACACCACCAACAACAACAACAACAACAAAGACAACAGAAGTCAACAACAACAACAACAGCAACAACAACAGTCATTTTAAGACCGTTCGCCCTTATCTGCTCGAGTGTCGAATAAAGCGAATCTCCCAAACCCTCGATACCCGCCCTCTGCGTCTTCGATCGAA
>CAUYUJ010021616.1:692024-709031 GCA_963575745.1 Prorocentrum cordatum
GTTCAACAACAACAACAACAACAATTGTTCACTGCGTGGAGCTCCCCATATGTGTATATTTTCGCATGGACCTGTCCGCCGTGAACGTCTGGGTGCAAGAGCTTTCGAATATAAACGGGCTACGGTTTGGTCATGAATCTAACTGAGAATGAATTGGAGTGTGAATGAGCCTCAGTAGTACGAGCGCGTCTCTGCGCATGAGCCTGGGTCCTCCTGGGGCCTCCTGGGGCCTCCTGAAACCTACTGGGGCCTCCAGGAGGCTCTTGGGACCTCCTGGGGCCTCCTGGGACCTCCTAGGGAGGATTCGTGCCCCAGGAGAGGTCTATAGCAACAGACGTACATAAAACATTGCGGATTGGAACCACAGGAGAAGGGGGCAATCTACAGGAACACACGTAAAACACCAAGGACTCGTGCCCCAGGAGAGGCCCTATAGGAACATAAGTACACAGGAGAAGGACAATATATAGAAACATACGTATAACATCAAGGATTCGTGCTCCAGGTGAGGCCCAATCTATAGGAGCATACGTAAAACACATGGGATTGGAGCCACTCCTGTTGCCTTCTGAGGCCTCCTGCTCCTGGGGCCTCTCGGGGCCTCCTGTTGCCTTCCGAGACCTCCTGGCGCTTCCTCTGGCCTCCTGGGGCCTCCTGTGGTTTCCTGAGTCCTCCCGGAGCTTCCTAGGGCCTCCTAGAACCTGTTGGGACATCCCGTGGCCTCTTGAGTCTTTCTGTGGCCTCCTGATGCCTCCTGGGACTTCATGTGGTCTCCTGGGGCCTCCTGGGGCCTGTTGGAGCCTCCTGTGGCATCCTGAGAAGAATATGTGCCCACGAGTCTGCCCACCGATCGAGACATCCTCAAAATCTGGCCCACCTGGGGGGTGAAAATGAGCGCCTCGCTCGAGACATCCTCCAAATCTGCTCCGAAAGCGAAGGATGTTGGGACAGAAAACAAGCAAACCGCTTGAGACATCCCCACAACACGGCCGCGAACGGTACCGTGAGATAACCCCTGGCGGCTCCCCTCAGGGGGGTGAAAATGAGCGCCTCGCTCGAGACATCCTCCAAATCTGCTCCGAAAGCGAAGGATGTTGGGACAGAAAACAGGCAAACCGCTTGAGACATCCCCACAAAACGGCCGCGAACGGGACCGTGAGATAACCCCTGGCAGCTCCCCTCACAGGGGGGTAAAAATAATTATTCACTGCGTGGAGCTCCCCATATGTGCATCTATTCGCATGGACCTGTCCGCCGTGAATGTTTAGGCGCAAGAGCTTTCGAATATAAACGGGCTTGAGTTGTGACGGTCTGGACATAAATCTAACTGCGAATGAATTGAAGAGTGAATGAGCCTCAGTAGTACGAGCGCGTCTCTGTGCATGAGCCTGGGGCCTCCTGGGGCCTCCTGAAACCTACTGGGGTTTCCTGGGGTCTCCAGGTGCCTCTTGGGGCCTCCTGGGACCTCCTAGGGAGGTTTCGTGCCCCAGGAGAGGCGCAATATATAGCAACAGACGTACATAAAACATTGCGGATTAGAGCCACCGGAGAAGGGCAATCTATAGGAACACGCGTAAAACACCAAGGACTCGTGCCCCAGGAGAGGCCCAATATATAGGAACATAAGTAAAACATGTAGGATTGTGCACACAGGAGAAGGACAATATATAGAAACATACGTAAAACATCAAAGAATCGTGCTCCAGGTGAGGCCCAATCGATAGGAGCATACATAAAACACATGGGATTGGAGCCACTCCTGTTGCCTTCTGAGGCCTCCTGCTCCTGGGGCCTCTCGGGGCCTCCTGTTGCCTTCCGAGGCCTCCTGGCGCTTCCTGTTGCCTCCTGGGGCCTCCTGTGGCTTCCTGCGGCCTCCCGGAGCTTCCTGGGGCCTCCTAGAACCTATTGGGACATCCTGTGGCCTTTTGAGTCTTTCTGTGGCCTCCTGATGCCTCCTGGGACTTCATGTGGTCTCCTGGGGCCACTTGGAGCCGGTTGGAGCCTCCTGTGGCATCCTGAAAAGAATCTGCGCCCACGAGCGTGGCCACCAAAACAAGCAAGCCGATCGAGACATCCTCAAAATCTGGCCCACCTGGGGGGTGAAAATGAGCGCCTCGCTCAAGGCATCCTCCAAATCTGTTCCGAAAACGAAGGGTGTTGGGACAGAAAACAAGCAAACCGCTCGAGACATCCCCACAAAATCCTACGAAAGGAGCCGAGTGAAACACCCCCCGCCGCTCCCCTTAGGAACGAAGAAATGAGCGCCTCGCTCGAGACATCCTCCAAATCTGCTCCGAAAGCGAAGGAGGTTGGGACAGAAAACAGGCAAACCGTTCGAGACATCCCCACAACATCCTGCGAAAGGGGCCGAGTGAAACACCCCCCCGCCGCTCCCCTTAGGAGTGCTGAAGCCACAGAATCGCCTGAGACATCCTCAACATCAGTGTGTGTGAGTCATCCGATGAGTGGACACGAGTGAGTGTAGTGAATGTATGAGTACAAGTACGAGTGAGTCTGAGTGATGAGTGAGTCTGAGTGATGAGTGAGTCTAAGTGATGAGCGAGTCTGAGTGGTGAGTGATGAGTCTGAGTCATGACTGAGTCCGAGTGATGAGTGAGTCTGAGTGATGAGTGAGTCTGAGTGATGAGTGGGTTTGAGTGATGAGTGAGTCCGAGTGATAAGTGAGTGGGTCTGAGTGAGAAGAGTGGTGTGTTCTCTCTCGTTCTCTCCTCCGGCGCGGTCCGCCATTAATTACTCGACGCGGGGCTCCCCATATGTGCATCTCATTCTCTTGGTACGTCTTTCTCTTGATACCTGTCAATGAGCGCCTGTGTGCGAGGGCGAACCGCTCGCTCGAGACATTCCCACAGCCTGCAAGCATGAGTGCGACCAATAGCAAATCTGAGAGCGACTGATTCTGAGTGTGAGTAATCTGGGTGCGATTGAGCCTGGGTTTGAGTGGATATGCGTGTGAGTAAATATGAGCGCGAGTGCGTATGTGTGCGAGTGGGTCTGAGTATGGACGAATCTGAGTGTGAGCCAGTCTGTGATTGAGCGGATCGTAGCATGATGAGTCTGAGCATGAGTGAGTCTGGGCTTGAGTGGGTCTGAGTGTGGAAAAAAAGTGTGTTAATGAATCTGAGTGCGAGTGAGCCGAGTGTGATTGGGTAGTGTACCCAAACGTCTCCTTGTCGCCCGGCGGCAGGTGAGGGCACGGCTCTTCTTCGCTCTTCGCTGGTAGTGGGTGTTCTGGCAGGTGGTTGTGCTGGTGGTGGTTGCGCTGGTGTCCTGGTGGTGGTTGCGTTGGTGATGGGTCGTGCTGATGGTGGTCGTCCTGGTGGTGGTTGTGCTGGTGGTTGTACTGGTGGTGGTGCCATATTGCGTTGGCGCTTGTGCTGTTGGCGGTTGTGCGGTTGGTGGTTGTGCTGTTGGTGGGTGTGCTGGTGGTACCATATTGCGCTGGCGCTTGTGCTGTTGGTGATTGTGCTGTTGGTGGTTGTGCTGGTGGTGGTTGTGGTGGTCGTGCTGGTGGTCGTGCTGATGGCTGTCGTGCTGGTGGTGGTTGTGCTGGTGGTGGGTGTGCTGGTGGTGGTACCATATTGCGCTGGCGCTTGTGCTGTTGGTGATTGTGCTGTTGGTGGTTGTGCTGGTAGTGGTTGTGGTGGTCGTGCTGGTGGTCGTGCTGATGGTAGTCGTGCTGGTGGTGGTTGTGCTGGTGGTGGTTGTGATGGCGGCGGTTGTGCTGGTGGTGGTGGTTGTGCTGGTGGTGGTGGTGCTGGTGGTGGGGCCTCTGCCGAGGGAAAATGGCTACGGTGGCTACGGCGACGGCGACGACAACGACGACGACGAGGGCGTCCTTGCAGGCCTCCGAGGCGTGCCTCCGACGACGACGACGACGAGGGCGCACTTCCAGGCCTCCGACGGCGACGACGACGACCACGATCAGGGCCCACTGGCCCGCCGGCGGTGGTCCTCCTCGTCCTCGTCATCCTCTTCCTCCTCCTCCTCCTGCTCCTCCTCATTCTCCTCCCCAGCCTCCTCCTCCTCATCCCCCTCATCGTCATCATCAGCATCATCAGCATCATCATCATCATCATCATCATCAGCATCATCATCATCATCATCATCATCATCATCATCATCATCATCATCATCATCATCATCATCATCATCATCATCACCATCATCATCATCATCATCATCATCATCATCACCATCATCATCATCATCCATCATCATCATCATCATCATCATCATCATCACCATCACCATCACCATCACCATCATCATCATCATCAATCATCGATATCATCATCATCATCAACATCATCATCATCATCATCATCATCATCCATCATCAAACATCAATCATCAATCATCATCAGCATCATCATCATATCATCATATCATCATCATCATCCATCATCATCATCATCATCATCATCATCATCGTCATCATCGTCATCGTCATCGTCATCGTCATCGTCCATCATCATCATCATCATCATCATATCATCATCATCATCATCATCATCATCATCAGCATCAGCATCAGCATCAGCATCATCATCATCATCATCATCATCATCATCATCATCATCATCATCATCATCCCCTTCCTGCTCCTGCTCCTACTCGTGCCCATGCTCGCCTCCTAACCCTCCTCCTCCTCCTCCTCCTCCTCCTGCCTCTTCCTCCTCCTCCTCCTCCTCCTCCCCAGCCTCCTCCTCCTCCTCCTCCTCCTAGTCCTGCCTCTTCCTCCTCATCCCCCCACTCCCCTTCCTATTCGTGGAGTCGGAAAGCGAGAGATGCTGCACCAGAACATGCCCAAACCGCCTGAGGCATCCCCACAACATTCCGCGAACGGGACCCCGTGCAACACCCCCCCGCCGCCCCCCGTCATCGCCTTCCGTCTCCTCCTTTCCCTCCACTCGTCCTCCTCCGACTCCTCCTCCTTGCCTCCTCCTCCTCCTCCTTCTTCTCCTCCTCCCCCAGAGGACTCCGAGCGAGCGCGGCAACATCATCATCATCATCATCAGCATCATCATCATCATCATCATCATCATCATCATCATCATCAGCATCAGCATCAGCATCAGCATCATCATCATCAGCATCATCATCCTACTCGTCCTCTTACTCATCATCAGCATCATCATCATCATCATCATCATCATCATCATCATCATCATCATCGTCATCATCCTACTCGTCCTCTTACTCATCCTCATTCTCATCATCGTCATCATCACCATCTTCATCATCATCCTAGCCGTCCTGCTCCGGCTCCTCCTCCTCCTCGTCCTGCCTCTTCCTCCTCATCCTCCCACTCCCCTTCCTATTCGTGGAGTCGGAAAGCAGGAGATGCTGCGCTAGAAAATGGCAAAACTACCTGAGACATCCCCACAAAATCGCTCGAACGGGGCCTGCGAAATACCCCCTCCGCCGCCCTCCTTAGGAGTGCTGAAACCAGCGAATCGCCTGAGACATCCTCCAAATCTGCTCCGAGAAACATGTTGGAAGAGAAAATGGCCAAACCGCCTGAGACATCCCCACAAAACTCCGCGAACGGGACCCCGTGAAATACCCCCCCGCTGCCCCCTTTAGAGTCCTGAGACGAGCGAATCGCCTGAGACATCCTCCAAATCTGCTCCGACAGCGACACATGTTGGAAGAGAAAATGGCCAAACCGCCTGAGACCACAAAATTCCGCGAAAGGGGCCGAGTGCAATACCCCCCCGCCGCCCCCCTTAGAGTGCTGAGACGAGCGAATCGCCTGAGACATCCTCCAAATCTGCTCCGAAAGCAATACATGTTAGAAGAGAAAATGGCCAAACCGCCTGAGACATCCCCAAAAAATTCTGCGAGCGGGACCCCGTGAAATACCCCCCCGCCGCTCCCCTTAGGAGTGCTGAGACAACCGAATCGCCTGACACATCCTCAACATCAGTGTGTGTGTGTGAGTCATCCGATGAGTGGACCTGAGTGAATGTAGTGAATGTACGAGTACAAGTACGAGTGAGTCTGAGTGATGAGTGAGTCTGAGTGATGAGTGAGTCTGAGTGATGAGTGAGTCTGAGTGATGAGTGATGAGTCTGAGTCATGACTGAGTCCGAGTGATGAGTGAGTCTGAGTGATGAGTGAGTCTGAGTGATGAGTGGGTCTGAGTGATGAGTGAGTCTGAGTGATGAGTGAGTCTGAGTGATGAGTGAGTCTGCGTGATGAGTGAGTCTGGGTGGGTCTGAGTGAGAGGAGGGGAGGGTGTTCCTGTTCTCATGTGGTCCTCCGGCGCGGTCTGCCAATTACTCACTGCGTGGAGCTCCCCATATGTGCATCTATTCGCATGGACCTGTCCGCCGTGAATGTCTAGGCGCAAAAGCTTTCGAATATACACGGGCTTCAGTTGTGACGGTCAGGACATAAATCGAACTGCGAATAAATTGGAGTGTGAATGAGCCTCAGTAGTACGAGCGCGTCTTTGTGCATGAGCCTCGGGCCTCCTGGGGCCTCCTGAAACCTACTGGGACTTCCTGGGGTCTCCAGGAGCCTCTTGGGGCCTCCTGGGACCTCCTAAGGAGGTTTCGTGCCCCAGGAGAGGCGCAATATATAGCAACAGACGTACATAAATCATTGCGGATTCGTGCCACAGGAGAAGGGCAATCTATAGGAACACGCGTCAAACACAAAGGACTCGTGCCCCAGGAGAGGCCCAATATATGTATATATATATATATATATATATATATATATATATATATATATAGGAACATTAGTAAAATATGTAGGATTGTGTACACAGGAGAAGGACAATCTATAGAAACATACGTAAAACATCAAAAGACTCGTGCTCCAGGTGAGGCCCAATCGATAGGAGCATACGTAAAACACATGGGATTGGAGCCACTCCTGTTGCCTTCTGAAGCCTCCTGCTCCTGGGGCCTCTCGGGGCCTCCTGTTGCCTTCCGAGGCCTCCTGGCGCTTCCTGTTGCCTCGTGGGGCCTCCTGTGGTTTCCTGAGGCCGTCCGGAGCTTCCTGGGGCCTCCTGGAGCCTCTTGGGACATCCTGTGGCCTCTTGAGTCTTTCTGTGGCCTCCTGATGCCTCCTGGGACCTCATGATGTCTCCTGGGGCCTCCTGGAGCCTGTTGGAGCCTCCTGTGGCATCCAGAGAAGAATATGCGCCCACGAGCCTGGCCACCAAAACAAGCAAACCGATCGAGACATCCTCAAAATCTGGCCCACCTGGGAGGTCAAAATGAGCGCCTCGCTCGAGACATCCTCCAAATCTGCTCCGAAAGCGAAGGATGCTGGCACAGAAAACAGGCAAACCGCTCGAGACATCCCCACAAAATTCCGCGAACGGGACCCCGTGAAATAACCCCCCGCCGCCCCCCTTAGAGTGCTGAGACGAGCGAATCGCCTGAGACATCCTCCAAATCTGCTCCGAAAACGAAACATGTTGGATCAGAAAATGGCCAAACCGCCTGAGACATCCCCACAAAATTCCGCGAACGGGACCCCGTGAAATACCCCCCCGCCGCCCCCTTAGATTGCTGAGACGAGCGAATCGCCTGAGTCTGAGTGATGACTGAGTCTGAGTGATGAGAGAGCATGAGTGAGTCTGAGTGATGAGTGAATCTGAGTGGTGAGTCTGAGTGATGAGTGGTGGGTGTGGTGTTCTGTCCTGTGTCCTTCCGGCGCGGTCCGCCAATAACAAGAACCCCATCTTTGGATATGGGGAATAACAAGAATCCCACTCTTAGGATATGGGGAACAAGAAACCCATACTTAGGATATGGGGAATGAGCGCCTCGCTCGAGACATCCTCCAAATCTGCTCCGAAAGCGAAGGATGTTGGGACAGAAAACTAGCAAACCACTTGAGACATCCCCACAAAACGGCCGCGAACGGGACCGCGGGATAACCCCTCGGCAGCTCCCCTTAGGGACGTGAAAATGAGCGCCTCGCTCGAGACATCCTCCAAATCTGCTCCGACAGCGAAGGATGTTGAGGCAAACCGCTTGAGACATCCCCACAAAACGGCCGCAAACGGGACCGCGAGATAACCCTCGGCGGCTCCCTTTTGGGGGGTGAAAACGAGCGCCTCGCTCGAGACATCCTCCAAATCTGCTCCGAAGGCGAAGGATGTTGGGACAGAAAACAAGCAAACCGCTTGAGACATCCCCACAAAACGGCCGCGAACGGGACCGTGAGATAACCCCTGGCGGCTCCCCTCAGGGGGGTGAAAATGAGCGCCTCGCTCGAGACATCCTCCAAATCTGCTCCGAAGGCGAAGGATGCTGGGACAGAAAAGCAAGCAAACCGCTTGAGACATCCCCACAAATCGGCCGCGAACGGGACCGTGAGATAACCCCTGGCGGCTCCCCTCAGGGGGGTAAAAATGAGCGCCTCGCTCGAGACATCCTCCAAATCTGCTCCGAAAGCGAAGGATGTTTGGAAAGAAAACTATAAAAACGCTTGAGACATCCCCACAAAACGGCCGCGAACGGGACCGCGGGATAACCCCTCGGGAGCTCCCCTTAGGGACGTGGAAATGAGCGCCTCGCACGAGACATCCTCCAAATCTGCTCCGACAGCGAAGGATGTCGAGACAGAAAACAGACAAACCGCTTGAGACATCCCCACAAAACGGCCACAAACGGGACCGCGAGATCACCCCTGGCGGCTCCCCTCAGGGGGGTGAAAATGAGCGCCTCGCTCGAGACATCCTCCGAATCTGCTCCGAAGGCGAAGGATGTTGGGACAGAAAACAAGCAAACCGCTTGAGGCATCCCCACAAAACGGCCGCGAACGGGGCGTGCGTGAGTCTCAGCATGAGTAAGTCTGAGCAGGAGCAGGTCTGAGTATGAGTAGGTCTGAGTATGAGAAATGTTGTGTATGAGTAAGTCTGGGTATGAGTCAGTCTGAGTGTGAGTCAGTCCGTGTATGCGTAAGTCTGGGTATGAGGAGAGGGGAGAAGGAGAAGGAGGAGAAGTCGGCGGCGTCCAAGAAATATCAAGACCCCCATCTTAGGATATGGGGAACAACAGCAACAGCAGCAGCAACCACAACAATAACAACAGCAACGGCAACGGCAGCAGCAGAAACAACAACAAGAACACCATCAACAACAACAACAACAACAACAACAACAACAACAACAACAACGACGACGACGACGACGACGACGACAACGACAACGACAACGACAACAACCACAGCGACAACGACAACAACAACAACAACAACAACAATCATTTAAGACTGGGGACACTCCGTTCTCACCAGTGCCAGGGTTTTCATAGGAGGCGGGCAATACCCCCACTTTGTGGGGGGGCCGGTTCAAGCTCTACCAAATTTCCAAACGACTCTTCGCCACCACCCACACCCAGCTTCCCGCCCTATGACGTTCGGACACTTCACTTCGTGGCATGCGGACGACCGTGGCTACTATTCAGGGCCCCGCGGCCGACGACGACGGCGTGCGCGCGCGAAGAAAAAACGAATGTGTCCCGCATGGTATTATTTGACAGGGATGATGGCCCTGGCAGGTGCGCAACCGTTGTTGCAGAAGTTCGAAAAAGTTGCTCGCAAAAGCCCGTTTGACAGAAATGTTTAAAAAGTGTTGGGTTTCCTACGAATCCGCAAGAGCGCGCGGGATGAAATTTTGACATTTTTTTTGAAAAACCATTGGTTTTTTGATGTTTTTATGTTAAAATCGCTACGAAAACTAAGGTTTTGGAAGGATTTCGTCTTGCGCGCGCGAATGTCCACTTTACCTTATTTTTTGCAAGGGATTCTTGAAATTTGGTTATGTTAGAACAAGAAATGTCATTTTCTATTGTTTTTTGCAAGGGAAAGCGGATTACAACAAAACAACCGGATCCTGTACACACCCTCTTTTCTGAGGCTTCCTCACGAAAATGATGAAAATGTAGCTGCGGCCTAGGCGGCGCAGGGGGGGCGCGCACCAGGGGGCCCAACAATAATTATTCTTTAGAATAAATAATGTTCAACAACAGCAACAGCAACAGCAACAGCAACAACAACAACAATAACAATAACAATAAGTTTAAGACTGTTCGCCCTTATATGCTCGAATGTGGGGGGTATACCTTTCTTCCCTGCAGGCCGGGCCCCGGCAAGCGGCGGGGCGGCCGCGGACCGTCGGCCTGGCCAGAGGCAGCGCTGACTGGCGGGGAGGCCGCGGACCGTCGACCCGACCCCAAGAGGGACGGACAGGGGACCGACCACGACGACGACCACGACGACGTCGAAGACGACGGCGACGACGACGACGGCGACGACGAGCGAAAGCGAGAGCGAGAGAGAACGACAGCAGGGCCACGAAGGGCACGAAGTAGGCCACGAAGGGCGACAGCGGGGACACGAAGGGAATGAGTATGGGGCCACGACGAGCGCGAACGAGCGGGGGCCACGAAGGGCAGATAATGCGTGTCCACAGAAGGCAACTATGGGGCCACTGAGGGTAGCAACTGGGCCACGTAGGACAGTGAGGGGGACACAAATGGCGACAGCGGGGACACGAAGGGCATGCACATGGGGCCACAACGGGCGCGACTCCTGGGTGCCTGGGTGTCGGGAGCGCGGCGCTTGGGCAAATTGCAAGAAATTCCAACGCAAGGCCATTCGTCAGTAAGTTGCAAGCACGTCTCCAGCGAGAGCACGACTCCAGAGCGCCGGCGGGAGAGCGATTCCTGAATAAATTGTAAGGAAGTCCCCAGCGAGAGCGCGATTCTTGAATAACATGCGAGGAAGTCTCGGGTGGGAGCGGGGGTCCTGGCTAAATTGTGAGGAAGTCTCAGGCGGGAGCCGTTGTTGTTGTAACCTGGGGGCCAGGGGCCCAGTTTGAGCAGGAAGACTTTCCCTGTCAAAAAACAGGGTGCAAGCGTCGAGGGGCACACTTTGATTGAGAAAAAACAGAATGCATTGGTGGGGGGATTTACAACAATTATTCTTCAGAAATGAAAGTTCAACAACAACAACAACAACAACAACAACAACAACAACAAACAACAACAAGAAACCAACAACAACAACAACAACAACAACAACAACAACAACAACAACAACAACAACCACAACCACAACCACAACCACAACCATAATCACAACAACAACATCAACAACAACAACAGCAACAGCATCAACAGCATCAACAGAATCGTGCCCGGGTTCCTCCACGGCACTCTGGCGCCGGGCGGCCCCGCGGGGCCGCCAGCGCGGCACACCGCGTCTCGGGCGGGTGGCTCGGGGCCCGTGCCGCCTCAGAGTGGCCGCCGGCGCCGTGCGGAGCGGCGAGCTCGCTCGGGCCGGGGCCCCCTCCTCGGGCGCCGCGGCAGGACGGCTGGCCCGGCGGCCTGGCGGCCCCGTTGGCCGTGAGAGGAAAGAGAGCTGCAGCAGGGGCCCGACCACGAGAAGCCTCCCACAAGAAGCCCAACCCTGAGACCCCAGGAGGTCCATGGACTTTGGGCGCTCAGGAACGTCACGCTCTCCACGGCAAAACACCATCGAAGCCCAGGGAACCCAGGGCACCCTGGAGGCGAGC
Source organism: Prorocentrum cordatum (assembly GCA_963575745.1). Taxonomy (NCBI): domain Eukaryota; class Dinophyceae; order Prorocentrales; family Prorocentraceae; genus Prorocentrum; species Prorocentrum cordatum. The sequence goes on from CAUYUJ010021616.1 coordinate 703,591, forward strand.
AGGGTGCTTCTTGGCATGGGCCCCCTCTGTATGCACATGCACCGATTCTGGCCAGGCCCATCCTGAGCCCAGGACCAATGCATACGCCCTCCTGCCTTGGGAAAGAGTACGCATGCACCGATCCTGGGCCGAAGGATGGGCCAGGCCAAGATCGGTGCATGTGCATAGAGATCTCGTCGCCCGACCCGTGCGGCCGTCGGTGGGCGTCGCGGGGGGAGGTCGCCTCGACATGGCGGGGGGAGCCGCACGCGTGGAGCGCACTGGGACGGGACTCGGCAAGGGGCCCCACGAGAGCCCGCCCACGTCCGCAGGCGGCGTGCACGGACCTGGGTCACGCCACGCGGCCGGCGCGGGCTGCGCGGCGGCCGGCGGCGGGGCAGTGAGGCCCTCCTCTGCTGCGTCCTCGACAGGTGTACGCGCTGCTCTTCGGCGATAGCGCGGTGCTCGTGTGAGCCCCCGCTCTTGTTTGGTGTGCGCCCTCCCCCTTCTCGGGGCTGCCTTGGCCTGACCTCCCCGTCATCCTCCTCGCCATCCTCCTCCTCCTCCTTCTCCTTGCCATCCTCCTCCTCCTCCTCTTCCTCCTCCTCCTCAGCATCATCCTGACCTACATCCTCCACATCCTCATCCTCGTCCTTCTCGTCCTCGTCCTTGTCGTCCTCCTCCTCCTCCTCCTCATCCTGATCCTCCTCCTCCCCCTTCTCTTCCTTTTCCTCCTTTTCCTCATCCTTTTTTGCATCCTCGTCCTTCTCACCATTCTCCTCCTGATCCTCCTCCTCCTCCCACTGGCCAGATCCGAGGACGACGATCACGACGACGACGACGACGGCCACGACGACGACGACGACGACGACGACGACCACGACCACGACCACGACCACGACGACCGCGACCGCGACCGCGACCACGACGACCGCGACGACGGTGGCGGCGGGCGGCGGGGTAGACGAGGACGACCAGCACCACCGCTGCTCCCGACGCGGGCGGGCGGCGGCGCGCGCGGCACCAGGGCGACCGCGGCGGCGAGCGGCGCCCTGCCGAGGCGGCCGGGCAGCCCCCTGGCGAAGCGCGCGCCGCCGGGCCCGATCCGCGACGCGGGGGGCGTCGCCCTGCGTCGTCGTCGGTACCGTTGGCGACGCCGTCGTCGTCGCCGTCCGAGGTCGCCCTCGCCGTTGTCGCCCCGCCGCCGCCGTCCTGCGCTCCACGTTTTCCCTCCTGCGCCAGTCCCGCCCGCCAGTGCCGCACGCGCCCTGCCTCTGGCAGGGCTCGCCGCGGCTCCCTCTGGCAGGGCTCTCCCCCCGCGCTGCGCTTCCTGGCGCGACGCAGGGGGAGGAGGGGAAGGAGAAGGCGAGGAGCAGGAAAGGGGCAGAGAGAGGTGAGAAGGGAAACGGGGAGGAGCGGCGTCACCACCGAGACCCTCGGCCAGAGCAAAATCTGCCCCCGGGCCCCTCCCGGGGTCCAACCGCTCTCTGTTCTCCGAGCCGCGTCCAGCCGCGGCGAGGAGGAGGCCCCCCGAAGACCAAGCTCCGTTCTCCCAGCCGGCCCAAAGCGATGCGCGCCGAAGGCGAACATCGCCCAACCGATCCCTGTCCCCACTGGCGTGGCTGTGGCCGCGCTGGTCGAGTTACCCAGCTTCAGGTGGGGATGTAGACTGTTCCCTCTGGGCTTCAAGGAGCCTATCCCCAACCGGGGGGGTGGGATGGTGGGGCTGAGATACCGTGGCCCCATGGGGATGGGGGTACAGCGGGACCTAAGACAGAAGAACATCCTCCAAGAACATGAGACCCTCCGCCAGCCAAAACGCACAAAACATTATGGGGTATCCCAACCCGGGGACGAACGAGAACATCCAACAGACACGAAGAATACTGGGGCTCCCTCCCCGAACCGACTTCGATCTTATACATCGGTCCGAGTGTAAATTAAACGATGCAGACGAGAGGGTGGGGAAACCAAACAGCACCGATACCGCTTCTCCCCAGACCTCTCCCGGGGAGCGCTCTGACCAGGATTCCGAGGCGAATCCGGCGGTAGCGACGATTGGCCTCAAGGAGGCCCCAAAAAGGGGACAACGGGTGAAGAGTGGCGGTATCAATGCATTTTTCCTCCTTCTCCGAGAGTGACTACCTACCAGACCACCCCAACCCAACCCGAAGACCCGAATTTGACCCGAATTTCGGGTTGGGGGGGTACGGGTTCCATGTGTTTTTTCAATGGTCCCCGACCCCCCCCACTGGAAATCGAGAATAAATTTGGGCCTTCGGGTTGGGTTGGGGTGGTTTGGTGGGTGGTGAGAGAGGAGGGGGGGGGGGGGGGCCCGCGGCGCGGGCCTCGCGGGGCCACCAGGCGGCCCGGCGCGGGCTCGCAGGGGAGAGGCCTCCTCCGGGTCGGAGCAGCCGTCGGAGGCGGCCTGCGCAGCGCCAGGGGGCCGAGGGAGAGAGGGGGAGGGAAAGAGAGACCTCCTCCTCCTCCTCCTCCTCCTCCTCCTCCAGCTCCTCCTCCCCCTCCTCCTCCTCCCCCTCCTCCTCCTCCTCCTCCTCCACAATTACTCAATATGAATACTACTCTCCTCCTTCTCCTGATGACGGGTTGGGAGTGTTCGCCCCCCCCGCGTACTGTTTTTTACACACGGGATTCCCTGGAGTTGGGTGTTCACCTGCATTTTGTTCAAAATGCTGCTCTCGCTGAGGCGCCGGCCTCATTTTCGGGCCCCGCTCGTTCCGAATCGTGCTCCCGCTGCAGCGCTGGCCTCCTTTCCGTGCTTCCGCTCGTTCCGAATCGTGCCCCCGCTGCAGCGCTGGCCTCATTTCCGCGCTTCCGCTCGTTCCGAATCGTGCTCCCGCTGCAGCGCTGGCGTCATTCCCGTGCTATGCCACGGCATGCAATGCAATGCTAGGTTGCGTTCCGCTGCGCGATGCCATGCCTTCTGCTGAAGCTGTGATATGCAGTGCGTAAGTGCCACGTCGTGCTATGCCATGCTATGCTTTGATCGTCAACGCCATGCTATGCAATGTTATCTTCGGGGCCGCTGTGCGATGCCATGCTTCGCGTTGCAAAGCTTTGTGATGCAATTCTTCACTACGCCACGCCATGCAATGCTGTGACATACTACGCTTTGTGGTGCTCTTCTACGCCATGCCATGCCGTGCTCTACAATGCATCGCGTGCCCTTTCGGGATCATTGCCCTGCTCGACATCCGACTGTGCGAGTAGAGCGGGGATCTACGCCATGGTAAGGGGTAGGATGTCAGATATGACGCGAGCGCACCTAGCTTGTCCTCCTCCTCCTCCTCCCCCCTCCCCCCCCTCCTCCTCTCCTCCTCCCTCCTCCCTCCTCCTCCTCCTCCTCCTCCTCCTCCTCCTCCTCCTCCTCCTCCTCCTCCTCTCCTCCTCCTCCTCCTCCTCCTCCTCTCCTCCTCCTCCCCTCCCCCCCTTTGTTCCCCTCCTCCCTAACTCCTCCTCTCCTCCTCCTCCTCCTCCTCCTCCTCCTCCTCCTCCTCCTCCTCCTCCTCTTCCCCCTTTGTTCCCCTCCTCCCCTGACTCCTCCTCCTCCTCCTCCTCCTCCTCCTCCTCCTGTTCCTCCTGTTCCCCCGTAGCCATTTTGGCTCAAGCCATTTTGGCTCAAGGCAGCTGGCCAGGTCAGCAATTTCCCAGACTGGCTTCCCAGGAGGCCACTCAGGGTTTTCGCGCTCACTCAGATAGCAGCCATGTCGTCCCGCTCTCCATGGGTATTTAATCCTTGGGTTCAAAAGCCGCAGCAGAACGATGCATACATCGTGTGCCCCCTGAGGCGTCCAGGTTGTTGGATTGGGAGCGTTCGGCTTTCTACTCAACCTACATGCAAGTGCGGGCTCCCGTGGAAGAGCCCAGAAAGTTACCCCGCGCCGCCAACTCCTCCAAGGGCAGTCCCGCCCTCTCCTCATGCAAGTGAGGAAGAACCCATTGGAGTAGTATCTCCACGTCTGGAGCGGAAGATACCGCATAGGAAGAAGTCGCCTTCCCGCAGCTACCCTGAATCAGACAGTCGTCTCTCCCCGAAGTATGAGTCCGATTCTGAAGATTCTATATCCAAGCAGTCAGAGCCCAAGGCAAAGTCTAGTCGCAGAAAGAGCAAACCGTCCCCCAGTCGGCATCGTTCGCGCGCGAAGCAGGTTAAGGACAGAACCATTCGTAAGCCTAGGAAGGCTCAGAAAAACTCCCAGAAAGACGAGAAATCGAAGAAATCAAAGAGGGAGAAGGCTAGGAGGCCGTCTTATCCCAGAATGCCCGTGGTCCAATCGGAGCGCAAGCGCAAGGACTCGAGCTCAGAGTCTGATGCCCAACCAGAGGTAACCAGCGAAGGCGATCGTTCGTTATCCAGAATGGAAGAACTCAAGCAAAATTTACAGGAGGCCCGCATCAAATCGTTGGCAGAGCAGCTCGACAATGCTAGGGACGAGATCAAGAGGCTCAAGCAGACCAGGGGCTTGGAAGATCCGCCCCAGAGCAACAATTCGGCAGAGACAGCAAAATGAGGGAAGAGTCCCTCAAGAAGTCAATGTCTAATATTTCAATTAGTGAGCAAGTTTGGGAAATGACCTCAGGCTACGGAGCAAAGCTTGGCTAGAAGGCCTTTTGCGTGAGCTAGCAATGGTTACGGCATGTCCTTCTCAAAAATGTCGTATCGATGGTCTTGATGTGGACTGCTACATGTCTAATCTCACTTCTAAGACACCCTGCTGGCAGTACTGAAACAATTCGATAGCATGGAATCGAATTAGGCACAGTTAGCCAAGTATGGCTTCCTTCAGCTCACCCTCACCATCGTGACGGCCGCAGGCGCTAGAAGGCGCAGCGTATAGCCACTATTGTCAAATGTTGTCCAGGCCCCTCGTTTTGTGCAAGCACTAGGTTGCGCAGTTGCAAGTCATTTCAGGGGCCTTGCATATTTCTGTGAGGGTGGGCAATTCAGCGTCGTGTGCATATTTCCCCAGTAAATTTGGCACAAGTAATATTGTAGGCCAGCAGGCAGGCAAGCGAAGTCTTGCAGCCTGAATCCCTCCAGTCCTCCCTCCTCCTCTTCAGCCCGGTGTATCCCTTTCTCTCCCACCAGACAGTGCATGGAATTGGCAGCCAGGGCTTAGTTGCAAAGCTCTGCCCTCTCGTGGCGGGTCGTGCCATGACAATGCCATGCCCGAAAGCCCGAACCTGCACGTTGGCGTCCAGGGGCTGTACTTGTCTGTGTGTGGTTAGGTAGGGTGGGCTTCCCTCTGGGGCAGGGTTCGGTAACCGAATCGGAACTGGCAGCGCCCCAGGCAAAATGGTCAGGGGGTCAGCTGCTGTCCGAGGAACGCGCCTGGCTTTAGGTCACCCCGAAGCGAATGCCAAAAAAAATGTTCCTCCTGTTCCTCCCCCTCCTCCTGTTCCTCCTTTTCCTCTTCCTCCTCCTCCTCCTCCTCCTCCTC
>CAUYUJ010021617.1:0-11495 GCA_963575745.1 Prorocentrum cordatum
CCTCCTCCTCCTCCTCCTCCTCCTCCTCCTCCTCATCATCATCATCATCATCATCATCATCATCATCATCATCATCATCATCATCATCATCATCATCATCATCATCATCATCATCATCATCATCATCATCATTCTCACAATCATCATCAGCATCATCAGCATCATCATCATCATCATCCTCATCATCATGTCCATCATCATCATAATCATCAGCATCATCATCATCATCAGCCGCATCAGCATCAGCATCATCAGCAGCATCAGCATCAGCAGCAGCAACAGCAACAACGACAACAAAAAAACAACAACATTACTAACGACAGCAACAATAGCAACACCAACGACAACAACAACAACAACAACAACAACAACAACAACAACAACAACAACAGACAACAACTACAACAACAGCAGCAACAACAACCAAAGATGGTCGCAATAACAGCGGCAGCAAAAATAACAACGACGAAAGCAACAACTACAACAGCAGCAACAGCAGCAGCAACAACAACAACAAAACACAACAACAAACAACAGCATGAACAACAGCAACCACAACAACCATAATAACAACATCAGCAACTGCAGCAATCGTAACAATTATAGCACAACAAACAACAACAACAACAACAACAACAACAACAACAACAACAACAACAACAACAACAACAACAACAACAACAGCAACAACAACAACAACAACAGCTACAATAACAACAAGAACCACAACAGCAACGGCAACAGCAACATCATCATCATCATCATCATCAGCATCGTACTCATCAGCATCATCATCATCGTCAATATCATCAACATCAGCAGCAGCAGCATCATCAGCATGATCATCATCATCATCATCATCAGCATCATCATCATGATCATCATCATCATCATCATCACCATCCTCATCATCATCATCATCATCATCATCATCATCATCATCATCATCATCATCATCGTCAGCAGCATCGCCACCAGCATCATTAGCGGCACCAGAAGCATCAGCAGCATCATCCTCGCCATCGTCATCATCAGCAGCAGCATCATCAATATCCGTCCAACTGCGTTCAAAAAGGACAGCCGCACATGGGGGAAACCAAATGGCACCAATACCGCTACAGTCGGGGCCTTGATCTAAGGAACCCTAAATAAGGAACGAGGCCCCTTTTTCCCGTAAGTTCAACCTCGATTTCCAATGGAAAACCTGAGGAAAACCCGAGGCAAACTGTGAAGCAATCAAGGAACACGGAGCCCCTCCCCAACGAAAAGGGTTCCTTCTTCAGGGCCCCGACTGTACCGCTACTCCCCAGACCTCCCCAGGGGTGCGGTCTGACCAAACCTTCGAGGCGCCTCCAGCGGTGGCGACGAGGGCCGCACAGGAGGCCCCAAAAAGGGGAAAGCCACGGAAGGGCAGAGGTTTTTGGGTACTCCTCCTCCTCCTCCTCCTCCTCCTTCCTCCTCCTACTCCTCCTCCTCCTCCTCCCTCTCCACCTCCTCCTCCTCCTCACGCCTCCTCCTCCTCCTCCTCCTACCACCTCCACCTCCACCCTCCTCCCTCCTCCTCCTCCTCCGCCTCCGCTCCGCCTTCCGCCTTCCGCCTCCTCCTCCTCCTCCTCCTCCTCCACCCTCCTCCTCTCCTCCTCCTCCTCCTCCGCCCACCTCCTCCTCCTCCTCCTCCTCCTCTCCTCATCCACCTCCTCCTCCACCTCCTCTTCCACCTCCTCCTCCTCTCTCCTCCTCCACCTCCTCCCCTACCTCCTCCTCCTCCTCCTCCTCCGCCTCCTCCCCCCCTCCTCCTCCTCCTCCTCCTCCTCCCACCTCCTCCCCTCCTCCTTCCTCCTCCTCCATCTCCTCCCCTCCTCCTCCACCTCCTCCTCCTCCGCCCCTCGCCTCCTCCTCCTCCTCCTCCTCCTCCTCCTCCTCCGCCTCCTCCTCCTCCTCCTCCTCCTCCCCTCCCTCCCTCCCTCCCTCACCTCCCCTCCCTCCCTCCACCCTCCCTCCCTCCCTCCCCTCCCTCCCTCCCTCCCTCCCCTCCCTTGCCCTCCCTCCCTCCCTCCCCTCCCTCGACCATCCCCACCCTCCCTCCCTCCCTCCCTCCCTCCCATCCCTCCCTCCCTCCGTCTCCTCCTCCTCCTCCTCGTCCTCCTCGTCCTCCTCCCCTCCCTCCTCCTCCTCCTCCTCCTCCTCCTCCTCCTCCTCCCTCCTCCTCCTCCTCCTCATCCTCCATCCCTCCTCCTCCTCCTCCTCCTCCCTCCTCCTCCTCCCCTCCTCCCTCTCTCCCTCTCCCCCTCCTCTTCCTCCTCCCCCTCCTCCACCTCCTCCTCTTCCTCCCTCCTCCCCTCCCTTTCCCTCCTCCTCCTCCTCCTCCTCCTCCTCCTCCACTCCTCCCCCTGAGCACAGGGGGTCTTCGTCACCGGACGCCGCGTGCCTCGCTGGGTGCCCTCCTCCACCCTCTCGGCATCCCCGCGCGGCCCCCCAAGCAGAAGAGGGCCCGAGACACCGCCCTGGGAGGCGGCTGCTCCTGCCCCCAACCGGAGGCCGCGGCCTGCGCCGCAGCGAAAGCCAGAGGGAGGGGCACGGCGCGAAGAGGCGACCAGCCTCGAACTGATCCTAACGGTGAAGGTATTGGATGAGGATGCCTTCGATAGGGAGCCCTTTTCTTCCTTCCTTCCGAGCGCCAACTTGAGCTTATCGATCTTCGCCTGCCACTCTCGAGCCAATGACCCGCTCGCCTCCTGCCCCTGCTTCTCCTTGCCGCCGATGGCGACCAGGCAAGCGACCACGGAGCGAAGAACCGGTATGAGCTCAGGCGAGACGACCATGTGCAGCTCGATAAGGAACCCAGGGTCTCGCGACCGAGGTGCGGCCAAACGTGGGCCACCCACCTCGCCTTGAGACAGGAAGGAATGCGCCAGGATCTGGGTCTCAGGGAGTTGCCTGCAGGGACGGAGGGAGTCCCTGAGATCGGCACCGAGCTAGGGAGATGCCAGCCGTAAGGACAGGGGCATGTTTCAGGCTGGTAACACCGAGGCCTCCAGGAGGGTCGGGTCGACGGCGTTCTGATCGTCCAGGGCGTAGCAGCTGCCGCTCTCCTGCAGCGCGGCCCGGGCAGGCTGCCCGACGGGCCCACTCCGGGAGCCTTGAAAACGACAGCGCCGACCTCTCCCGGAGGCCCCGCCCCTCCCCTGCCTCCAGGCCTCCGCCGAGCTCCTGCCGGCCCTCCGCCTTTGGGGCGGCCCCGAGCGCTGCCTCCACCGGCCCCACGCAAACCCTCCATCGGCTCAGGTCGGGGGGATGCGATGTCTTCTGTTGGGTCCTCGTTTTGAAGAGAGAGATCCCCGCGTTTCCTCCTCTTCTTCCTCCTCTCCTGTCCTCCTCCTCCTCCTCCTCCGCCTCCTCCTCCTCCTCCTCCTCCTCCTCCTCCTCCTCCTCCTCCTCCTCCTCCGCCTACTCCTCCGCCTCCTCCTCCCGTCCCCAGAAACCCGACTCTGTCCCCAGGTGCCGGATGTTCATCCCGCGTCGTTTCTTGACAGTCCTGGGCCCGGCGAGGGCTGCCAGGTGCCGAAAACGGCACAAGACCTTCCGTTACTCGGCGCCGAGCGAGGGGGGAAGCGAGAAGGAGAAGGCCTGCTCGGAAGGCGGCAGACCTTCTTTAAGGCACCCTGGCCTTCTGAGAAGTTTTCTGCGCCTTCGGGTAAGCTCGAGTAAAATTTTCTCCGAGGCCCAGGGGATCCCCCCCGAGCCTTCCGAGAAGGCCCGCCCCACCCCACTTCCCCCCCAAGGCTGGCCGCCGAGGTATGCCTTTTCTTCACGACGCGAGCCTGCCTGGGAAGTGCCCCATTTTTGCCTCCTCCTCCTCCTCGGCGACGAGGCCCTCTCTGTGGAGCCCCACCGTCGGCTACTCGCAAGAAGTGACCCTAGCTGGGGCAAGAGTGACCTCTGGTGCGAGGCTTCTGGGGAGCCGCAGGGAGGGGGGGGGAGCCAAAGACGAGCGAACAAGACGCTGCTATCGCATCGAGCTCGGCGATCGGGGGAGAGCGAAGAAAGAGAGAGAGAGAGAGAGACATGGAGATGCAGCCAACCCGTGCAGCAAGGACGCGCGACAAGGATGCAGGAAGGGAGGAGGAGGAGGAGGAGGAGGAGGAAGAGGAGGAGGAGGAGCAGCAGGAGGCGGAGGACACGGAGGTGGAGGAGGAGGAGGAGGAGGAGGAGGACAAGGAGGAGGAGGAGGAGGAGAAGGACAAGGAGGTGGAGGAGGAGGAGGAGCGAGGAGGAGGACACAAGGAGGAGGGAGGTAAGAGGAGGAGAGAGTTGGAAGAAGGACAAGGAGGTGGAGGAGGACATCGGAGGAGGGGGAGGAGAGGGTAGGAGGAGGAGGGAGAATAAAAGGAGGAGGAGGAGGAGGAGGAGGAGGAGGAGGAGGAGGGGGGGGACCCCAGTGGATCGGGGGGGGACCCCGATGAGCCCCCACCGAAGGCCACTCTGGCGACGGGCGGCCACTCGACGTGCAGTCGATCCTCTGCGGCGGAGGCCCCCTTTGTGGAGCCCCACGGGCCCTCTCTGGGCGCGGGCGGGTCGTGCTCCCGTGGCTCCCGGGCTCCACTCCTCCTCCTCCTCATCCTCCTCCTCTTCTTATTATTACTCGTAACATGTTTCTTGCTATGATTGGTCTCCTTCATATGGTCCATATGTTTATTAGCTTTCGTATTACTATTCGTATCATTCGTAATGTGATTGTTCAGTGTTGCTCATGTTCTGTTTCTTAGTAACAATGTCTGTAGTAGAATTGCTATTGATCTTCATATTATCAGTAGTATTAGTACTGATCTCGTTATAGTTGCTCTCAATACGTATCATAAGTGTTATATGTCTGTGTGTGTTATATGTCTGATGTGTATTATTCTCATTTGCAAAATCACTCTTAATATGAGCATCAGTATTATGATTCTTACTCTTAGTATTACTATTATTCCTCCTCCTCCTCCTCATCCTCCTCTTCCTCCTCCTCCTACTCCTTCCGCGACCGCCGATCGCCACGCGGCGGATCCCGGGAACCCTGAACCCAGAAACGTTGTCATCTCTTGGGGGGGGCGCAACTTTACTTCCGTTTCCTTCCGCCAGACTTCTGCCGGCCCTCGCCGGCCTCCGCCGGCGGAGGCGGCCCCGTGTTATTTCCGCCGACCTTCCGCCGCCCATCCGCGTCCATCCGCCGCGGAAGAGATGACAACTCCTGCAACCCTCGAAGGCAAGGCCATTTTTTTGAACGCCTCAGACGTGCACACGACGGTACAGTCGGACCTAGGCCAGAAGAACATCCCTCAAGAACATGAGATTCTCCGCCAGCCAAGACGAACAGAACATCCAAGGGTACCCTCCCCAGGATGCACAAGAGCCTTCAACGAACACTTTTTGTCGCAACCGCAAGCGGAAGCGCAGGCGGCGAGTAACGGAACGGGCGGGCCGCGCGCGAACCTAATTGCCTAACGCGCCAGCAAGCAGAGGCCTAGGCGGCACCTCAGATCACTGGAGCGGAGGGGGTGCGGGCTGCAGCTGCCAGGAAACCTCCAACGAACACGAAGAACACCGAAAAAAACCCTCCGAACCGGCCTCGATCTTGTACCCCGGCCCCCTGCATTCTTCTTTTCTCTTGGCGGCACGGCTGGGGTAATCCGCACGGGCGCTCGAGCCGTCGGGGGGCGCTCGACGAACTGCCGGTCCGGCTGCAGGGGGCGCGCGCGGAGGAGGGAGAGAGAGGACAGGAGGGAGGGAGAGGGAGGGCAGGAGGGAGGGCAGGAGGAGGGAGGGCAGGAGGAGGGAGAGGGAGGGCAGGAGGGAGGGCAGGAGGAGGGAGGGCAGGAGGAGGGAGAGGGAGGGCAGGAGGGAGGGCAGGAGGAGGGAGGACAGGAGGAGGGCAGGAGGGAGGTTAGGAGGGAGGGCAGGAGGAGGGAGGGCAGGAGGAGCGGCCGCGGAAGGCAGGAGCAGGGAGAGGGGGGGGGGCACTCGCCGCAGGCAGCGCTTCAGGGTGAGCGCGCCGGTGCGGCAAATACCAGTCCCCTACAGTGGGGGCCTTGACCTAAGGAACCCTAAATAAGGAACGAGGCCCCTTTTTTCCATAAGTGAACCTTCGATTTGCTATCGAAATCAGAAAGAAAATCTGAGGCAAGCTGTGAAACACTTAGGGAACGCGGAGCCCCTCCCCAACGAAAAGGGTTCCTTCTTCAGGGCCCCGACGGTACACGCGCATACCATTCTCACAAGCCACAAATGCCAGCAGCCTTGAGAAGGCATGTCGGGCACCAGAGGAGAAGGAGAAGGTGGCAAGGAGGAAGAGGAGGAAGAGACAAGAGAAGCCGAGGCGTCGAGGCGGCTTTTGCGCCCGTGTGCGCACAGCGCCACGAATTGCCCCACCGCCTCGCACAGCATGGCGATGGAGACTGCAACACGAACGCTCCACTGCAAGAGAGTTCCTGGCCCAGCAACTACGCCAAGACGGAGGACGTAATGGCAGAGTGGGAGATGGAGCGAGCGGAGCCAGGGAGTGCGGAGCAAGTGCCGCCAGATCGCAGCACGAGAATCCCCTGGCATGCCAGTCAGAAACCACAGCTCGACACAGTGCAAAGACGGCAAGTGACACACTGACGTGCTCACACGGACAGAGCTCGCAGTGGACGATGGCACAACTCCCCCTGCATGGACCAGCACGTGCGGCTTGGATACATCAGCCACGCTAGGGATCCCAAAGGTTGACCTCCCAATGGGAAGCTTGCCCCAAAAAAAAGCCTGGACTAGCCTGCCCAACGTGGAGGTGCTGCCCCCCACCGTGCTGCTCATCGGGGTGCTGTTGCTTGCCGTCCTGCTCTGCGGCTGGCTGCTAGCACCCCTCGTGCTCTTCTGGCTGCAAGGATGGTGCGGCCTACCCGCTGCGTGCTGAGGAGGCCAGTGGTGATGATCACGCCATTGCTGCCCGCTGACGAGCCGATCGAGCAGACGTCAATTCTTCGGGCTCGAACTGGGGAAACCTGATGAGTAGTCTTGCTTGGCTCATTGCATACAGGAAGGCCCGAGGAAGGCCCAGAAGGAACCAACGGATCCTCAAAAGAGGCTCAAAGGAAAGCTCCAAAAAGGAAGCCCGGAGGGCCCCAAGATGCTACCAAGAGGCTACCAAAGCGCCCCGAATTGACAATTCTGCGAAGGCGCTTGAGCTGTTACGGTTGATTTGACCCCACGACTCTCGTCACGACAAGTCGCTGGGGGATCCTTTCCAGATGGGGCGGCACAAAAAGTGGTACAGTCAACGCAGGGCCCAAGCTTGGGTGCTTCAAAGATCGCGCCTCGCGCGACGCAACGACCCAGTAACAGAGGAGGGCCGAAGCAGCTGGACTCAAACGCGCCAGCCGACCGATCTCGATGCGGGTTGGCAAACAAAAGAAAGCGAGGCTCGAGGCCTTTATCTCTCTCCTGGGACCTCCGTCCTGATTGCCCTTGCGTGTGATAAGGAAAAAATGCCCCCAACCCTCTGGGAGAGAACCTAAGTTAGGAGGGCTAGAAACATCAGGGGAAGGGGGTGCGTTCTGCAAGTGTATCAGACCAAACCGCCCAGATGTATGATCCCGCATGCGAAGTCTTAATCGTCTTGCTCCCCACATTCAAAGTGGGATTCTTGTTTTCTCTGCACACACACCACAAGAACAAGAACACCCCCACTTCTTCTTCATCAACCGCATCATCATCAGGAACAGTAACACTCCATCATCATCAGCATCATCATTATCATCATCATCATCATCATCATCAGCAGCAGCAGCATCATCATCAGCACCAGCATCATCATCATTAAGAACAGGACCAAGCTCATCACCACCATCATCATCATCATCATCATCATCAGCAGCAGCAGCATCAGAATCATCAAGCATTCACTCTCAACACCATCATCAGCATCATCATCAGCAGCAGCAGCATCTCTCACACACTCGCACACTCGCACGCTCGCACACTCATACAGATCATGATGATGTCAACGATCACGATGATCTTCAGTCACTCATTCGCTCCGCACTGAATCACTCGCTCACTCACCTTTGGGCTCCTGAGGCGTGAATCTGGAGGTAGTCTCAAGCAGGGGCATCGCCAGTGAGTGAAGTGCAAGGAAGTCTCAGGCGGGAACCCTCTCCCTATGGGGCCCGCACCGTGTTGTTTAATCCGAAGCGGGTCACTCGCAAACGTGCAACTGTCGTCACTTTTGGGCCCCTGAGATTCGAATCTAGAGGAAGTCTCAGGCGGGAGCCCCGTCTGTGAGTGAATTGCGAGGAAGTCTCAGGCGGGAACTGTCTCCCTATGGGGCCCGCAGGTCATGTTTTTAATGCCAGGGGGTCGTTCGCAAAACTGTAACTGTCGTCACTTTTGGGCCCTTGAGGCCTGATACTAGAGGAAGTCTCAGGCGGGAGCCCCGTCTGTGAGTGAATTGCGAAGAAGTCTCAGGCTGGACCCCCCCCCACCAAATGGGGCCCGCACCTCATGTTTTTAACCCCAGGGGTCATTCGCAAACCTCTGTCGTCGCCTTTAAGCCCCTGAGGCTTGAATCTAGGGGAAGTCACAAGCGGGAGCCCCGTCTGTGAGAAGCGCGAGGAGATCTCAGACAGGGGCTCCCTCGTCTGCTCGTCTCTGGCGGGATCCTCCTCCATACCCCTCCCTATGGGGGCCCGCAGGTCATGTTCGAATCCGAGGCGGGTTATCGGAATCCTGTAACCGTCGTCACTTTGGGCTTCGTCAAGCTTGTGCATGGAGGAAGTCTCAGGCGGGAGCCTCGCCTGTGAGTGAATTACGAGGAAGCCTCAGGCGGGAGCCCCCTCCCTATGGGGCCCGCAGCTTATGTTCGAATCCGAGGCGGGCCATCGGGATCCTGTAACTGTCGTGGCTTTGGGCTCTTGAGGTCTGAATATGGAGGCACTCCCACGCGGGAGCCTCGTCTCAGGCGGGAACGCCCTTTCTAAAGGCCCCGCACTTCGCGTTCGAATCCGAGGCGGGTCATCCGCCTACTGTAGCACCCCAAGGAGGCAACACGTGAGGATGTCGGGCGCGACTCACGAAAGGTTCAGTGCTACTGACACTGCACGGGATTATGACGATGACGATGACGAGACGGCGGCCGGGCATAAGAGAAAATCCTTGTGTCCTGCACCCACAAGGACGACGATGAGGTTTACAACCAAATTCGTTTGGGGATTCTCATGCGGGGTCCTTCAATCGGAGTCATTCGGGTTAGGGCTTCTCCTGTTCTCGATGAATGTAGCGCGCGCTGGCCAGAATGTGTCCAGTGGCGCTTAGCGCCGAGCTCTTTGTGAAGCTTGGTACGTGGCGAGACCGAGCACCAAACTGCCAGACACCGTTGTCACAACACCATGACACATCGCGCAAGCCACTCTGAGTCCACTGCGTGGACTCGGGCGAGACCGCCTAGAAGCACACGGGCTAGTGTTTAGAGAAGGACAGGTTCGGGCGGGGTCGGGCCTTCTTCCCAGAAGCGGCCAGTTAGTCGGGCGCCCGCTGGTGTCAGATCGCCACGCAAGCCCAGAAGAAGCTCTGAAGCGGCTCCCGAAGCTTATAATATCCAGACGCAAACACCACAAAGGAAGATTCAAAGCTCAAAAAGCTGATGACATCATCCTGCTAGCCATCAGCCTCCACCCAGTCGGCCCGCACGCTGGACTCTCTGGCAACGCTGCCACGACAACTGAATGGGAACTTGTTCTCAGCGGCGAGCAGGCAAGCACCGAGACAGCAGGCAATCAAGCAACAGCAAGCATGCAAGCAGGCATGCAAGCAAATACGCATGCAAGCGAGGAACCAGCGAAGCAAGCAAGAGAGTCGAACCGGACCACCAGCGACCGCAGCTCGTCAAAACAGGAGCCGCCGAACATGGACTGGTGGGACGAAGCGGAACCGAGGCCGCTCCACGCCTTCAGCGAGGGGCCGCCCCACGCCCCACCACCTGATGATATCGATCCCCCGGCAAGCTCCTTCGCTGCCGCGACAGGACCACTCACGCCGGGGAGGAGCAGAGTGGGGCAGAGCGGAGACAGCAGCAGAGGCAACGCGGATCAGGAGTATCAGCAGCGGAGCACGAGGCACACCCCCTCCTGCGACTGCGCAATCTGGTTGTGACGTCGGCCCCCAGGAGACCTCGACAACTTCCCCGGGGCCAGCCTTTCATCCTGAGCCGTTCTGTGACCGTCCCGGGGCCAGAGAGCAGCCTCCGAACAAAAAAATAAACAAAAAACCGACCGTCACGAGTGCCCAGATCTGCAGGCAGAGCACGGCGGGGCGAGGCGGAGAAGAACCCACAAGGCGTGGCTCCCCTGGCGGCTGGATCGGTGTGAAGTGGACCATGTTGTACCCGAGCGCGCCCTGCGGCGCGAGCGCCTGGAGCGATGCGATGGGAGGCCGCTGCGCACTACAGGTGCACGCCGGCCCGCTGAAGTCGAGTTGCCCCGTGGCCCCAGGGTCCAAGAAGGCGGGCAAACAGTGCGGCCCGTGACGGCGCGATGCGAAACGCCGTTGTCACGTAGCCTCGTCTCTATCAGGACGATGCTGTGACCGAACCTGTGCCCGAACATCTGCCCGAGCGTGACCGCAACCGGCGCCCGAATTTTGCCGAACGCGCCACGGCACTACCAAAATTATGGGTTCGAAACCGGCTTTTTTTTCCGGTCGCAATTTCGGTCGCACTGCCGGTTCGGTCTCAAATTTGGGTGCGGTTTCGGTCACCTGTTTTCTGGTCACATACCTTTTCGGCTAGAGGCGGGGCGCCATGAACATTGTAGACGAGGTTGGTCTCTGCGGCTGCTCGCGATTTCTCAGAGGGGACCACTTTGCGCAGCCAGCGCCAGCATCGGAGACGGGCTGTCGACGAAACCAGAACCCACACTGCCAATGGGCCAGACAGGTTGCCTGGCCTCGGTTTTCTGTGATCAAACAACACGCCACCAACAGCTCGTCTTGCTCGGCAAAAATTCGGGAGGCTCGGTCACAAACAATCGTTAGAGTGGGTCGCCGAAAACCGTTGGACTACGTCCCCCAAAAGCGCTGGACTCCAAAAACAGATTGCCCCCTAAACTCGTTGGAGCCTGGTCCCGGGATGACTACACATGGCCGAACGCAGAACAATCAGAGCCAACTGCAATACTCAAAACATGCGTTTCTCAAGTGTTCGGGGTTCGAGACTTCCACGGATGTAAAGGACTACTACGACGACTACTACGACTACTACGACTACTACTACTACTACTACTACTACTACTACTACTACTACTACTACTACTACTACTACTACGACTACGACTATGACTACGACTACGACTACGACTACGACTACGACTACGACTACGACTACGACTACGACTACGACCACCACCACCACCACCACCACCACCACCACCACCACCACCACCACCACCACCACCACTACTACTACTACTACTACTACTACTACTACT
>CAUYUJ010021617.1:11595-16595 GCA_963575745.1 Prorocentrum cordatum
TTCCTTCCTTCCTTCCTTCCTTCCTTCCTTTCTTCTTATCTCCCTTGCCCACGCGTAACGCAGAGCGTGTACAGGAGGCACGAGCGTACAGACAGCTTTTGTAGGGTCGTCGCAACCCCGACAATACACGCCTGGCGTGTTCATTGCATCAGACACCCACGACGTAGGCGCCACAAGGGAAGCACCAACAGGAAACACATGCCCAAATACAGCCGCACGCGCATCGTACACTGAACACGCACACTACACAACACAGACCCGCAAGACTCGCAGGGCGCCGCAGGCGTAGCTTTTTTCCAACACCAAAGGCGGTACGCAGGGGGTGAGCTCTCACTGCGGCCGCTGCTCGCGCCTCCGTCCAGGACATAGCAGGCGTGTCACTTTCTCGACAGCAGGACACCATAGAGAATGCGCGGGGGGTGGTCTCTCACCGCGGCCGCTGTGAGCGTCTGCTGCCCGGGGCATAGTACGCGTGGCACTTTCTCGACATCAGCGGGGGTGCACAGGGGATGGTCTCTCATCGTGGCCGCAAGACGCGCCTCGCGTGCAGGGCAAAGAAAGCGCGGCACCGTCTCGACAGCAGAGGGGGTGCGCAAGGGGTGGTCTCTCACAGCGGCCGCTGCGCGCGCCTCTTGCCCAGGGAAATTTAGACGGGGCACTTTCTCGACACCAGGGGGGGGTGTAGGGTGTGGTCTCTTACCGCGGCCGCTAGGCGCGCCCTGCGTCCAGGGCCTACCTGGCGGGGCACTTTCTCAACACCAGAGGGGATACGCAGGGGGTGGTCTCTCATTGCGGCCTCTAGGCGCGCCTCTCGTCCAGGGCAACGCGGGCGTGGCACCTTCTCGACACCAGACAGGGGCGCGGTCTCTCGCCGCGGCCGCTACGCGCGCCTCGCGTCGACGTCCGAGCAAGCCAGGGCACTCTCTCGACACCAGAAGGGCTGCGCAGGGAGTGTTCTCTTGCCGCGGCCGCTCTGCGCGGTGGTCGCTTAGGCCAGGCCGGCAGGGCACTTGCTCGACACCAGAGGGGGTGCCCATGGAAAGCGGTCTGTCACTGCGGCCGCTCTGCGCGACGGCCGTCTAGGCACAGCACGCGCGGCACTGTCTCTACACCAGAAGGGGGTGCGCCCCAGTCGCCAGCGCCCTGTCGCGCAGCCTGCTGCCCAGCCGGCTGCAATCCGTGGCCCATGTCCAGAGCCAAGCGGCCGCAGCCGCAGCTCCGGCGCCTATTCTCGGTCAGCCCCCTGTCGACGGCGGCGATGGCGCCCTGCTGCCCCTGAGCCACGGCAGGTTTAACATAAGGGCCCAGCACGAGCAGGCAGTGTCAAGCTGGCTGAGGCAGGCGCGGCAAATCGCACGTACCCACGGGGACCCCACATTGGGGCGCGGCCAGACACTTTAGTTACGCGCGGGGGCTGGCCACCCTGGCCACTAGGATCGAGAAGCTGACCTCGTTACTGGGCCCCTGGTGTGAGCTCCGCGCACTGGTCCCGCCAGCTTCTTGTGCTAATTTGTCGCGCGGACAGGCGCCGAAGGACGGCGCGCAAGATTCTTGCTGATGCGGAGGCGACCATCCAAGAAAAGGGAACTCAGCAATCTCGACTGCTCTTTGCGGGTGCACGGCGGCCTGCTTGGCTCGAGCGGGCAACTAGGCAACCTCACCGGGGCATCCCACTGCCTGTCCTGCGGTGCTGCCGCCCTCGGACAGCCTGACGAATCGTATTGGTGGAAACGTGGCGAAAAAAAACACCGAATGCGCCGCTGCCTGTCGGTACCTGGCGACCTCCGGGCCTCACGAGCGCAGGCGATCATGCAATTAAGGCCGTGCCGTCAGCAAGACACCTCGGTTCCAGGTGCGCCTTCGGGCATGTTGCTCGATCACTGCGTGCTTGCGTATGTTGCCCATGCCCTTGATATGCCTGGGTGCACTCCTGCTTCGCCGAACCCGAAAGATGTGGATTTGGGAGGCAGGGTCACAAAATGATGGGCCACTCCTGCCCGTATCTCGTCCCGTGAGTGCCCGTCCAAAGCGCGCGCGGGCTGTACGTTTTACTTCGCACGCGTGCGTGCTCGTTCTGTGTGCGCCGCCACGTCGACGGCGTCGCCGGTGTCCGCCGCCGACGTCCACCCTGCGCGGCGTGGGGGTCCTCGTGGGCGCGACTGAACAAGGTGGCCAGGCGAGGCGGCTCAATCCCTGCAAGACACACCCTTGAAATCGCGCCCGGCCGCCCCGGGGCCACGCCTGCGACCAGGAGGCGCGCCACCAGCCATGGAGGATCGAGGGCTTGCGTGCCGTGGCGCGATTTGGGCAATCTGGTCTTGCGGTGGCTGGGGACAGAGCTGTCGTGGACACTCTCCCGCCCCCTTTCCTGCGGGGGTGTGGCGGTGCTGCTGTCCCTTTGGCTGCTGGATCCCTCAAGTCCACGCGCTCTTGTCGCTCTTGTCGCTCGTGCGCAAAGTCGCGCCCTCGCTTGAGCGCATTGTTTCGTCTCGGCCGCCGCGCCCTGCGGTCTCGCCATACGCCGGGGGCCTCCTGCGCGGGAGTTACCCATCAGCCGCCTGCCCGTCCAGCCTGGTTCTCGAGTCGGTCTGCGCGGCCGTCCCTAACCCGCGGCGCCTGCGCCTGGGCCCCCTTGCTCTCGGTACTGATGTGATGTTGGAGTGGCGCTTGCACGCCGTCGCCCACGTTCTACCCGACTCTGGCGCCAACATCTGCGCGATACCAGGCGCACGCACGCAGCCCGTGGCAGCGTTACCTCTGGGACCCCCCCCCTTTCCACATGGATGGGCCCCCCCTTTCCACGCTGTCCTGGGGTGCGGTGGGATTTTCTGCGCGGTGCGACTTGGCCCAGCTCCTCCACCCTTTCCCTGCGCTGCCTTCTGATCGCGTGCGGTGGTTTGAGCTGTGGAGCGGCCCCTCTGTTGCAGGAGAGGCCCGCGGCCCGCACCTCGTGTTCTGCGCAGGCTGCCCAGCCCCAGGCGCCGCGAGAGAGATGAGGCGGAGGAGGGGGTGAGCAAACTCTCAGCAGCGCAGGCGGCACGGCCTTCTGCCACGGAGCGTGTGAAGGGTGTGCCGACAGGAGTCGGGCAGACGCACGCGAACGTCGCCATCGGGGCCTTCCGTGGAGCTCCCTAAGGGGCCACGAAACGTATGAGGGGTGTGCCGAAATGGGGCGGCGGTGCCATGCGAACTTTCCCACTGGGGCCTTAGGCGGAGCTCCCCAGGGGGCCACGAAACGTGTGAGGGGCGTGCCGACAAAGAGGCAGCGGTGCTATGTGAACTTTCCCACTGGGGCCCCAGGTAGAGCTCCTGATGGGGCCACGAAGCGTGTGACGAGTGTGCCGAAATTGGGAGGCGATACCATGCAAACTTTCCCACTGGGGCCTGAGGCGGAGCTCCCCCTGGGACCACGAAACATGTGAAGAGTGTGCCGAAAAAGGGGGAGGCGGTATCATGAGACCTTTCCTAATGGGGCCTTCGGTGGAGACCCCTATGGTACCACGAAGAGTATGAGGGGTGTGCAGGAATAGGGCGGCGGTGCCATGCGAACTTTCCCACTGGGACCTTCGCTGGCGCTCCCTATGGGGCCACGAAACGTGTGAGGGGTGTGCCGAAATGGGGCGGCGGTGCCATGCGAACTTTTCCACTGGGGCCTTCGGTGGAGCTCCCCATAGGACCACGAAACGTGTGAGAGGTGTGCCGAAATGGGGCGGCGATGCCATGCAAACTTTCCCGCTGCGGTTTTCGGTGTAGCTCCCTACCGAAGCACGAAACGTGTGAGGGGTGTGACGGAACGGGGAGGCAGTGCCATGCAAACTTTCTCACTGGGGCCTTGTATGGAACCCCCTATGGGGCCACGCAACGTGTGAAGGGTGTGCCGAGATGGGGCAGCGGTGCCATGCGAACTTTCCCACTGGAGTTACTTACTTATGGGGCCACGAAACGTGTGAGGGTGTGCCGAAATGGGGCGGCGGTGCCATGCGAACTTTCCCACTGGGGCCTTAGGCGGAGCTCCCCAAGTGGCCACGAAACGTGTGAGGGGCGTGCCGATATGGAGGCGGCGGGGGAGAGGCAGGGGGAGGAGAAGGAGGAGAGGAGGGGGAGAACGCGGGGTGCTGTCTCGTCAAAAGCGGGGGGCCCACACCACAGGAAGGTTGGGAAAAACAGCAGCACCCACCCCCTCTCCATGTCTACGCTTCTTGCCCCACCTGGCTCGACGTGGCAGTAATTGCGCCACGTCCCCTCACATCCGTTCCCAACTCGCGCGCGGGATGCGTGGGAGCGCGTGTTGTGTCTCCATGCGCTTGCGTTCCCGTGGTCTGGTGTTTCATGGTCATGTGTTCCTCTCGCCCCTCTGTTTGTGCACGTGCCTTCGGTATTTTGCGCGGGCCACCCTTTTCCTTGATTGGCTCCCTCTCCTCGTCAACCCGCCTGTGTCTGTTTTTTGTTTGTCGTCCGCCCCTCCTGTCTCCCCCTCCCGTCCCTCCGTTTCCCTCGTACTCATCCCCTGTTCCTCAGTTCCTCGTTATCCCGTCTTCCCCTTGCGTGGCCCGTTCTGTCGCTGGTCTGTCCACTTTTTGGGGCCTGACTGAGAAATTCGCGGGCCTGCACTATTTCGCTGGCCAGTCGTCTTGCCGCGGAGCCATCCTCGCCGTCGTCCGCCGCGCAACAGAATGGCGCGGCTTAGGTTCCCCTTCCCGCCGCCCACCTGGCAGCGCACAGAACCGCGTTTTACCGCCCACTTCCCCGCCGAATGCAACACGATCCACTGTCCTGCTCCACGTGACTCCTCTTCGGGCAAAGCTCCTAGAATCAGAACGGGCCAGCGCGAAGACGGACAACCGCCAGGTGCACGCCCTCGACCGCCCACGGCACCGCCAGGAACCAGCGCGTGCAAAACTTGAGGGCGATGAAACTGACACCAACACACACACACACACACACACACACACACACACACACACACACACACACACACACACACACACACACACACACAC
>CAUYUJ010021617.1:21595-31595 GCA_963575745.1 Prorocentrum cordatum
GGATGAGATTTTGACATTTTTTGTTGAAAAACCATTGGTTTTTTGATGTTTTTATGTTAAAATCGCTGCGAACACTAAGGTTTTGGAAGGATTTCGTCTTGCGCGCGCGAATGTCCACTTTACCTTATTTTTTGCAAGGGATTCTTGAAATTTGATTATATTAGAACAAGAAATGTCATTTTATAGTGTTTTTTGCAAGGGAAAACGGATTACAACAAAACAACCGGATCTTGATGACATCGTATTACCTGAGGCTTCCTCACGAAAATGATGAAAATGTAGCTGCGGCCTAGGCGGCGCAGGGGGGCCGTGCACCAGGGGGCCCAACAATAATTATTCTTTAGAATAAATAATGTTCAACAACAACAACAACAACAAAAACAAACAAAACACACCGAAAACGCCGTTAACATGAATTTTTGGCGTTCCGCGCGGACTTCTTGGATCTGCGCTGGGCCCCCCGTCCTGGCGCGCGGAGCGCGCCAGGGGCGGCGCCGGAGGCGACGCGGGGGGGGCCCAGCGCGGATCCGAGCATTCCGCGCGGAGCGCCAAAAGTTTATCTTCGTGCTGCTCTCCTCTGAGATCTTGGTGCTGGTGCCAACTCGGGAGCGGCCCAGCGGGGGTGCCAGGGACGCAATTAAATAAGCAGAGGCGCCGTGAAATCTGGGGAAATGCATGGCCCCCGCCATGATATCCACCCCCCCCCCAGTCATCACCCCCTCTTTGCCGCCCCCGACCAACCCCCCAGGCCTCCAGGAGGCCGCTGGGGAGGCGCCCGGCGCTGGCCCCGAGGGGGCAGCGCGAGAGGCAGCACGGGGGCGGCACGCGGCAGCCGACGAGTGGAAAACCCGCGCGGCGTCGCGCGGGGCGCGAACGACGGCTGGCTGCCCCACTACAGCACAAAGTGGTTCAGCCTGCTCCTTCAAAAGTTATGCGCCATGCGGCCAGCACAACCAACCGAAGCGGCAATCGGATGGTGTCAGTTAGCGAGTGGGCCAGGTGCCTCTGGAAACATTGGAGCCGAGAGTTGGCGTTGCGCCTGTTCCCTCCCATCAGCCTCTCGCGCCCTCTTCCCCTCGCAGCGTGCAGCATGAGCGGCTCGACAGCTGCGCACATGATCCCGGCGCCACACGGGCGCATTGACCTGCACGCGCATGCGCCCCGAGGCTTAGAACAGCCTGCCTGTACGACTCCCTGTCCCCCATGATCTTCGAATCTTCGCAGAAGAAAAAAAGAAGATAAAACAAAAACAAAACATGTGTATAGTGTACTTTCACGAAAAAGACCCCCCCCAAAAAAAAAAAAAAAAAAAAAAACTGCGCGCCAGCTGCACGCTGAGCCTGGGCACGGCTCGGCCACCGCGTGCGCGAGAGCTGACCGAGCCCCCAACGGGCAGCTGCGCGGGTGCCCCGGCGGTGGCCTCACGGCACGGGTGCACGCGGCCGCACCGGAGAGTGCTCCACGGGCGCGGCGCCGTACCCCCCCCGGCAACAGGGTGCAGCGCGAGATTGCGCGCTGCTTTGGCGCCCGCGGAAAACACTCGGCCCGATAGTCATTAAGCATGAGGCGCTTTGAAGGCGGGTCCAGGAGTCGACAGCGCAACCCGACTGTCTCAGGCAGAAGCACGCGACTTCGCAACGCTGCTTGCGGGCGAGCAGAAGGAATGCACCTGGCAGGGACCGTGACGCTTTTGCCCGCGCTCCTTTGTTCTAAACGGAAAAAAAAACAAACAACACTACTCTGACTGTAGGACCCGCATGAGAATGCTCCAAACTAATATGGAAGTCATCCTCCACGTCGTCATTGTGATTACGGAGGTCTTTCTTGTCTGGTATCAGCTGGTCTTTGGCAACGCTTACAAGCTTGATTGAAGATGACCGCATCTGATTACAAAGGCCGTCTTGGATTACCCACATGATCTGCGGGCCCCGTAGGGAGGCTCCCGCTCGAAACTTCCTTGCAGTTCACCCACTGACGAGGCACCCACTCGAGACTTCCTCGGGAATCTAGCTGTAAAGCATCACCAAACCTTTGTTTCCAACCATCCTATGGTGTTGGGTCCTCGTTTTGAATTGACAGCGCCCCGCGTTTCCTTCCTTCCTCTCCTCCTCTCATCCTCCTCATCCCGCTCCTCCTCCCCCTCCTCCCATCCTCCCCCACTTCGGCAGACACCTTACACGCTTCGTGGCCCCATAGGGAGCTCCACCGAAGGCCCGAGTGGCTGCGTTTGCACGCGCCAACCGCACCCATGTTTGCCACACCCCTCACACGTGTCGTGGCCACATAGGCAGCTCAACCGAAGGCCCCAGTGGCTGCGTTCGCAAGCGCCGACCGCACCCATTTCGGCACACCCCTCACACGCTCTGTCGCCCCAGACGAAGCTCCACCGAAAGTTCCAGTGGCTGCGTTCGCATGCACCCACCGCACCAAGTTTGTCACACCCCTCACACGCCTCGTGGCCACAAAGGGAGATCCACCGAAGGCCCCAGCGGCTGCGTTCGCATGCGCCCACCGCACCAATTTCGGCGCACCACTCACACGTATCGTGGCTCCACAAGAAGCTCCACCGACGGCCCCAGTGGCTGCGCTCGCATACGCCCACCGCACCCACTTTGGTACACCCCTCACACGCACCGTGGCCCCATAGGGAGCTCCACCGACGGCCTCAGTGGCTGCGTTCGCGCGCGCCCACCGCACCCATGTTGGCACATACCTCACACGCTTCGTGGCCCCATAGGCGGCCCCACCGGCGGACCCTGGCGGCTGCGTTCGCATGCGCCCACCGCACCCATGTTTGGCACACCCCTCACACGCACCGTGGCCCCATAGGGAATTCCACCGACGGCAACAATGGCTGCGTTTGCATGCGCCCGCCGCACCCATTTTTGCATACCCCTCCCACGCTTCGCGGCCCCATAGGGAGCTCCACCGACAGCCCCAGTGGCTGCGTTCGCATGCGCCCACCGCACTCATTTCGGCACATCCCTCACACGGTTCGTGGCCCCGTAGGGAATTCCACCGACGGCCCCACTGTATGCGTTCGCATGCGTCCACCGCACCCATTTTGGCACACTCCTCACACGTTTCGTCGTAGCCCTATAGGGAGCTCCTCCGAATGCGGTGCATACAACGACGGTATTCACAACTGCATTTCGCCAAGCGAACTTGTTGTTTTACACGGTTTTCCGATGGCCGCCCAGGATTACCATCATGATCCGCGGGCCTCAGAAGGGAAGGCTCCCGCTCGAGATTTTCTCACTATTCACTCACAGGCGATGCTCCCGATCAAGACTTCCTCGGGATGCAGGCCCAGGTGTCACCAAACATGTGCTTTCGCACGGTTTTCCGACGACCACCTAGGATTATCAAAATGAACTGCGAGCCCCATACGGAGGGAGCTCCCGCTCGAGCATTCCTTACAATTCACTCACAGACGAAGCGCTCGTTCGAGACTCCCTCGGGATTCAGGTTCCCAAGTGTCACCCACCAAACCTATGCGCGCGTGTCTGTTTTGCCTACTTCCGATTTTCCTGTGGCCACCTCGGATTACCAACATGAGATGCGGGCCCCATCAGGAGGGGGGTCCCGCTCGAGACGTCCCTGCAATTCACTCACAGACGAGGCTTTCGTTCCAGACTTCTTCGGGGTTCGGGCCCCAGGTGTAACCAGACCTGTTTTTTTCCCCGGA
Source organism: Prorocentrum cordatum (assembly GCA_963575745.1). NCBI lineage: Eukaryota > Dinophyceae > Prorocentrales > Prorocentraceae > Prorocentrum > Prorocentrum cordatum. The sequence goes on from CAUYUJ010021617.1 coordinate 25,284, forward strand.
GTACCAACATGATCTGCGGGTGCGGGCCCCGCAGGGAGGGGGATCCCGCTCGAGATGCCTTCGCCATTCACTCATGGACGAGACTCTCGCTCGAGACTCCGTCGGAATTCAGGCACCCATGTGTCACCAAATCTGTGTTGTTGTGCAAGGTTTCCCGATGGCCACCTCGGATTATCAGCACCATCTGCGGGCCCCAGATGGAGGGGGGCCCCACTCGAGATTTCTTCGCAGTGCACTCACAGATGAACTTCCCGTTCGAGACTTCCTCGGGTTTCAGGCTCCCAGCCATGTGTTGTGGTTTTGACCACCTCGGACTGCCAACATGGCTCGCGGGCCCAAGAGGACATGGGCTCCCGCTTGAGACCTTCTCGCAAGTCACTCACAAACGAGGCTCCCGCTCGAGAACTCCTCGCGATTCAGGCTCCCAGGTGTCGCCAAACATGTGTTTTGTATTGTATTCGGTGTTCGGATGGCCGCCTCGGATTACCAACATGTTCGACTGGCCTCACCAAGACGAGGTTCCCGTTCGAGAACTCCTCGCTACCTACTCACAAACGAGGCTCCCTTTCGAGATGTTCTCCATGTGAATGCATGAGTGTGTGAATGATTGAGCGGTTGGGTGTTATGCGTGCGACCATGATGATGATGATGATGATGATGATGATGATGATGATGATGATGATGATGATGATGATGATGATGATGATGATGAAAATACGGACGATGATGATCACAGTGGTGATGATGATACTGATGATGGTGATGATGATGCTGATGATGATGCAAATGATGATGCTGATGATGATGATGATGATGATGATGATGATGATGATGATGATGACGATGATGGTGATGGTGATGGTGATGATGATGATGATGATGATGATGATGGTGATGATGATGATGGTGATGGTGATGGTGATGGTGATGATGATGACGACTATGATGACGATGATGATGTGCCAGTATGAGTTACCGAATGAATGATTAGGATGGTGGAGGAAGGTGGTGATGGTGATGGCGACGGCGAATGTGAAAGGAGAATAGCAAGACAGAGGGTGGTGAGTGAGTGAATGAGTGAACGATGACGCGAATCCGTGTGGGAGCATTTGTTCCGGCGCGGGGTGCCCTAAGAAAACATGAACCCCACTTTGGACGTAGGGGGGGGACACCATACCTCTTACAACCTGTCAAAGGCCCGATGACACCCACGACGCACCAAGAGCCCCACGCATTACAGAACGAAGATTTGTTCACCACCGCTGTGCCCTGACGCGGGCGAGATTCGCCCAGCGCGCAGACAGGATGGCCAAAGGGCGACTCACCAGACAGCAACAGGACGACGAGGACCGAAGCTCCAGGTTCAAAGAGGGATCGGGGGTGGGCACGAGGGGCAAAAAAAAAAAACAAAAAAAAAAAAAAAAACAAAAAAAAAAAAAACGGAAAGAGAGGTTGAAACATCAGCGCGCAACAGAAACAGCGAGACGGTGGACGACGACGGAGGCAGAACGACAGAGGAGGGCGGCGACCACCCTCCAGCGGCACGTTGCAATCGCAGCGCGGCCCGCGCCATGTCGCTCGGGCGCTCCTCGGGAGCAGCCGGTGCAGGAAGAAGCAAGAGCGAGGCCGAGAACCCGCTCGCCGGGGGGGTCTCCGCCTTGCTTCCTGCGCCTTTTCTGCAGCGCGGAAGCTGAGAAAACGCCCGCGGGGGCGCGCGGCCAGGACTTCGGACGGCCCGCGGGAAAGGCAACCGAGGCTGCTCAGATCGGAAGCTGGGCGAGGGCTGGCAAATCCGTGGCTGCTAAAAAGGTCTTCCCGGAGGGAAAAAACGGATTCCCCGAATGAAGCTCGGCGAACTGAACAGGGAACGGGCTGCTTCCCGGAAGGAAAACAACAATTTCAAGGAGCCCCGCTTTAGCAGTCACGGGTTTGCCAGCCTTCGCCTGGCTTCTGATCAGTCCGCGTAAGGCGTCATCCCGCTGGACCCCTCAGCAGCCCTCGACAGTGACGATGGCTTCGCAGATCATAGCCCCCCCAGAGATGGCAAGGTCCGACCTGAGTCTGCGGTACGGCGTCCGTCCGCTGGATCCCCCAGCAGCCCTCGAAAGTGCAGACTGTTTCGCAGTTCACCCAGCTGCCCTCGAAAGTGGCGACCGTTTCGCACTCCGCAGCCCCCCAGGGATGGCGAGGTTCGATATGATAAGGCGTCACTCCGTTGGACCCCCCCGCGGCCCTCGAAAGTGGCGACGCTTTCGCTCATCGCCGCCCCAGGGCTGGCGAGGTCTAATCTGAGTCTGCGGCGGGGCGTCACTCCGCTAGAACCACCAGCAGCCCTCGAAAGCGGCAGCAGATTGGCAGATCGCAGCCCCCTGAGGATAGCGAGGTCTCGAAAGTGACGACACTTTCGCAGCTCGCAGCCCCCCAGGGACGGCGAGGTCTAATCAGAGTCTGTGGTAGGGCGTCACTCCGCTGCACCCACCAGCCGCCCTCAAAGTGGCGACCGCTTTCGCAGTTCGCAGCCCCCTCAGAGATGGCGAGGTATAATATGAGTCTGCGGTAAGGCGTCACTCCAGACCCCCCAGCAGCCCTCCAAAGTGGCGACGCTTTCGCTGATCGCAGCCCCCCTCCAGGAATGGCGAGGTCCAATCTGAGTCTGCGGTAATCGATCAGTCGTCAGTCCGCTGGACCCCCCAGCAGCCATCGAAGGTGGCGACAGTTTCGCAGTTCGCAGCCCCCTAAGGATAGCGAGGTCTCGGAAGTGACGACACTTTCGCAGCTCGCAGCCCCCAAGGGACGGCGAGGTCTAATCTTAGTCTGCGGCGGGGCGTCACTCCGCTGCACCCCAGCTATCCTCGAAAGTGGCGACAACTTCGCAGATCGCAGCCCCAGGGATGGCGAGGCCTGATATGAGTCTGCGGCTAGGCGTCACTCCGCTAGAACCACCAGCAGCCCTCGAAGTTGGCGGCAGTTTCGCTGCTCGCCGCCCACCAGGGACGGCTAAGTCTAATCTGACTCTGCGACGGGGAATCATCCCGCTGGACCCCCCAGCAGCCCTCAGAAGTGGCGGCAGCTTCGCAGATCGCAGCCCCCCAGGGACGACGAGGTCTAATCTGAGTCTGCGGCGGGGCGTCACTTCTCTGGACCCCCGGGCAGCCCTCGAAAGTGGAGACAGATTCGCAGATCGCAGCCTCCCACGGATGGCGAAGTAAGGGGCAGGCTGGCAGGCAGGTACGAGCCAGGTACGGGGCTGCCACGGGACGGCTACAGCGCACCGCCTCCTCGCCTCTCTCCTCGCCCCCTCCTCGCCCTTCTCGCCCTCCTCGGCCCTCTCCTCCTCGCCCTCCTCGCCCTCCTCGTGCGACCCTCTCCTCGCCCCTCCTCCTCGGCGGCCTCGGGCCAGCGCTCGATGGCCCCAGCGCAGCGCGAGAGGACGGTGAGCTGCACCACCGAGCGCGCTGGAAGCGGCTTGCCGTTGAGTGTCATGAGCGGGTCGACGACGATCCTCGCGGCCAGGGAGGACAATCATGCCTTCGCCTCCCCCCATCCCCCCCTCCTGCATCCACAACTCTTCCATCCGTGCTCCTTATTCAATAGGTATGTAAGTATATATATATATATATATGTATATGCACATAAACACGTACATGAAACTATAAAACCAATTATACATGAGTAAAAGAAAAACCTACATGTATATATCTACATATATAGGTATAAACATATATATACTAGATTCACCTGTATGGTATCCAATGTGGTCTCCCGCATGGTGTATGGTCTCCAGTGTGGTCTGTCGTGTGGACTCCCGCATGGTCTTCCGTATGGTCTCCCACATAGTATCCATGGTATCCCGTGGTCTCTGGTACGGTATCCAGCGTGGCCTCCCATGTGGTCGCCCGCATGGTGTATGATCTTCAGTATGGTCTCCCGTATGGACTCCTGTGTGGCCTCCCGTATAATCTCCCAAATGCTCTCCCGCATGATCTCCCGCAAATTCTCCCGTATGGCTTTCTGCACTGTTTTTCCAGTATGGTTTTCCGTATGGTCTCCCATACGGTCTCTCATGTAGTCTCTCGTGCGGTCTCCTGCATGGTTTTTCGTATGGTCTTCCGTATGGTGTTCCGTTTGGTCTCCCGTGGTGTCGCCGGCCGTATGGCATCACTACCACTACTACTCCTACCACTACCGCTGCAAGCCCATATACACACACACACACACACACACAGCACACACACACACACACACACATACATACACACAAACACACACACACACACACGCACGCACACACACACACACACACAAACACACACACACACACACACACACGCAGCACACACACACACACACAGCACACACACACACACACACACGCAGAATGGCACAGTACAGGATCATGGTGCGCTATAATACTATTTGCTGTGGTCGCTTCCGTGTGTGCCCTCCTCCCCGCCACGGTGTAGATCTGCGCGGGACGTGCTGCCGCAGAGGTGCCGCTCGGGCCCTCCCGCCCTGCCTGTAGAGACCAGCAGAGTCGGCGTGCTTGCTGTACAGTCGGGGCCTTGACCTAAGGAACCCTAAATAAGGAACGAGGCCCCTTTTTTCCATAAGTTAAACTTCGATTTCATATCGAAAACCTAAGGAAAACCCAAGACAAGCTGCGAAACACTTAAGGAACGCGGAGCCCCTCCCCAACGAAAAGGGTTCCTTCTTCAAGACCCCTACTGTAACTACGCAGGTCGTGTCGTCAACGTTGCACCATGCGCGGCAGCAGCAGGACGGGGCGCACCTCGCGCGCGAAAGGGGGCCAGATGCCGCTCTCGCCCCGGCGCCGCGCGTGATCTCTGCAGGGGCAGTGCCAGGTCGGCCCGTATCACAAAGGACGCGCGACAAGGATGCAAGGGCCTGGGACGCGAATTTCGAAGCTTTTTCGAGCGGGGCGCGGCCAACGAAAGTGGCGAAGGATGGACCGATGAGGCAAGGATGCAAGGGTACCATTGGGAAGGTTGCCCATCCTTCCCATGCGGGTGGACTGTAAGCTCCCGCCAGAGCGCGGAGCATATTGTTCGCACGTCAATTCGTCGACGCGCGAGCGACAAAAAAAGGTTGCTCTCGCCTCAGCACCGCGCAGAGTTCGCCCGAAAGTGGCGTTCGCTCCTCTGCGCGACACATCTGTTTCTTGGCGGCGCGCACAAGGGGGTGGAGGGAGGGGGGGGGGCTTCTTGGAAGGAGGCTGCTCCTTAGAAGGCGCCGGCCTGGCATCTATAGATAAGGCCCGCGCCTTCTAAGAAGCAGGGGTGCTTCTAAGAAGCCCTCCCCCCTCCCCCCACCCCCCTCTGCGCGCGGCTGAGTTTCACTCGCCAAGTGCTGAAACCCCGGGCGCGCGGGCGCCTTGTCGCCCTTGCCCAACCCCATGTGCACACTCCGCCTGGAAGTGGCGCACGCGCGCGGGCGCGGCGAATGCTTCGTCCACCGACTCGCACGGCGGCGGCGGGGCCGCGCGGGAGGACAGGCGAGGTGCCTCCCTTCGCCCCAGGAGCAGCTCGCTTTGCGCGCGGGAGCGGCAGCGGTGCCCCGGCGCGGCGCACGCCGCGTCTTCGCCCCACGCACGCGGAAGTGGTGCCGCTCCCGCTCCGGCGCGGCCCGCGTGGCGCTCTCTCTCCGCCGAGCCTGCCGAAGCGGGGCCTCGCGCGAGAGCGCTGTGCGTCCGCTGGGTGGGAACGCGCTCCAATCCCCATACGACGTTCGGGGTCTTACGTTTAAGCGGTTCGTCAACAGAGCAATCTGGTTTTGAAGGAACCCGTGGGCCAAGACGGCCCAACGGGGGCCTCAAGATGGTCCCAAGACGGCCCATGAGGCCGCCAAGAGGGCCCCTAACTGGCCCAAGAGGGCCCCTGGAAGGGCCCAAGACGGGGAAGACGAGCTGACGGCCACGATTCTCCGCTGCCTCGTTCGACCTGGTTGACTGGAAGCCCCTCTCTACAGCCACTTCCAGTCCTGCAGCGCGGGCCCTCGAAGCCGGCCGCCCGGACGAAGAGCTCGTAGGGCCCGGGCTTCGCCGGATGCCACTGCGCCTGCAGGGGTCGGTGGCGGGTCAGGGGGGGGGGGATAAAGGGTCCTCCCTGCTTCATCCACCTCCCCCTCCTCTTCCTCGCTCCCCCTCCTCTCCCTCGGTTCCTCAGTCGGCCTCTCATCGCGGACTGGCACGGGGCTCTGTGGCCAGACGCAAAGCCCGCACGCCCGAGCGGAGGCCCTCCTCCTCCTCCTCCTCCTCCTCCTCCTCCTCCTCCTCCTCCTCCTCCTCCTCCTCCT
>CAUYUJ010021617.1:34095-88571 GCA_963575745.1 Prorocentrum cordatum
TGTTTTTGCGTGCTTGTTTTAAAAACTCGGGCTTGACATCCGAAAACAAAAATTCTTAAAGGATTTCGGCATGCGCGCGCAAGGACGCGCGCGTGTGCACTTCGTCCCGTAAGCTGCAACGGCGTCTTGGAAAAACTTGTGAATTTTGCTGAGCGAGAGCTCACGCATAATATTTGTTGTAGAGGATGGCGGGGGGGGAGTGATACCGGTTTGGCTGGGGAAATACGAGCTCATATTTAGGATGGACGAGCGTGTAGAATCAATATGAAATCACAATACCCCTGGTGGGGATCGCTAACTCCGGGGGGGGTCTATTCTTCGTTTAGAAAGGAGAATAGATGTGGCGCGCAATGTATGCGGTGCAATCGACGTTGTGCCATATATGTGATGCAATTGACTACCCTGCACCGCGCTCGACCGCCTCCACTGCTCGCGCAAACATCCCACCCTCCCACCCGCAACTGATTTGGCAAAACTCACGATGCGGGGGGCGGCGCGCCGATGCTCGCCACCTTGAGTCGATGATGAAAGGAAGCATACCGACGGAACCCGGACGCGCGCGATGACAAGATGACGTCGGCAACGTCTGCGACAATGACGAAGATGGCAACAGCGACGACGATGTTCAAGAAGGCGGCGGCACGAACGATAACGGCGCCAATGATGGCGAACACGTTGACGATGCTGATGTCCATCTGTCGATGAGGCAGGCGATCGCGGTGACGATGACAAGGTTGAGAGGGAAATCCGCGCGAGCGGAAGTTCAACAAATCCGTCAAACTGATCATGCGCGCGCGGCGGCGCGCGCACGCGGCCCGCGCGGTACTCGTTGCAAGGGATTCGCGCCCTCGGCGCATGACAGAAGTATCGCGGGTGCACCGCGCGGTGCCATGAAATCGCTGGGGTTGGCAGAACGCATAAGAATCCGATGGTTGCTGCATGGTTTTAAACTGAGCGCGCGGACAGGAAATGCACAAAAAGTCGGTTGCACAAACCTCTTTTTAGGCTTGTACGCTGAACCGCTTGCCAACACATTGTGTTTGGTACGATGTTGGCATGGACGCGCGCGCGATGACTTTGTGGTATGTTTTGCAAGGGGTTGTTGGAAACGTGTGCTTTGTATGAACGAGTCTGCGCGCATCGTATGTTTTTGTTGCAAAAGGATGGCGGGGGGGAGTGGTACCGGTTTGGTTGGGATAGTCTGAATTCATATTGAGGATGGACGATGGGGCAGAATCATATGTAAAATTGCAATACGAAAAGGGGGCCGTGAAATCCTTGGGGAGGGAATCTATTCTTCTTTCAGGAAAGAGAATTGAGGTCTGTTCGTAGTGAATTGTCAACCCCACTGCTCGCGCAGCCATCCCAACCCCCCACCCGCAACTTGGTTTACAAAACCCATGCAGGAGCGATTGCGATGAGTGCTGGGCGTTGGCTGGTGCATCTCTGCGGCCGCGCTAGCCCGCGCATGCTCGCGCGCGCAGCGGCCAACTAGTTTGGCGCGACCAACGCGAGCGCGGTGGCGCTGACCGCTCGGCAAATTCCCGCGGGCACTTCAGCGCGAGTCGAAGAATTGGGCGGGCGCGGTATCATGGCAACGTCGACAACGGTAGACACGATGATGATAGTAGTGATGCTGGTGGCGATGCTGACAGCGACGACGGGGCAGCCAGTGACGGCGACGATGCTAATCACGCCGACGACAATAACGGCGTCTTCGCGTCGGTGATGAAGGTTTTGGGGAGAATTCGACACGCGCGCATGGTATTATTTGACACGGATCGTGCCACCCCAGAACGCACGCAAGGGCGTTCGAACGATTTCGACATGCGCGCTCGCGAAGCCCGTTTGGTAGCATGTTTTGAAATATCACAAAAAATGTTTTCGTCAGAAATCGTAAGAGCGCGCGCAGGCTGTTGTTGAAAATCCGCGTTGCGAAACTCTGTGGTTCTATGTTTTTTGGACACTCGATTGAGAAACTTTTCCGAAACCGAGTTTTTGAAGGATTTCGGCATGCGCGCGCGACAACGCGCGCGCGCGCACTTCGTCCCATTTTCTGCAAGAGATTTTTGAAAACATGTGATTTGTGATAAACGACCGCGCGCGCATAATATGTTCTGCAGAGGATGGCGGGGGGAACCGATAGCGGCCTAGCTGGGATAGTATGAATTCACACATAGGATGGACATTGGGTCAGAATCACGTGTTGTTTTTTCCCCACCGGTTCCGGGTCAGTCTGCAACCACGGGGGGGGGGAGCAAGCGTGACTTTTAAGACTATGGGACGTGATGTGTCTTCGGTGCATGCGTAGATCAGCGTTGTTTTGTTTTCTTTTTTTTTGTTTGTTTTTCTCTTTTGTTTTTCATATACGTGTTGAGGTAGTTGTATATGTAGATGCTGATGCAGACGTTAACGATGATGATTGTGTAGCTGTTGTCTTCTCGGTTTCCCCATTGTCTCTGGTCCTCTTGGTTTCCCCATTGTCTATTGTCCTCTTCGTTTCCCCATTGTCTCTTGTCCTCTTGGTTCCCCCATATTGTCTTGTGGACCCCTGGTTCCCTTATTGTCTCTTGCCCTCTTGGTTCCCCTATTGTCTGGGGCCTGGGTGGGCGGGAGGGCCCCCCAGGAGTGCGATTGCCGAAACCTAAAAAAACAAAGATATAAAGGTTTACGGGATTCTGATGGTCTGGGGCCTGGGTGGGCGGGAGGGCCTCCCAGGCGCGCGACTGCCGAAACCTATTTTTTGAAAAACAACGGAAGCGCGTCTTGGAGCCACGAAACCTGCGACACCACCAAAAGAACAAACTGTGACACTACCAAGAAATAAATCCAAGAAGGGCCGACTCTGGACTCAGGAGAACGAGGTTCGGAAACCTTTGATGTTTTATCCTTGGTAGTGTCACATTTTTTGTTTTTTTGTTGTTTTGGTTTTTTGGCAGTGTCACAGGTGTCGCGGCTCTAAGATAAGGAAACCTGCGACTCTCATTGGAAAGCAAATAAAATCAAAGGTTTTCGACCCCCGCCCACCCCGGCTCCGGGCCCCAGGAGGGCCCGCCACGACTGCGATGTCCGAAAACCTTTGGTGTTTGTTTTTTTGTGGTGTCACAAGTTTTTTTTGATGTTTGGTGTTTCTTTGGTTTTTCTGGGAGTGCGACAGGTTTCGCGGCCATGAGACAAGGAAACCTGCGACTGTCATTGGAAAACCAAAAAATCAAATTGGAAACCAATAACCTTTGTGACTCTACCAAAACCAAAAAACTTCACGCGACGGGAGAGTCCTCCTCCTACTCCTTTTTCTCTCTCTCTTTTTTTTTTTCTCTCTCTCTCTCTCTCTCTCTCTCTCTCTCTCTCTCTCTCTCTCTCTCTCTCTCTCTCTCTCTCTCTCTCTCTCTCTCTCTCTCTCTCTCTCTCTCTCTCTCTCTCTCTCTCTCTCTCTCTCTCTCTCTCTCTCTCTCTCTCTCTCTCTCTCTCTCTCTCTCTCTCTCTCTCTCTCTCTCTCTCTCTCTCTCTCTCTCTCTCTCTCCTCCTCTCTCTCTCTCTCTCTCTCTCTCTCCTCTCTCTCTCTCTCTCTCTCTCTCTTCTCTCTCTCTCTCTCTCTCTCTCTCTCTCTCTCTCTCTCTCTCTCTCTCTCTCCTCTCTCTCTCTCTCTCTCTCTCTCTCTCTCTCTCTCTCTCTTCTCTCTTCTCTCTCTCTCTCTCTCCTCTCTCTCTCTCTCTCTCCTCTCTCTCTCTCTCTCTCTCTCTCTCTCTCTCTCTCTCTCTCTGTTCTCTCTCTCTCTCTCTGTCTCTCTCTCTCTCTCTCTCTCTCTGTCTCTCTCTCTCTTTGTCTTTCTGAAGAGGGAGCAGGGAGTGAAAGAAGGCATGGAAGAGGAGGAAAGCAGGGAGAAGGAGGGAGGAGGGGGGAGGAGGGAGATTGGAATTGAATGTGATTGCAATGCGATGCAATGCGATTCCAACGCAATGCGACCGCAATGCAACTCAATGCGATTGAAACGCAATGTGATTGCAATGCTGCCTCCCCCATCCCCCGCCCAACCATCCTCCTCCCCCCCTCCCTCCGCTCCATCCTTCCTCCCCATCCTCCCTCCTTCCGCCCCTCCTACCTCCCTCCCTCCTCCTTCCATCCCACCTCCCACCGAAATGCATTGCAATCGCATTGCATTGCATAAAATCGCATTGCCTTGAAATCGCATTGCATTGCATTGCACACAATCGCATTGCGGCGCGCGCAGGGCGCCGGGAGCTCTCAGGGCCCCAGCAATTCCAGCGTTTGGAGTCTGCGCCGGTAGACACGTAGGTCCGACGTGCACCAGCGCGAGGTTGCAAGCTCAGTCCGCGTTCAGCACCAGATCCCATCCAGCACCCAGCTGGACGCATAGAGGAGCACCGTCACGGCCAGAGCGGTACACGCGATCAGCTTGCATTGCATTGCAATCGCATTGCATTGCATTGCATTGCATCTCATTGCGTCCGGTTGAGTTGCAGGTTGTTTGGGTTGTTTTTTGGGTAGCGGCACAGGTTTCGTGGACCAACATGAAGGAAACCTGTAACTGTCATTGAAAAACACTCTAGGCGAGCCAGGGCCAGGAGGCCGGCCAGGAGTGCGGGGTTCGAAAATATTTGATGTGTTGTTTTGTTGGTAATCCTCTGGGTCGATGAGGATGCTTTGGCGCCCGGGGCCAGGAGGCTTCGGCGGCCTTAGCGACGCGCAAAAGGAGAGAGCCGCGCGACGCTCAGCGTTTCTTCTCCTTAGGGCGCAGCGGAGCTGAAGAGGGGTCGCCCGCTGCCCAAAAAAAAAATCATTCGTTCATCAATGCATTCATTCATTCCCCCATTCATTCATTAATTTATTCATGTATTCATTCATGTGTTCATTCATCTCATCATCATTTATCTTATTGGCGGCCCCCTCGGCCGCGGCCCTCTCGCGCCTGCCTTCTTAGCTCCCTCTTCAAACTCACGCGCGCGGCGATCCTCGCCCTCCTTTCCCTCACGGGCGGCCTCGGGAACGCGGCGATTCTCGTCCTGCCTTGCCGTCTCGGCGGCTTCCTCGGCCGCGACCCTCTGGCGCCCCCCCTCACCCCGCCCCTCCTCGGCGGCCCCCTCGGCCTCGAGCCTCCGGCGATATGCTTCCACGGCGCCCTCAACAGCTTTCGCGCCCTCCTCCTCGGCCCCATTCGCCCTGGCACTGGCCTCCTCCTGCGCTCTCCTGGCCTGCTCCTCTGCCTTCTCGGCGTCATCCTCTGCTTTCGCGGCCTCCTCCTGGGCCTCCTCGGCCCTGGCTCTCCCGGCCTGCTCCTCTGCCTTCTTGGCGCCCTCCTCTGCTTTCGCGGCCTCCTGAGCCTCCTTGGCCCTGGCACTGGCCTCCCCCTGCGCTCTCCTAGCCTGCTCCTCTACCTTCTTGGCGCCCTCCTCTGATTTCGCGGCCCCCCCCTGGGCCTCCTCGGCCCTGGCACTGGCCCCCTCCTGCGCTTTCTCAGCCTGCTCATCTGCCTTCCTGGCGCCCTCCTCTGCTTTCGCGGCCTCCTCCTGGGCTTTCTTCGCCATATTCTCAGCCTTCGCGCAGTATTCCTCCTTGCTTTTCTCGGCCTCCTCGAACTCCCTCTGCGCCGCGCCCGCCTCCGCCCGCCCGGCGCCCTGCGCGACCTGCCTCTTCGCGATCTCCGAGAGGGCATGGTGCACAGACGGGGCGGGCTGCTTCTCTGCGATCCTCCTGAACTTCGCCAGGGGGCGCGCCATCGCGCGCGCCTGCTCCTCGGCAAGGACGCCGCAGCGCCCCGCCTGCGCCTCGCGCTGCTCCGCCGGCGGAGGGTCGATTCCCAGCTTCGCGGCCATCGCCTCGCTGAAAAGTGCGAAGGCGGTCTCCTTCTGGCCGTCGAACGCCGCGAAAACCTTTTGGCAATCCTCGAACGTGGTCTTCGCGATCGCGTCCTGGACGAGCGCGCCGCCCTGCGGCACCGCCCAGTGGAGGGCCGCTGCGGCCTCCAGCTTCGCGATCTCCTCCAGGCTCGTGGACCTCTCCATCCACGTCTTCAGCTCGACCCTCGGGCCCTCGGCGGGGGGCATCTTGCACCGCAAAAAATGCGGCATGGCCCAAAATAGTCCCCCCGTGGCATGGCGACCATTTTGGGCTGGACCCTGTGTTTCACCGATCGGGATGGCCCCTCCCGCCCTCCAGCCCTGAAGCGCCCGCAGACCGCAGGGAAGCCCATCGGCGTCTCCGAAGAGCTCCCGCAGAACCCGAAAATGCCCCCCGGTAGCCCCAGGGGGCTCTCACAAAGCTTCATCACATCTCCAGGAGGCCTCCGCCAAACCCCCACGAGGCCCCTTGCCCGCGACCGAAGTCCTTCGGGAACCAGTCCGCCAGCATGGCCAAGTGGCCCTCGGCCACCGCGAATGAGTTCCTCTCGGCCTCGCTCATGGGGGCGAGCCAGCCCGCGGCGAATTGCAACTCGGCCCGCAACTCCTTTTCGTCGTCGGGCACGCTCTTGAGAAGGAACTGAATATTCACTTTGTCTTTCTCGATGTCCTGCTTGAGTTTGGCGGCACGCGCTGCCCGCCTACGCCTCATGAGGGCCCTGTACAGGCTGCTGGTGAAGAAAGTGGCGCTGGTATTCCGCCCGAGGTGGGGGAACGGCAAGTCCCCCTCCTGCGACAAGTCCAAGTCCTTCAAACTAGCCAATGTCTTGCCGATCCCGAAGGACAGGGACGGCGGCTCTTTGTCAATCTCTGACCGCCGCGGCTCGCGTCACATGTGGATGGAGAGAGAAATATAGAGAAAGAAAAAAAGAGAGAGAGAGAGACACAGAAAGACAGAGAGAGAGAGAGCGAGTGATGCTCCTCCCCGCCCGCTCTTCCACTTCCTCAAGATGGCTGACCCTCAGCCTGCGGCATCACTCCTTACCCTTCCTCATTGCCACCCCTGCAGTGAGAAGCAACAACAATGATGCAATAGCAATGGGTACAACAGGAACAACAACAGAACGCCCCACAACCTATGATGATGATGTTGTAGATGATGGTATAGATGGCGGCGTCGATGTTGGAGCAGATGTTGACGAACGTGCTGATGTCCGACGTATGGGGGCTCTTATTGAACTCGGCGTGAGAGATATAAAGAGAAAGAGAGAGAGAGAAAGAGAAATAAAGAGACAGAGAGAGGGACAAAGAGAGATACAAATGGAGAGAGAGAGAGAGAGAACGAACACCCCGTAACATGATAAGAACAAGAAAAAGGGGCAAACAATAACAATAAGAGGGAACAACAACGAACAAAACAGCCGCGGCGCGAGAAAGCAGCGCACGTCACATAGTCATAAAAGTCAACCCCACCGTGGGGGGGGAGGGTGGTAGAACCTATTTCTCTTTCAGAAAAGAAAATACACGTTGTACGGCATGTGTGGTGCAATCTCTGGGGAGCTATATGAGGGGTCAGCAGATGCGGTGCGACAAATGATGTGCAGCGTGAAGCAAACTGTGTGGTGCAAAATATGTTGTGCAAACTAGGTGGTGCAATATATGTGGTATATTATATATACATAAATACATATATATATATATATATGTATATATATATGTATATATATATATACATATATATGTTCTGCACTATGTGTGGTGCAATCGATGTGGTGCAGTCTACGCGGTGCAACTTATGTTGTACCATCTGCGTGTTGCGCAGTCTTATGCCGTGCAGTCGGCGCGGTGCGGTTTGTGTGGCGCAGACGACGGGGCGGCCTCCGCCGCCCAGGCAGACGCGCGGGCACGGACTGCGGGCGGCGACGAGGGCGGCGACGGGGCGGCGACGGCGACCTAATGGCGGCCAGACCGACGCGCGGGCCCAGTTTCTCAGACAAGAACTAAATTGAAGGGGCCCTGGAGACATAAATAAACACACACACATAAAAATATTCCCCATAGTTTCCCCTATTTTCTGGGTCTTTATCTTCCCCCCCACTTCCCATATTTTCCCATATGTTCTGGAGAATCGACGATTAATTGTGTCTGTGTGTTGTTGTCCCCTCCTGACTAAGAACCCCTAAGTGCAAGCACTATGAGGAAGAAAGATGGCAGGATTCAGACACCCGTCGCTGCCGGAAATTGTTGGAGAATTCCACACCGTAACAAAACACCATACCAGGGACTGCAATGCCGCGAATCAAGGTGATTGAAAGGTCCTAATATTTCAAGATTGCCAGAACACCACTACTGGGACGTCGACACCACGAATCCGCGTGACTCTTGCGTCCTGTAAACCCAACATCGTGCCCAAAACACCGTTCCCATGACTTCAGGCAGGGGGAGGAGGAGAAGGAAGAGAGGGAGGAGGGGACGGGGAGGGAGGGAGCGGAATACGGAAAGCGGTGAAGAGGGGGGCAAGCGGAGGAGGAAAGGCCCACATCCAGATAGGAGGGGACGACGAGGAGGACGGCGACGACGAGGGGACGACGAGGAGGGAACGACGAGGGGGCGACGAGGAGGGGACGACGAGGAGGACGACAACGATGGCCGCGCCGGCGCCGACCCCAGCCTTCCAGTCCCCGATGGGCCCGGTGGGCGGCATGTTGTTGATGCAGGCCTCAGCGCCGCAGGCGAAGGAGAGGGATCGGGGGAGGAGCCAAGAGGGAGGCAGAAGGGGGGGGAGGGAGGGGGAAGGAGGATCGAGGCGGGGGATGACAGGAGGAACAGGGAGCGGAGGAGGGGACAAGAGGGAGAAGCGAGGAGGAAGGGGCGAGGAGGGAGAGAGAAGGGAAGAGCGAGGAGGTTCGGTCCCCTCGAAGGGAACGCGCGAATCACAGTTCACAACTGCCGAGCGGGTGCCACTCCCAATGGAAGCGACACCCGAGAAAGCGAAGAGGAGCAGGACGAAGAGGAGAAATTCTGGCCTCCACCCACCATCACGGAGAGAATGACAAAAAGATACTGATGAGAAAGAAAACGAGCCTTATGTCTTTAAAGGCGAATTTCCAGATCGCGGGACATTCAAAGACGACTTGTGGCGAAAGTACGGTCCCAGGGATGGGGCCAGGAGCACGGAGCCCACGTCATGAACAAAAATGAACGAAAGAGTGCGTCGACCTCGTCCTGCTCCTCCTGCCCCTCCATTTTTTAGCCACAGCGGGTTGCGCCGCAGGCGCTAACCGTCGTTGGCCAAAAGAAGAAAGAGAGCAGAGAAAGAGGCGCTGGCGTCGGTTAAAGCAAACAGACAGCGGGGCGATGCGCGTGACCCTCAGGCCAAGGGCAAAGAGGGGCGCGAACCCGAAAAGGGAGGAAAAGAGAGAAGCCAGGAGCGGGGAAGGACCGAGCGGAACTGAGGAAAGGAGAGCCAGAAAGCGAAGCGCGGGGGCCGGAAGGAGGAAGGAGGCTGAGGGAAGATAAGGCAGAACAGAAAGAGCCCCTCCGCCTCCTTCTCTTCCTCCTTCTCCACCATATATTAAAAATATGTTCTTCGTATTTTCAATATGGTGCTCATTAATACCATTACTAGTATTATTGCAATCCTTACTACTATTATTAGTATTATGCGTATTCGTGCCTATATGGTCATTGGGAAACTACGGATCATATCATTACGATTGCTAGTATTATGACAAAAATGTAGTACTATGACTGTTAATACCAAGTGTACTTGTACTGAAGAACAGTAAGCTTGTAATTCGCATTCGTGTTACTATCAATACTAGTACTACTCCTAGTATGATGTTCACTGTTACTATTAGTAGTCTGCATTAACAATATATGTGTGTCATTACCATTATGATTGACAACAATACTCCTAATAGTACTCGGTAATGTTGTGGTATATAATATTAATGCTGACCGTTTCATTGAACACACTAATGATAATGTGACTGGTAGTCTGACTACTAATAACAATGTCATTACTCTGACCAGTATTCACACTATAATTACTAGTCACAATGCTACTACCATTCATGTTGTTATAAGTACTGTTGGTATATGCGTGTTTGGTGATATCATTCCTGTCAGTATGACTAGTATGAATGATCATACGCTTACGATGAGTCTCCCTCATTGTGAGTTTATGAAGAGGTTAATATAATGTGTTCAATATGATTCCTATTCATAAGTTCTGCTCCTCCTCATCCTCCTCCGCTTCCTCCTCCTGCGCTTCCTCCATTTCCTCCTCCTCCTCGTCCTCCTCCTCCTCCTCCTCATCACCCGCCTCCTCCTCTTCCTCCTCCGCTTCCGACTGAAAGCCAGAAAACCTGATGGTCTGAAGATCCCACGGACGTGACCACCCCCCGAAGGACCAGTCGGCCCTTGGGGGCATATAACAACAAAAAAAACTAGCCTGGCGAAGGACGCAACCATATGCAGTTGCGAGTGCCGACTTTATGAGTAACATCTTCGGTGGAGCTCCCTGTGAGGCCATGAACCTTTTGAGGCGTGCGCCGAGATGAGGGTGGAACTGCATGCGAACGCTGCCACTGGGGCCTTCAGTGGAGCTCCCTATGAGGCCACGAACTCTGTGAAGGGTGCGCCGAAATGAGGGTGGAACTGCATGCGAACGCTGCCACTGGGGCCGTCGGTGGAGCTCCCTATGGGGCCACGAACCCTGTGAGGGGTGCGCCGAAATGAGGGTGGAACTGCACGCGAACGCTGCACTGGGGCCTTCGGTGGAGCTCCCTGTGGGGCCACGAACCCTGTGATGGGTGCGCCGAAATGAGGGTGGAACTGCATGCGAACGCTGCTACTGGGGCCTTCGGTGGAGCTCCCTATGGGGCCACGAACCCTGTGAGGGGTTCGCCGAAATGAGGGTGGAACTGCATGCGAACGCTGCCACAGGTGCCTTCGGTGGAGCTCCCTCTGGGGCCACGAACCCTATGAGGGGTGCGCCGAAATGAGGGTGGAACTGCATGCGAACGCTGCCACTGGGGCCTTCGGTGGAGCTCCCTCTGGGGCCACGAACCCTCTGAGGGGTGCGCCGAAATGAGGGTGGAACTGCATGCGAACGCTGCCACTGGGGCCTTCGGTGGAGCTCCCTATGGGGCCACGAACCCTGTGAAGGGTGCGCCGAAATGAGGGTGGAACTGCATGCTAACGCTGTCACCGGGGCCTTCGGTGGAGCTCCCTTTGGGGCCACGAACCCTGTGAGGGGTGCGCCGAAATGAGGATGGAACTGCATGCGAACGCTGCCACTGGGGCCTTCGGTGGAGCTCCCTATGGGGCTACGAACCCTGTGAGGGGTGCGCCGAAATGAGGGTGGAACTGCATGCGAACGCTGCCACTGGGGCCGTCGGTGGAGCTCCCTACGGGGCCACGAACCCTGTGAGGGGTGCGCCGAAATGAGGGTGGAACTGCATGCGAACGCTGCCACTGGGGCCTTCGGTGGAGCTCCCTATGGGGCCACGAACCCTGTGAGGGGTGCGCCGAGATGAGGGTGGAACTGCATGCGAACGCTGCCACTGGGGCTTTCGGTGGACGCCACGAACCCTGTGAGGGGTGCGCCGAAATGAGAATGGAACTGCATGCGAACGCTGCCACTGGGGCCTTCGGTGGAGCTCCCTGTGGGGCCACGAACCCTGTGAGGGGTGGGTGGAACTGCATGCGAACGCTGCCACTGGGGCCTTCGGTGGAGCTCCCTATGTGGCCACGAACCCTGTGAGGGGTGCGCCGAAATGAGGGTGGAACTGCATGCGAACGCTGCCACTGGGGCCTTCGGTGGAGCTCCCAATGGGGCCACGAACCCTGTGAGGGGTGCGCCGAAATGAGGGTGGAACTGCATCCGAACGCTGCCACTGGGGCCTTCGGTGGAGCTCCCTTTGGGGCCACGAACCCTATGAGGGGTGCTCCGAAATGAGGGTGGAACTGCATGCGAACGCTGTCACTGGAGCCTTCGGTGGAGCTCCCTATGGGGCCACGAACCGTGTGAGGGGTGTGCCGAAAAAGAGACATGCAAGGGGCAGAGGCAAGGAGGGTGAGGAGGAGGAGTAGCAGGAGGGAAGGCAGCAGGAGGAGAGGGAAGGAGGACACCGGCGCTGTCTCTTCAAAACGAAGACCCAACACTACAGGATGGCTGGGAAAACATTATCCTGGCGAAAGACCCAACCATAAGCAATTGTTGGTAACGCGTTGTGGGTGCCGCTTTCGGTGGGGCTCCATATGGGGCCACGAAACGCTGCCTTGGATGGGGGAACCGCATGCGGACTGCGCCACCGGGGCGGGCCTTCGGTGGAGCTCCCTATGGGGCTACGAAACGCTGCCCTGGGTGGGGGAACCGCATGCGAACTGCGCCACTGGGGCCTTCGGTGGAGCTCCCTATGGGGCCACGAAACGCTGCCCTGGGTGGGGGAACCGCATGCGAACACCGCCACTGGGGCCTTCGGTGGAGCTCCCTATGGGGCTACGAAGCGCTGCCCTGGGTGGGGGAACCGCATGCGAACACCCCCACTGGGGCCTTCGGTGGAGCTCCCTATGGGGCCACGAAACGCTGCCCTGGGTGGGGGAACCGCATGCGAACACCCCCACTGGGGCCTTCGGTGGAGCTCCCTATGGGGCCACGAAACGCTGCCCTGGGTGGGGGAACCGCATGCGAACACCCCCACTGGGGCCTTCGGTGGAGCTCCCTATGGGGCCACGAAACGCTGCCCTGGGTGGGGGAACCGCATGCGAACACCCCCACTGGGGCCTTCGGTGGAGCTCCCTATGGGGCTACGAAACGCTGCCCTGGGTGGGGGAACCGCATGCGAACACCCCCACTGGGGCCTTCGGTGGAGCTCCCTATGGGGCCACGAAACGCTGCCCTGGGTGGGGGAACCGCATGCGAACACCCCCACTGGGGCCTTCGGTGGAGCTCCCTATGGGGCTACGAAACGCTGCCCTGGGTGGGGGAACCGCATGCGAACACCCCCACTGGGGCCTTCGGTGGAGCTCCCTATGGGGCCACGAAACGCTGCCCTGGGTGGGGGAACCGCATGCGAACACCCCCACTGGGGCCTTCGGTGGAGCTCCCTATGGGGCTACGAAACGCTGCCCTGGGTGGGGGAACCGCATGCGAACACCCCCACTGGGGCCTTCGGTGGAGCTCCCTATGGGGCTACGAAACGCTGCCCTGGGTGGGGGAACCGCATGCGAACACCCCCACTGGGGCCTTCGGTGGAGCTCCCTATGGGGCCACGAAACGCTGCCCTGGGTGGGGGAACCGCATGCGAACACCCCCACTGGGGCCTTCGGTGGAGCTCCCTATGGGGCTACGAAACGCTGCCCTGGGTGGGGGAACCGCATGCGAACACCCCCACTGGGGCCTTCGGTGGAGCTCCCTATGGGGCCACGAAACGCTGCCCTGGGTGGGGGAACCGCATGCGAACACCCCCACTGGGGCCTTCGGTGGAGCTCCCTATGGGGCCACGAAACGCTGCCCTGGGTGGGGGAACCGCATGCGAACACCCCCACTGGGGCCTTCGGTGGAGCTCCCTATGGGGCCACGAAACGCTGCCCTGGGTGGGGGAACCGCATGCGAACACCCCCACTGGGGCCTTCGGTGGAGCTCCCTATGGGGCCACGAAACGCTGCCCTGGGTGGGGGAACCGCATGCGAACACCCCCACTGGGGCTTCGGTGGAGCTCCCTATGGTGGAGCTCCCCCCCACTAGCTCCCTATGGGGCCACGAAACGCTGCCCTGGGTGGGGGAACCGCATGCGAACACCCCCACTGGGGCCTTCGGTGGAGCTCCCTATGGGGGCCAGCGAACGAAACGCTGCCCTGGGTGGGGGGCCTTCGGTGGAATGGGGCCGAAACGCTGCCCTGGGTGGGGGAACCGCATGCGAACACCCCCACTGGGGCCTTCGGTGGAGCTCCCTATGGGGCCACGAAACGCTGCCCTGGGTGGGGGAACCGCATGCGAACACCCCCACTGGGGCCTTCGGTGGAGCTCCCTATGGAGCCACGAAGCGCTGTAATGGGTGGGTGAAACGCAGAGAGGAGGGAGGAGAGGGAGGAGGAGGGAGGAGGAGGGGGAGGAGGAGGAGAGGAGGAGAGGAGGAGAGGAGAGGACGCGGGCACCGTCTCTTCAAAACGAGGACCCAACACCACAGGATGGTTGGGAACAACAACAATAACAACAACAAAAGTCTTCCTCCTCACCAGGCTAAAAAAAACAATCCTCACGAATAGGAAGGAGTGGCTCAGCCCCCTGGCCGCCGTTTGCATTCGACAAGCGAGGCCAGACCACACGCTTACTCCGCACCAGGGGGCGGTGCGAACCTCCTCTTCGAAGCCTGATGCATCCTCCACAGCTATGATCCTCCAACACTACGACACCCCTCTCATTCCTGGCCAAACGTAATGGTCAGACGAACGGGCTGCGCTGTTTGCCGCGAAACGAGCCTTACTCGTCCGGTATTCGTCGGGGAGCTTGGTCGCTCCAACTGGCGGCGCAGGAGGGGGGAAGGGCGGTTGAACGAAGGGTGGATGCCGTACGCGGTCTTTGGCGGTAGGTCCGCGGTGGCGCTACTCGTGACCTTTAGGCCCGTCGCAGCGCCGCGCGACACCCGTGACCCTCAGGCCCGTCGGCGCGCTGAAATGGGCTCGGGCTGCTTGCGGTTGTGCGCGGCTAGGGCCTGCCAGGGGCCAGGGGCCTCGGGGTTTCGCGATTCACCCCGAACCTTCGCGACCTCCCCAGCAGTGCTGCACGAGGGAAGCCGCTGACTCCGGAAATCCAGGTTGAGGTCCGAGCTGTTTTTTCGCTTTTTCTCGGGTTCAGCACCAGCCCCTCTGGAAAGAGGAGGAGAGGAGCGGAAGACTGTCCGAGAGAAAATGGCGGCAATTGGCAGGCGGCCACTGTAGGTGTGAGTGAGGGAGGCGAGGGGGGAAAAAAGGAGAAACGTCGGCGGCTTGGGAGCATGGGCGCCATTCACATCCCAAGCCTCTGGCCGTTGTTTACGAAAGTGGCGGCTCACCACCTGCGCCAGAGCTCAGAATCCTCAAGCCTCCGGCTGTACCTTCCAAAAATGGCAGGTCACCACCTGTAGAACCGCCGCCGTCTCTGCCACCCGGCGGCACGGAATGGGTTCGGCGCGTCGGAGTCGTCCGAGGTCTCGTCGTCGTTCTCCTCCGCGTCCTCGTCCGAGGTTGCGTCCTCCTCCTCGTCGTCCTTATCCTCGTCGTCGTCGTTGGGGCTGTCGGCGAGGCCGTCGCGGAGGGCCTCATGGGGCTCGTCGTGGCGACAGTCGTGGTTACCGCGGCAGCCCTCGCGCCCGCCTTGGCGGTCGCCGACGCGCGGGTCGTCGCGGCGGTCGTCTCGGGGCGGTCCGTCGCGAAGGCCGTCGTCGCGGGGGTCGTCGCCCCGAGGCCGTCGTGGGGGCGTTTTGCGGTGCCGCCGCGGGCGATTGGCTCCGGGGGCTGTGGCGGCATCTGGGCTGGTGGTCGCGGCGTCGGCTGTCCCGTCGTTAGGGGGCCACATGTGAACCCTGCCCCTACCCCCCCCGATTTCTGAGGGGGAGGGTGGGGTTCACTTCGTTCGGGAGCTCCCGAGCAAAGTGAACCCCACCCTCCCCCTCAGAAATCGTGGGGGGTAGGGATAGGGTTCGCATGTGGCACCCTAGTCGTCCGCCCAGCCGTCCGCGAGGGCAGCTCGGTCCGCGAAGCTGGAGCGGCCCCAGCAAGGGGTCCGTCGCGCAGCGGCCGTCGTGGAGGGCCGCTGTGGCGGCGCGTTGTGGGAATTCTCTGGCTGGGCATGGGGTCGCGGGGCCGTTGGGGGGAGCGCGGGGGGGGGGGGGGGGGCGGAAAGTGTCTGCGGCTGTCCCTATGACCGCTTCCCCGGGCATGTATGCCCCCATCTGTTATCCTTTCAGGGCCGCGGTCTGCAGACTGGCCAGCCGCCCCTATGGCCGCTTCCCCAGGTATGCACCCCGCGGGCCCCCTCTCAGGGCCTGCGACCACTCGGGGCGCGGCCGTCGTGGGAGCCGTCGGGTGGGGGGGGGCGTCGTGGGGGTCGTCTTGGGGGGCGGGGCAAGCGTCCTCGGGGACCGTCGTGGGAGGCCGTCGTGGTGGTGGGTCGTAGGAGCCGTCGGGTCGGGAGAAGGGTCATGGTGTGGAGGGTCGCAGGAATCGCCGGGTTGAGCACAGGGTCGTCGCGGAGAACGTCGGGCGCGAAGTCGAGGAGCGAGGGACCGTGGGGTCGGCGGTCTGGTCGTCCGTCCTGCGGACCGTCTGGCTGTCCGTGAGGGAAGCGCTGTCCGCGCAGCCGAGGTAGTCCCAGTGGGGAGTCGAGCGCGGGTGCGCGGTGGGCGCAGCGTCGGGTAAAGAAATGAGAGGGGCGTCCGCTTGGGCGTCTGGGAAAGCGTCGGGAAAGGCTAGGTGAGGGGCATCGGTTTGGCCGTCGGTCGGTCTGTCCTCGCGTCCGTCCTGGCGGTCGCTAAGGTCGGTGTCGCAGGGAAGCGGGGCTCCGTCGTGATCGCAGTCGCCGTCGTGGCAGGCGTCGTCTTCGTCGCCGACGCGGCGGGGCCGTTGCGGGGGCCGTCGCGCGGGCAGCCGCGAGGGGCTGTCGTTGGATCCGTCGCGGGGGCCGTCGGGGGGGCCGTCGTGGGGGTCGCGTCGGGGAGCCGTCGTGGGGCCGCCGCGTGGCCGTCGTGGGGGGCCGTTGTGGTGGTGGGTCGTGGGGAGCGTTTGGGCTGTTCGGGGGATCGTGGGGCAGTCGGGGGGTGAAAGGGTGAAGGGAGAGTGACAGAAGTAGCAGTAGAAGTACGAGTAAGCGTTGCAAGAAGACCGAGTAGGAACTGGGGGGGCAGCACGCACGACGATGTCGAAAATCAGTCGGTGTTGGAGGAGGGCTTCATATGTGTCTATAACATGTGTATGTGTACGTGTACGTGAATATGTGGGTAATGTGCATATATATATATATATGCACATACATAGATAAACATACAAATACATATATGATTCACGTGTTCTCCGTTACCTTCCCCCTGCTCATAATGCTGCTGCGTAGCCTCCTCCTCCTCTTCCTCCTCCTCCTCCTCCTCCTCCTCCTCCTCCTCCTCGTGTTCATCGTCGGCCTGTTCGTTATGGTTGGAAGCCGTACAAAGCCTCGACTCCGTCTCACTAACTCCTGCCCGCTCCCCCCGTGCAGGAGCAGGCGCCTGCGTCCCAAGCTCGTCCAAGACAACGAGCTCGGGCTGCCCCTTGAGCAAGGGCAGGGAGCCTGTTGGGAAACCCGCCTGTTGCTTCTCCTGCTGATGGTTCATTATCCTGCCTCCTCCTCCTCATTCTCCTCCTTCCCTTCCTGCTCCTCCTGCTTCTCCTTCTCATCGTCATCCGTCCTCCTTCTCTCAGTAGCTATGTTGGCCCAAGTCGGTAGCGGGAGGCAGAGGGCAAGGCGTCTTTCTGGTATTGGGGATCATCGGCACCAACCTTTCCCTGACGACACTCGTGCTGTCGTACTCCGTGTGCGGCACTCCTGCTCCACCCCGCCCACACTTCCCGCACAGCTACGGCCATGTCGCGGCGCCTCGTTCTGAGGCTGTGGGCTGTTCTCTCGTGTCTCGGCCTTCCTGGTGTCGCCCAGGCTATGGGGAGCGGCCAACCCCAGGGGGGGCCCAGGGAGTTAGGACGCCGACGGATCGACGACGGTCTCGGGCAACGGCCCTGCGCGTGCCAAGTGCGGGCGCAAGAAGAGCAACCGAAGCAACAAAAAAAACGAAAACACACAAAAAACCAATCAAAGTAACAAAAAAACAAAAAATGCAATGCAAAAAAAAAGAAAAAAAAAAAAAAAAAAAAACGGTTAGACATGCTGGCAGAAGCTCGCGGATCTTGCACCGATACGCCCCGTCGATCCCGCCGGAGTGCGGCCAGGGGCTGGCACAAGGCGCCGTCAAAGGCAAGGGCAAGGGCGAGGGCGGCAAGGCCAGGTGCATCCCCAGGTCCAGCTGGGTCGGCGGCAGCAGGTCTCGACACCAAGGAAGGGCGAGTGCGCGGCGTGCCTGAGATGGCTGGGGAAACGACAGGAACGCAGCGCCACCGTCGAGCGCTGCGAGAGCGTCGCTGAAGCTGTCGCAGCGGGCCACGGCGGCTCACAAGGAGCTCCAGGAGTGCTCTGGCAAGCACCAGGAAGCCATCGGCTGGTTCACCTCCATGCGGCAGGCCCTGGATCGCCAGCACAAGCGCGTGAAGACCTGGCCGAGGGGCTGAAAAGGCAGCGGGCACGCACCATGATCTGGTTGAGCAGCTCACCGCGTCGGCAGCGGTGGACCTCGCGTCTCCTGAGCGGGCCCCTATCAGCGCCGCTGGCATCTTGGACAACTCAGGCGATGAGATCCCCATCTCGCTCGACGGCCTAGGGTTCGACAACGGCGAGTTCGAGCTTGACGACAATAACAGGAAGAAGGTCGCTGCACGGAAGGAACGACTGCACCAGGGCGCAAGAAGGCGATCCAGCTGGTGTCCAGAGAAAGCAGCCGCCAAGGCCAAGGCCTTCAAGGAGCAGGCCGATGCCCCTGCGCAGCGGCTCGCGAGCAAGCGCCGCAGAGGAGCGGACGGAGCCGCAGCCCCAGGAGGTGCCCGCGGCGAGGCATCGGAAGAGGTGGCCTTAGCAGGCCACAGCAGCCCCTGGCAGGGAACAGAAAGTTCTCCTCCGACGGGAGGAGGACGAGGAGGGGGGGAGGAGGAGGAGGAGGAGGAGGAGGAGGAGGAGGAGGAGGAGGAGGAGGAGGAGGAGGAGGAGGAGGAGGAGGAGGAGGAGGGGGAGGAGGAGGAGGAGGAGGAGGAGGAGGAGGAGGAGGGAGGAGGAGGAGAGGAGGAGAGCCTGTCTTCTCCCTCTCCCTTCCCCCCCAGTTCATCCCTTTATCGGCGTTGAACGGTTCTCCCCACCGTGCCTCCTCCTCCTCCTGCTACTCCCGCCTCCTCCTACTGTCCTCCTCCTACTCCTCCTCCTCCTCCTCGTCCTCCCCCTCCTCCTGCTCCTCGTCATCCTCCCTCTCCTCCTCCTTCCTCCTCCTCCTCTCCTCTCCTCCTCTCCTCCTCCTCCTCCCTCCCCCCTCCTCCTCCTCCCCTCCTCCTCCTCCTTCCTATCGGCGTTGAACGGTTCTCCCCCCCGTGCCTCCTCCTCCCGCCTCCTCCTCCCACCTCCTCCCGCCTCCTCCCCTCCTCCTCCTCCCTCCTCCTCCTCCTCCTCCTCCTCCTTCTCCCCCCTCCTCCTCCTCCATCCTCCTCACATGTACAACGCCGCGCAAACACACAATCCCAGCACTTCACTGGCGATCGAGAACACGGATGCCCCGGACGCCTACCCCCACAGAGAACACGGGTGCCCACCCGGAAGATCTTGTCGAAATGACCCCTCTCGCACGACCAGCGCCGTCAGGGGGGCGGGCCTGTGAACGAACAGGAATTCATAGCCAAAGCCACCGCTTGGACTGGGCCATCATCAAGGCCCTGCGCTAAAATTTCGCATGGAGATACCCGCCCGACCGCGCATGAGCACAATCGCTTGGTCTGTCTGGCTCATGACAGTCGAGAATGACAAGGCCAGCAAGTAGGGCCGCACAAGCCA
Source organism: Prorocentrum cordatum (assembly GCA_963575745.1). Lineage (NCBI taxonomy): Eukaryota > Dinophyceae > Prorocentrales > Prorocentraceae > Prorocentrum > Prorocentrum cordatum. Next base: position 53,611 of record CAUYUJ010021617.1, read on the forward strand.
ACACGTGAAACGCTGCTGACCGCCAACGATTCAGTCGGGTACTGTCTTCGCTCGACCCAGTTCGAAGAGAACAAGTCTAGTAGCACTGCCAATGTGCGTTTCAACAAGCGTATACGCCTGCTTCTTGTTCCACGGTCCAGAAAGCGAACGCTTATCATGGTGTCGTAGAGACCTTAGGTAAGATATATGTGAGTGCAGTCGTAAATACTCTGGGTACGTCCTGGATAGAGCTGCCGAAAGATTTGAATCGATCCCCGAAGCCGCTCATCGCATGCCCCGCCATGAGACCCCAGTGCCTGCTTCGACTCGCACCCAATAAAAGTGGAAGCGTGCCTGCGGGAAGCACGAACTGCACAGTGTCGCCCCACCCAGTGCGAAGGACGCCCTCCTGGGGATCACGGGCGCGTGGTCAGGAGATCCACTGAACATGCGCGCGCCAGGCTCCTGCCCCTGCTGCGACGCAGCTGGAAACATGCACAATCCCCTACAGTGACTGTGTGAGCAAGGATTCCAAACAGTGATGTATTGCGATCTACGCGGCGCATTCTGGGTGATACAATCAATATGGTTTAATCTAGGTGGTGCCATCCGCTTGGTGCAGAGCCACATAAAGCAACGCAAAACAACGCAATCCGATTGCAAAGTAATGCGAAACAATGCAGAGCAATGCGAAGCAATACAATGCAACGAAATGCAATCCAAAGAAATGCAATAAAATGCCATCAAAAACAAAGCTATGCATAGCAACACAAAGCAACGCAAAGCAATGCAAAGAAATGTAACGCAATGCAAAGCGACGCAAAGCAATCAAACAGCAACCAAAAGCAATGCAAAGCAATTCTAACTGCAATGCAAAGCGATGCAAAGCCATGCGAAGTAACGCAATGCAATACAACACAATGCAATGCAATGAAAAACAATGCGATTGCAACGCAAAGCAATGCAAAGAAATGTAGAGCAATGCAAAGCGACGCAAAGCAATGAAATGGCAATGAAAAGCAATGCAAAGCGATTGTAATTGCAATGCAAAGCGATGCAAAGCCATGCAAAGTGACGCAATGCAATACAACACGATGCAATGCAACGCAAAGCAATGCGATTGCAACGCAAAGTAATGCAAAGCGGCTCGAAGAAATGCGATTGCAGTGCAAACCAATGCAAACCAATGCAAAGCAAGCAATGCAAAGCGCACAGCACCGCAAAGCAACGCAACGCAACGCAACGCAATACGATCGCAAGGCAAGGCAGCGACGGGCGGCGACGGGCTGCAAAGCAGCGCAGAGCCGTGCGCAATATGCAAAGCAACGCAACGCAGTGCGACTGCAGTGCAGAGCGGGGACGGGCGTCGACGGGCGGCCATGAACCGCCCAGAGAGCGAGAGCAGGATTCGCGTGGACGGATGCCGAAGAATGTCGCCGGCGTCTCTGGCGGGAGACCAGGGAGGGATCCCTCAAATGAAGGCCCCGCAGAGGTTCCCGCCACGGACCCCAGGGAGGTACTGCGTGCTCTGTTGACCCACTGCACGCTTCCAACGGAGCACGACAGTGGAATATCTGAGCCCATGGGAGTGCCCGAAATCTATGCGTGCTACATCGCGGCGATCCAGCGCCGTGGAATGACTATGGGCGAATGTGAGCATGGATGAGTCTGAGCACGAGTGCGTCTGAACACGAATGAGTGTGAGATCAGCGAGTCTTATTGAGGGAAAAATTAGTATTACCGAGTCTGGGTGTGACTGAGTCTGCATATGAGCGAGTCAGACTTGGAATGACGCAATTGTGAGCGGTCTGCGTGTATGAGTTCGATTATAAGTGAGCTGAGCACAAGAAAATCAGAGTGCAAACGGTCTGAGTATGATTGGATATCAGTATGAAGGAGTATGACCATGAGTAAGTCTGAGCGCGTGAGGTCTGAGACTGAGTGAGTCTGAGAGCGCGCGGGGCCTGAGTCTGCGTAAGTCTGAGTTTGAGTGATTCATATTGGAGGTAAAGGAAGAGGTGATAGGTAAGGAGAAAGAGCGGGAGAAGGCGTATGATGCATCAAATGAATGACAAGAGCCCAACACTTGAGAGATAGGGAACAAGAAGGAAAACGGGACGCCCGCTCAAGCTGCCAAGCGAGCCAAACACGCTAAGAGATGCCACCATCGGATGCGCGTCCTCGTCACCAGGTAGGCGAGGAACGCCACCCTCACCATCCAGCTCAACAAGCCAGTTCTGAGGCTCTGTCATCGAAGCAGATGGGGCCTGCCTGCGCAGGGCGGAAACAAAGATTTATGCGGTGCCTGAGCCAAAACCTCACCGACCACTCCTGCGGCAGAAGAGCTTCCTGCAGCCTCACTCTGCAGCGACGGACGTGGGCTGTGCAGCATGGAGCGGGAAGCAGTCTGACAGCCAATCACCCTGAAAGACTAGAGGCCTGATAGATTCGGTCGGAGTAGATAGGGTCGGAGACTCGCGCCGCATCGCCGATACATCGACAACGCATCGGCGATGCATCGGCGATGCATCGTCCACGTCGGCGACGCATCGGCGACGTCGACGTGAAGCAAATCGGGTTTCACATCGAGCCGCATCAGCGATGCGGCGCCATCGTCTGACCCCATCTAATTACTCCGACCCCATCTGGGAGGCATGGACTGAACGACGCGACTTTTCCGAGGACGGCGACGGCTAACAAGCTCGAGGCCCGCTCACACCTGCGAGGGAAGTCTTCCGGCGGCGCGCACACTGAGCCGCAGCGAGGGCGGCGGCATTCTAGGGAGGCGGGGGGAAGTTCTGAGTTCTGAAACGGCAGGCGGTTTCTTAGAAACCACCCGGGCCGTCAAAAGCCCTGCTCAATTTTTTGCGTTCGCGTACAGCGGAAAGATCTGTGGCAACCTCCGGGAGCCTCCCATACTATCTTGGCGGCTCTTGCGAATCAACGCTAATCGACGCTGGTCGACGCTAATTGACCCTAAATCGACGCTGATCGACGCTAACCGAGACTACTAAAGCCGCCCTACCTCATCGACTCCAAGACGACGCTAGAGACGGAATTCAGCGGGACTACCAGGCTGCCATGATCTGCTACCGAAGGAAAGGGCGGGTCTCTGCCCCGCTGGGTCAGAGGACGCGTGAGAGGGGCGGACGTCGCACGTGTCGGACCACCAGCTTTTTTGTTGGTCTGCGGGTCGAGAGCAAGCCTCTTCCAGTGAAGAGCTAGGCGGGCCACGCAAAGCACTAATTGGGGAGACAGAACACAGGCGGGCGTGGCCTCGGGCGGCCGGAGGGCGGGCCGGGGTGCAGGCGGTGCCGAGGAGCTTGAGCAGGCCACAAGCACACCCGCCCCGCGCAGTGCCGCAAGGCTCTTCTGGGAAGGGCCCCCGCCCTCTGAGAAGCCCCCCGGTCGTCGTGGAGAACCGACCCCCCCCGCGCCGTCCCCTCGTGCGCCCCGCTGGAGCGTCCCCATGCGACTCCGTCCAGCGTCCTCCTCCTCCTCCTCCTCCTCCTCCTCCTCCTCCTCCTCCTCCTCCTCCTCCTCCCCCTCCTCCCCCTCCTCCCTCCTCCTCCTCCTCCTCCCTCCTCCTCCTCCTCCTCCTCCTCCTCCTCCTCCTCCTCCTCCTCCTCCTCCTCCTCCTACTCCTATCTCTATTCCTTATTAGAATATACTCCTACTCCCCCCTCAGGCCGGCCATTAGGGGCCGCATCCGGGTGGTCCCATCCTAACCTGTAAAAAACAATACAAAATCAATATTTTTCTTATTGTTTCCTCTCGACATGGACGTCTTGTCGTCCACAGCGATAATCCATTGCAAAAAATACCACAAAGAGCACACGCGCGCGTTCATGTCAGAATCCTACCGAACACCTTGTGTTTGCAAGCATTTCAACATAAAAACATCAAAAACCCAATGTCTTTTTCACAAAAATTGTACAAATTTCCCGCCCGGGCTCTCTTGCTGAGATCATAGGAAAACCGTAGGAATCTGAAGAATTCTGTCAAATCCAGCGATTTCGCGTCATCGCGCGGTGCACTCGCGATGCTCTGTCATGCACCCAGGCCGCGAATCCTGTGCAAAAAAAACCACAAAGAGCACACTCGCGCGTTCATGTCAGAATCCTACCGAACGCCGTGGTTTTGGGGTGTCCTGTCAGACCGTCGGGCTTCCTCCGGCCACCTCTGGCTTCCTGCGGTGTACCGGGCCATTCTCGACTCGTCTGGCAATGCGTGCGCGGCATTCAACACGCGCTCGCCAGTTCCCGTCGGCAACCGCCATCGCGGCCGCATCAGCTGTACCAAACCGGCTGGCCGGTGTGACTTCGGCCCCCAGTTGTGCCAGCTTTGCTTCTTATGTTGTGGGAGGGCGGGTGGGACTGGGCATGCCATGCTTGACTCGCTCGAGCTGGCTAGCTTGACTCCTACTCCTACTCCTCCTCCTCCTCCTCCTCCTCGTCCTTCGTCCTTCGGGAGGTTATGCTTTTCTGGCTCCAGCCAGGGGGTTCATGGCAAGGGTTTCCTGGCCAGGGCAGGCAAAACTGAGCGCAGACTGACCGAGCCCTCTGGGTGGTGGCACCGCTTCGCGGTGATCTGCGGTCGGCACCAGCATGTTCGTTTGCATCTGCCACCGTGCCCCATGGCACGCCGAGGCGAAGTAGAATGCTGAGTGTTGTCCGGCACAGCAGGGAAGCGACCACAAGAAACCCTCCACAGGAAACCCAACCCTGAGAACCCAAGACGTCCATCGCTTTTTGGTGTGGGAACGTCACGCCCCCCATCGCAAAACCATCGAAACCCAAGAAACCTGGGGCATCCTGGAGGCAAGCAGGGTGTTTCTTGGCATGGGTCCCCACTGTAGGGACGCCCCCCCTCATTTTCTGCAGTGTCTGTCATTTTCTGACGCCCCCCGTCATCACAGTCTTGCCGACGGGTCCTGGGCACACCGACGCCTCCCCGGCACTGATCAGGGCGTCCAGAATTCGCACGATGGTCCCCCGGACAGCCGAAGCAGGCCGCCAATACGACTGAGCGCTGATAGCAGACTGATCTCAGGCTTCTAGATACATTTCACTACTGCCCCTTACGATTCCCTTCCCATTGCTGTGCTGAACAGCTCTGTAGCGCATCTGCAGCACAAGTAAAACCAAGAAAAGCACTACCATTTCCAAGAAAGTAGCAGAGTACGAATCGGTGTTCAGCCCTAGCGCTAATAGCAGACTGAGCGCGGGTGTCTAGATACTTTCAGGTAGCGCACATGATGATTCTCTTCCCATTTCAATGCCTCAGAGCTCTCAAGCTCATCTGCACCTCGACTTGGGGCCAGGAAACGAATTCCATCACGAAAAAAATTGCAGAGTATGACTCGTTGTTTGGCGTCTGCGCTCATAACGGACCCAAGCCAAGCGTCTAGATACTCCAGACTAGCGCGCCTCACGATTCTCTTCTGATTTCTGTGCGGGAGAGCGCTCAAGCTCATCTGCAGCTCGAGTTAAGTAAAGAAATGCACCATCCTTTCGAAGGAAAAAACAACAACAACAACAACAACAAAAAAAAAAAAAACAACAACAAAAAAAAAAAAAAAAAAAACACGGCCGACTACAACTAGTTTTGCGGACATAACTCGAGTAGAAGACTGAGTTCAGAGCTCTAGATGCAACAGACGAACGCGCCTGATGATGCTGAATCGATTCGTGTACGTACCAGCGCTGTAGCTCTCCTACAGTTCGACTTAAGTACAGAACACCGACAACGTCTGTTAAGAGAACTCGAAGAATACGAATAGTTTCGCGGACCTAGCTCGAGTAGCAGACCGAGTTCGGACCTCTCGATGCAACAGACGAAGGCGCCTGATCATTCTGAATCGATTCGTTTGCGCACCAGCTCTGTAGCTCCCCTACAGCCCGAGTTAAGTACAGAAAACCGACAGCACCTGTCAACATGACTCGAAAAATACGAATAGCTTCGCGGACCTAGCTCGAGTCGCAGACCGAGTTGAGACCTCTGGATGCAACATACGAACACGCCTGATGATTGTGAATCGGTTTCTGTAAGCACCAGCTCTGTAGCTTTCCTAAATCTCGAGCTAAGTACAGAAAACCGTCACCACGTGTCAAGATCACTCGAAACGGCTGATCCCTCCGCGACGCTTTTTGGCAGTAATAAGTACCCGATCGAGCTGAATAAGAGCGAGCGGGAATAAGAGCGGGAATAAGAGCGAATATGGTCAGAAGAAATACTAGAGCTCTAACGACTTGTTGAATTTCAAGAACATAATTTTCAACCGAGCAATTGTCAAAAAAAAGTCAGTCGAGACTGGGCGCCGGCGGTAAACCGTCAACCTTTCTTACCGCCGGGGGACTCGCATGGCTTCCTTGCCATATATTATGTCGAAAGAATTGGCAGAGAACGAACAGTTTTTTAGCCAGAGCGCTGATAGCAGACTGATCTCAGACTCGTAGGTACATCTCACTATTGCCCCGTACGATTCCCTTCCCATTGCTGTGCTTATTTCAAAGAAAGTAGCAGAGTAAGAATCGGTGTTCAGCCCTAACGCTAATAGCAGACTGAGCGCGGCTGTCTAGATACGTTCAAATAGCGCGCATGATGAGTCGCTTCCCATTTCAATGCCTCGGAGCATCGCATCTCGAGTTCAGCCCAGAAAAACGAATTCCGTCACAAGAAAAGTAGCAGAGTATGACTAGTTCTTCGGCGTCTGCGCTCATAACACCCAAGCCAAGCGTCTAGATACTCCAGACTAGCGCGCCCATGATTTTCTTCTAGTTTCTGTGCGGGAGAGCGCTCAAGCTCATCTGCAGCTCGAGTTAAGTAAAGAAATTCACCATCATTTCGACAAATTCGGTCGACTACAAATAGATTTCCTGACCTAACTCGAGTAGAAGACTGAGTTCAGAGCTCTAGATGCAACAGACACGCGCCTGATGATTCTGAATCGATGTTTGTGCGTACCAGCCCTGTAGCGGTTCTACAGCTCGATTTAAATACAGAAAACCGACAACGTCTGTTGAGAGAACTCGAAGAATACGAATAGTTTCGCGGACCTAGCTCGGTTAGTAGACCGAGTTCAGACTCGATGCAACAGACGAACGCGCCTGATCATTCGGAATCGATTCGTGTGTACCAGCTCTATAGCTATCCTACAGGCCGAGTTAACTACAGGAAACCGACAGCACCTGTGAAGATGACTCCAAGAATACCAATACTTTCGCGGCCCTAGCTCGAGTAGCAGAACGAGTTGAAACCTTTGGATGCGACAAACAAAGACGCCTGATGATTGTGAATCGGTTTCTGTAAGTGACAGCTCTGTAGCCATCCTAAATCTCGAGTTAAGTACAGAAAACCGTCAACGCGTGTCAAGATGACTCAAAACGGCCAATACCGCCGCGACGCTTTTTCGCAGTAGTAGGTACCCGATCGAGCTGAGATTGAGACAGCGAGCGAAAATAAGATCCAGTATGTTCAGAAAAAGTACTAGAGCTCAAACGAATTCTTGAATTTCAGGAACATAATTTTGAACCGACCAGAGGTCAGCAAAAGGTTCGTCAATATTATTATTGCCAACTAGCTCTCCAGCGCGCCCGAAATAGCTCTGGAGCTTCCAGAAACTAGCTAAGGGAAGCTCTACGAGTTATTTTTCTTGCTAACTAGCTCTCCAGCGCCCTGGAATTACTCTGAAGCTCCCAGCAACTAGCCGAGAGAAACTCTACGAGCTACGGTCGATCCCGGTCGGATCTGCCAACTAGCTCCACCCTGCGCCCGAATTGCTCTTAGCTCATCTTGCCGGAGAGCTCTACGAGGTAAGTTACCACTTTGTCCGCCCGGGCCGAGTGGGCCACTGAGATCCGGCGGTAAACCGTCAACCAGGTAACCGCCGGGAGCCTCGTAGAGCTCTTTGCTCGCGCTGCACACGGAAAAAGCTATCTCAAGCGTGCAGAAAAAAGCTCGAGAAATACGTTTTTCGCTTTTCATCCAACGTCGGTTCCCTCAAGTGTTTTGATAGTAACATTGCATTTGCGAACCTGAGAATTGGACTGGCAGACGCGGCATAACCCACTACACGTGAGGAAAAAAATAGTTTCTCAAAATGAATTTGTCAAATATCTTTCACATCTCAGCAAAGCCGACCCCAAGTCACCACATTGTCCCTTAAGGTCGGATCTGCCAACTAGCTTGACCCTGCGCCCCAATTCCTCTTTATAGGTCCAAAAAATTAGCGGAGAACGAATAGTTTTTAAGCCCGGGCGCTGATATCAAATGATCTGAGGCGTCTAGATACATTCCACTCTTGCCTCTGATGCTCTGTAGCTGATCTGCAGCACGAGTAAAACCAAGAAAACAATACCATTTCCAGAAAGTAGCACAGTACAAATTAGTCTTCAGCCCTAGCGCTAATAGCAGACTGAGTGTGGGTGTCTAGATACTTTCAAACAGCGCGCGTCATCATTATCTTCCCATTGCAATGCCTAAGAGCTCTGAAGCTCATCTGCACCTCGAATTCCAACCAGGAAACGACTTCCATCACCAGAAAAAAAGCAGAATATGACGAGTGATTCGGCGTCTTGCGCTCATAATAGACCCAGACTATCGCGCCTCATGATTTTTATTCTGATCTATCTGCAGCTCGAGCTAAGTGAAACAATTCACCATTAATTCGAAAAAAAATCGGTCGAATACGATTAGTTGTCCAGACCTAGCTCGAGTAGGAGACAGTGTTGAATGCTCTAGATCCTTCAGCCGGACGCCTATGGTGATTCTGGATCAGTTTCTGTGCGCAGCAGCTTTGTAGCTCTGCTACAGCTCGTGTTAAGTACAGAATACCGACAGCGTCTGCACAGAGAACTTGAGAAACAGGAATAGTGTCGCGGACCCAGCTCGAGCAGCAGACCGAGTTCAGACCTCTCGACGCGAAAGACGAATGCGCCTGGTGATACTGGATCGGTTTATGTGCGTACCATCTCTGTAGCTCTCCTGAATGTTAAGGTAAGTACAGAAAACTGACAGCACTTGAAAAAAGACACTCGAAGCATACACATACTTTGCGGACCTAGCTCGAGTAGCAGACCGAGTTCAGACCCCTGGATGCAACAGACGAACGCGCCTGATCATTCTGAACCGTATTCTGTGCGTATCAGCTCTGCACCTATCCTAGATCTCGAGTCAAGTGCAGAAAACCGTGAACGCGTATCAAGAGGACTCGAAACACAATTGGTTCCCTCAAATGGTTTGATAGACATATTGCAGCTACAGACCTGAGAATTTGACTGGCAGACGCGGCATAACCCACGACAGGTGGGAAAAAATCCTGCTCGTAAAACGAACTTTCAAAGTTTACAGAAAGATACAAAAACCGACCCGAAGTCATCACATTGTCTCTTTACGTCGATTCTGTCAACTGGGAGCCGGCGGGAAACCGTCAACCATGTTACCGCCGGGACCATCGTGGAGCTCTCGAATGACGTAATAGTGCGCAGATGTCGACCAGAAAGCTCAAGTGATATGGGCTTCTGAGTATTTATATAAATATATATTTTTTTTTTTTTTTTTAAAAAAAAAAAAAAAAAAAAAAAAAAAAAAAAAAAAAAAAAAAAAAAAAAAAAAAAAAAAAAAAAAAAAAAAAAAAATCGAGCTTTGTAATTGAACGCACCTCAAGATCTCAGAATTCAAAAGGCCGACGAGCCATGACCTACTACATGGGCAGAAAATACTGGATTAATGTAGCTCAGCTCTTGTGAAATGCACGAGACCATTATACCCCGTAGAGCGCTTCGTTATCGATGAGCTAGAGGAATTCCGGCGCGGGGTGGAGCTAGTTGGCCGACCCGACCGGAAGAGGCAATGTGACAACTTTGGGTTGGTTTTGCTAAGATTTGAAAGATATTTGACAATGCATTTTGAGGCACCAGATTTTTCGCACCTGTGGACGACTATGAGGGCCTCTGCGTCTAAATATGAGCTCTGTAAGCGCACTTTTATTATCAAAACACTTGGCGGAAACAACTTCATGTCGACATGACAAAAAAATACTTGTTTGTGAGAACTGCTTCCAGAAGCTCTCTCTTTCGATTCTGAGCACTCTTACGCGTGCAAGGAGCTCTACGAGGTTCCCCGCGGTGACCAGGTTGACGGTTCACCGCCGGCGCCAGTTATTTTGGAAAATATCGCCCGACAGCCGACGGTTCCTCCACGTTTTTCGGTAGTAATATTGCAGCTACAGACCTGAGGATTTGACAGGCGAACGCGGCACAACCCACTCCACATTACAAAAATAGTGGTTCCCGAAACGAATTTTCAAATCTCTCACAATCTTCGAAAAACCGACGCCAGGTTGTCACATTGTCTGCACGGACCGGGCGGGCGAACTGGGCGCCGGCGGTAAACCGTCAACCTTTCTTACCGCCGGGAGACGTAGAGCTTCCTTTCAATATTTTGTCCAAAGAATTAGCAGAGGACGAATATTTTTCAGCCCGAACGCTGATAGCAGACTCATCTCAGGCGTCTAGATACTCTTGCCGCTGAAAATTCCCTTCCCATTGCTGTGCTGAACAGACCCAGCCAAGCGGCGCCTCATGATTGTCTTGTGAATTATGTGCCAAAGAGCTCTCAAGATCATGTGCAGCTAAAGCTTAAGTGAAGAAATTCACCGTCATTTCGAAGAAGAATCGTCGGATACGATTAGTTTGGCAACCTAGCTCGAGTAGCAGACTAAGTTCAGAGCTCTAGATGCTTCAGCCGAGCGCGCCTGTGATTCTGAATCGATTATGTACAAGCTCTGTAGCTATGCTACAGCTCGAGTTAAGTACAGAACACCGACAGCGCCTGTTTAGATAACTCGGAGAATACGAATGGTTTCGCGGACCTGGCTCGAGTAGCAGACCAAGTCCAGACCTCTGGATGCAACAGACAAGCGCGCCTGATGATTCTGAATCGGTTTCAGTGAGTACGAGCTCTGAAGATTTCCTACAGCCCGAGTTATGTACAGAAAACCGACAGCACCTGCCAAGATAACTCGAAGAATACGAATATATAGTTTCGCGGACCTAGCAACAGACGAACGCGCATGATGATTATGAATCAGTTACGTATGCGCATCAGCCCTGTAGCTCTCCTGCAGCTCGAGTGAAGCACCGAGAATCGACAGCATCGTCAACAAATTTCGTAGAATACGCATATTTTCGCGGACCTAGCTCGAGTAGTAGACCGAGCTCAGACCTCAAGATGCTAGAGACAGACGCGCCTGATGATTCTGAATCGGTTTCTGTGAGCACCAGCTCTGTAGCTCCCCTACAGCCCGAGTTAAGTACAGAAAACCGACAGCACCTGTCAAGATGACTCGAATGATACGAATAGCTTCGCGGACCTAGCTTGAGTAGCAGTCCGAGTTCAGACCTCTAGATGCAACTGACGAACGCGCCATGATTCTGAATCAGATGTTGTAAGTATCAGCTCTGAAGCTCCTCTACAGCTCGTGTTAAGTACAAAAAACCACACCTGCCAAGATGACTCGAAACAGCCAATCCCGCCGGAGTACTTTTTGGCAGTAAGAGGTACCGGATCGAGCTGAGATCAAGACGGCGAGCGGGAATGAGACCTAATATCACCGGAAAAAATCCTAGAGCTCTAACGAATTGTTGAATTTCGAGAACAAAATTTTCAACCGAGCAAAAGTCAGCAAAAAGTCCGTCGAGATTTTTCTTGCCAACTAGCTCTCCAGCCCCGGAACTGGGATCCGGCGGTAAACCGTCAACCAGATAACCGCCGGAACCCTCGTAGAGCTCCGTTCTCGCGCGGCACTGATCGGTCGAGTTCAGTCCACAAAACGAATTCCATCACCTCAAAAATAGCAGAGTATGACATGTTGTTTGGCGTCTACGCTCAGAACAGACCCAAGCCAAGCGTCTAGATCCTTCAGACTAACGCGCGCCTCGCGGTTTCCTTTGGATATATGTGCGGAAGAGCTCTCAAGCTCATCTGCAGCTCGAGCTAAGTGAATATATTGACCATCAGTTCGATAAAAAAAAAAAAAAAAAAAAAAAAAAAAAAAAAAAAAAAAAAAAAAAAAAAAAAAAAAAAAAAAAAAAAAAAAAAAAAAAAAAAAAAAAAAAACGACAAATCGGTTGAATACGAATAGTTGTGCGGACCTAGCTCAAGTCGCAGACTGAGTTCAGGCTCTAGATGCGCGAGACACACGCGCCTGATGATTCTAGATCGATTACGTGGGCGTAACAGCTTTGTAGCCCCCCTACTGCTCGAGTTAAGTACAGAGACCCAACAGCACCTGTCAAGATGACTCGAAGAAGACCAACTGTTCGTGACCCAGCTCGAGACGACCGATTTGAAAACTTCCGATGCAACAGACGAACGCGGAATCTGATTCCGAATCGATTCGTGTGCGTTCGAGCTCAGTAGCTCGCCTACAGCCAAAGTTAGATACAGAAACCGACAGCACCTATCAAGATCACTCGTATAATACGAATAGTGTTGCGCATCTAGCTCGAGTAGCAGATCGAGCTCAGACCTCTCGATGGGACAGACGAATACGCCTGATGACTCTGAATCGGTTTCTCTAAATATCAGCTCCGTAGCGGTCCTAAATCTCGAGTTAAGTGCAGAAAACTGTCAACGCGTGTCAAGATGACTCGAAACGGCTGACGGTTCCAGCAGCTAGAGACCTGCGAATTGGACTGGCAGACGCGGCCACTACAGGTGAGAAAAATACCAATTCTGAAACGAACTTTCAAATTTTGTGCAAAGATACAAAAATCGACCCAAGTCACCACATTGTCTCTTAAGGTCGGGTCTGCGAACTAGTTCCACCCTGTGCCCCAATTCCTCTTAGCTCATCAAGAGCTCTACGAGGTACTTGGTAGCGTCCGAAACCCGGAGAGCAAAGAGGCACTTAGAAACAGAGCACACGCACACGGTCCAGCGTGCGTGGAGACTTGGAAACTGGACGCCCGCGGTAAACCGTCAACCTTTCTTACCGCCGGGGGGCTCGTAGAGCTTCCTTGCCATATATTATGTCCCAAGAATTGGCAGAGAACGAAGAGTTGTTCCGCCTCCGCTGATAGCAGACTCGAATACAAGACTTAGTTCAGAGCTCTAGATGCAACAGACGCACGCGCCTGATGATGCGGAATCGATTGATGTGCGCACGACTCTGTGGCCCTCCTACATTTCGAGTTAAGTACAGAAAACCGACAGCATCCCTCAAGATGACTCGAATGATACGAATAGGTTCACGGACCTAGCTCGAGTAGCAGACCGAGTTCAGACCTCTAGATGCAACAGAAGCGCGCCTGATGATTTCGATTGGGTTTCTGTAAGTATCAGTTCTGTAGCTCTCCTACAGCTCGAGTTAAGTCCAGAAAACCGACAGCACATGTCAAGATGACTCGAATAATACGAATACATTCGTGGACATAGCTCGAGTAGCAGACCGAGTTCAGACCTCTGGATGCAACAGATGAACGCGCCTGATGATTCTGGATGGGTTTCTGTTAACATCAGCTCTGTAGCTGCCCTACAGCTCGAGTTAAGTACAGAAAACCGACAGCACCTGTCAAGATGACTCGAATAATACGAATAGCTTCGCAGACCTAGCTCGGGTAGCAGACTGAGTTCAGACCTCTGGATGCCACGGGCGAACGCGCCTGCTCATTCTAAGAGGGTTTCTGTAATATCAGCTCTGCAGCTGTCCTAGAGCTCAAGTTATGTAGAGAAAACCGTCACCGCGTATCAAGATGACCCGAAGAAGACCAACTGTTCGTGACCCAGCTCGAGACGACCGATTTGAAAACTTCCGATGCAACAGACGAACGCGGAATCTGATTCCGAATCGATTTGTGTGCGTTCGAGCTCAGTAGCTCTCCTACAGCCAAAGTTAGATACAGAAACCGACAGCACCTATCAAGATCACTCGTATAATACGAATAGTGTTGCGCATCTAGCTCGAGTAGCAGATCGAGCTCAGACCTCTCGATGGGACAGACGAACACGCCTGATGACTCTGAATCGGTTTCTCTAAATATCAGCTCCGTAGCGGTCCTAAATCTCGAGTTAAGTACAGAAAACTGTCAACGCGTGTCAAGATGACTCGAAACGGCTGACGGTTCCAGCAGCTAGAGACCTGCGAATTGGACTGGCAGACGCGGCCACTACAGGAGAGAAAAATACCAGTTCTGAAACGAACTTTCAAATGTTGTACAAAGATACAAAAATCGACCCAAGTCACCACAATGTCTCTTAAGGTCGGGTCTGCGAACTAGTTCCACCCTGTGCCCCAATTCCTCTTAGCTCATCAAGAGCTCTACGAGGTACTTGGTAGCGTCCAAAACCCGGAGAGCAAAGAGGCACTTAGAAACAGAGCACACGCACGCGGCCCAGCGCGCGTGGAGACTTGGAAACTGGGCGCCCGCGGTAAACCGTCGACCTTTCTTACCGCCGGGGGACTCGTAGAGCTTCCTTGCCATATATTATGCCCCAAGAATTGGCAGAGAACGAATAGTTTTCTGCCTCCGCTGATAGCAGACTCGAATACAAGACTTAGTTCAGAGCTCTAGATGCAACAGACGCACGTGCCTGATGATGCGGATTGATGTGCGTACGACTCTGTGGCCCTCCTACATTTCGAGTTAAGTACAGAAAACCGACAGCATCTCTCAAGATGACTCGAATGATACGAATAGGTTCACGGACCTAGCTCGAATAGCAGACCGAGTTCAGACCTCTAGATGCAACAGACAAGCGCGCCTGATGATTTCGATTGGGTTTCTGTAAATATCAGTTCTGTAGCTCTCCTGCAGCTCGAGTTAAGTCCAGAAAACCGACAGCACATGTCAAGATGACTCGAATAATACGAACAGATTCGTGGGCATAGCTCGAGTAGAAGACCGAGTTCAGACCTCTGGATGCAACAGATGAACGCGCCTGATGGTTCTGGATGGGTTTCTGTTAACATCAGCTCTGTAGCTGCCCTACAGCTCGAGTTACGTACAGAAAACCGACAGCACCTGTCAAGATGACTCGAATAATATGAATAGTTTCGCGGACCTAGCTCGGGTAGCAGACTGAGTTCAGACCTCTGGATGCCACAGGCGAACGCGCCTGATCATTCTAAGAGGGTTTCTGTAATATCAGCTCTGCAGCTGTCCTGCAGCTCTGCATCTTTATGTACAGAAAACCGCCACCGCGTATCAAGAGGACCCGAAACGGCCGATCCCGCCCCTGTGCTTTTTGGCAGTAATATCTACCCGATCGATCTGAGATTAAGACGGCGAGCGGGAATAAGATCGAATATCACGGGAAAAAATACTAGAGCTCAAACGAATTGTTGAATTCCCAGAACAAAATGTTCAACCGACCAAAAGTCATCAAAAGGTCCCTCGAGATTTTTCTTGCCAACTAGCTCTCCAGCGCCCCGGAATTACTCTTAAGCTTCCAGCAAGTAGCTAAGGGAAGCTCTACGAGTTACTGGGCGGCGGCGGTAAACCGTCAACCTTCCTTACCGCCGGGGACTCGTAGAGCTTCCTTGCCATATATTATGTCCAAAGAATTGGCAGAGAACGAATAGTTTTTTGGCCTCCACTGATAGCAGACTCGAATACAAGACTGAGTTCAGAGCTCTAGATGCAACAGACGCACGCGCCTGATGATGCAGAACCGATTGATGTGCGACGGGCTCTGTGGCTCTCCTACGTGTCGAGTTAAGTACACAAAACCGACAGCATCTGTCAAGATGACTCGAATAATACGAATAGGCTCACGGACCTAATCTGCGGACCTGAGAATTGGACTGGCAGACACACGTGAGAAATTATATTTTCTCTTAATTTCTGTGCGGGAGAGCTCTCAAGCTCATCTGCAGCTCAAGTTAGGTGAAAAAATCACCATCAGTTCGAAAAAATCGGTCGCATACGAATAGTTGCGGACCTAGCTCGAGTAGCAGACTCTGTTCAGAGCTCTAGATGCTTCAGCCAAACGCCCCTGACGATTCTGAATCGGTTTCTGTGCGTACCACCTCGCTAGCTCACCTACAGCTCCAGTTAAGTACATAATACCAAGAGCGCCTGTAAAGAGAACTTGAGAAGAGTAGCAGACCAAATTCAGACCTCTAGATGCAACAGATGAACGCGCCGGATAATTTCGAATGAATTTCTAAAGCATCATTTCTGTAGCTGTCCTACAGCTCGAGTTAAGTCCAGAAAACCGACAGCACCTGTCGAGATGACTCGAATAATACGAAAAGGTTCGTGGACATAGCTCGACTATCAGACCGAGTTCAGACCTCTAGATGCAACAGATGAACGCGCCTGCTCATTCTGGATGGGTTTCTATAAACATCAGCTATGTAGCTCTCCTACAGCTCGAGTTAAGTACAGAAAACCGACAGCACCTGTCAAGATGACTCGAATAATACGAATAGTTTCGCGGACCTAGCTCGGGTAGCAGACCGAGTTCAGACCTCTGGATGCAACAGACGAACGCGCCTGATCATTCTAAGAGGTTTCTGTTAACATCAGCTCTGTAGCTGTCCTGGAGCTCGAGTTATGTACAGAAAACCGTCACCGCGTATCAAGATGACCCGAAACGGCCGATCCGGCCCCTGTGCTTTTTGGCAGAAATATCTACCTGATCGATCTGAGATTGAGACGGCGAGCGGAATAAGATCGCATATCACGGGAAAACATTCTACAGCTCAAACGAATTATTGAATTTCGAGAACAAAATTTTCAACCGACCAAAAGTCACCAAATTGTATGTCGAGATTTTTCTTGCCAACAAGCTCTCCAGCGCCCCCGAATTACTCTTAAGTTTCCAGCAACTAGTTAAGAGAAGCTCTACGAGTTACTGGGACCGGGGGTAAACCGTCAACCAGGCTACCGCCGGGGCCCTCGTAGAGCTCTTTTTATCGCACGGCGCTCTCGGTACACATGAAGGAAGCGTCTGGAGCAAGACCCGAAAACTCGAAAAAACACGTTTTATGTTTTTATCGAAAGATGGTTCCTCCAAGTGTTTTGATAGTAATACTGCATCTACGGACCTGATAATTTCACTGGCAGACGCGGCATAACCCACTACAGGTGCGAAAAATCTGGTTTCTCAAAATGAATTGTCAAATATCTTTCAAATATCCGCAGAACCGACCCAAAATTAACACATTGTCCTTTGTGGTCGGGTCGACCAACTAGCTCCACCCCGCGCCGGAATTCCTCTAGCTCATCGATGCCGAAGAGCTATACGAGGTACCTGCTAGCCTCCAAAAAGCGGAGAACAAAGAGGCACTCGCACAACTGGGAACGGGCGGTAAACCGTCAACCAGGTTACCGCCGGGCAGCTCGTAGAGCTCTTTGCTTGCACAGCGCTCCTCTGAACACATGGAGGAAGATTCTGAAGCGAGAGCCGAAAAACTCAAAAAAACACGTTTTTGGGGGTTTTCATCCAAAGTCGGTTCCAAGTGTTTTGATAATAATATTGAAGCTAGAGACCTAAGAATTTGACTGGCAGACGCGGCATAACCCACTACAGGTGCGAAAAATCTGCTTTCTCAGAATGAGTTGTCAAATATCTTTCAAATCTTAGGAAAACCAACCCAAAGTCACCACGTTGTCTCTTCTGGTCGGGTCGACCAACTGGGAACCGGCGGTAAACCGTCAACCAGGTTTTTTTGCCTTTTGCGATCTGTCTAACGGCTGCCAAAAGCAGCCACAGGTCGTTTCTTAAGCTTAACCCTACGGGCGAAGTTACGGGTTATACTAAAGATGGCCTCGCAGAGGCTCGATAAAGCTTCGAATTCAGTGTTCATGGCAGAATATTGGGGGGGAAGGCCAAACGCCTTCGATTTGATCAGCACCCACTGTGGTCTATCCAGAAAGGCAAAGCTCCCATATATTGAATGAGATGCCGATGCTTTGATCAATCCCTCCAGCCACCAGCCTGCTCCTGCTTTATCCTTATCGACTCCACCGTCGAAAGCGCCCCGAAGGGCATAAAGGTCATACTCCTGTAGCTCGTGTGTCCTATCATACTCTATATCTCTGACGCGTGCAATGTGAGTTAATTCATCCGCCCTCTGATTTCCCTCCCGATAGACATGCTTACCTATGTCTCCTCCGACCGTGGCTCCGACAACGTTAAACTCTTCATGCAACTCGTGAAACTCATTTTGTATTTCGGCAATCTGTCTGGCATATGTTCGGTTTTGGATCTTCCACTTCCCGTTTAACCACTTGATCGTGGCCATGTTCTTTCCCTGGATCTCCACTGGCAAACCTCGTGCAAGCCCCTGTTCGTACTCCCACCAGTCCGTCATCGTCGCGAAAACATGTGCGAGCCTCTTGGCCTGCTTTGTATTCACCGCCCGTGTTGGCGCCTCCTCCTCCCCCCAAGTGTTTGGTCCCACTCGCTTTTCTTGTTCCTGCTTAAAGTGTCGATCGAATGCAAGTCCAGTCCTTTGTTTGATATGCTCAATCCATGCTTTTCGCGTCTCCTCATCATGTGTCGAGCGTTTCCAATACTCATCTCCCCGAGAACTTTCAAATGTCGCATGCCACGATGTCTGACCTATTGCCTGGCAATCAATCCTCCGACGTTTTTCTGACACTTCTGGGTTCTTCCAGCTTTTACTCAACAACCTGATCGCTTCATTGTACAAGTCCCGTCTCTCCGTCCAACGTTTCATACCATGGAACATCGCCAACCTTGCTGTCATAAAACTGCGGCACACACTTGTTGATTCACGCCAAGCTCCAGAATTCTGTTGACTGCAAGCAGCACCTGTCGCAATGTCCGCCGTCTTCGAGAAAGAACAACAATCCTTATTCCACTCCCATTGTTTCTGCAAGTACAACTCCACAAGGCTGGCGTGTTTTTCCCGAAACTTCTCCCTGGCAAAGTTATATGCTCTGACATTGAAGCTGAACCATGTTTCATTGACCTTTTTCCGTACACCAACTATTTTCATCAAACAACGTCCCTCAAACTTGTGAATATCCTGCAATGCCGATTTGTCGATGCTCGGTCCTTCAACACTGCACAAGAAAGTGCTCTGTACTTTGCTCACATACCTATCCCATTTCACCGTCCAGGGCACCGACCGACACCGATACAAACTGATGTCTTGAAAGAACGCATGCTGAGCTTTCTGAATCCGATACTGCACGCCCAAGTGTGTCCTCATTCGAGTGTGTAGCCGAACACCCAAGAAGGCAATCTCCTGCACTCGCGGAACGAAGAGTGTCTCCACCAAATCGGTGGACGAGCCCGCACCCGCATTCTGAGACAAGGCCAGATCGGTCATCGGTTGAACAGCACCCGCATTCTCAGACAATTCGTGCACACTGCAAGCTGAGGCAACAGGCTGCACACTACAAGCTGAGACAACAGGCACTCTTATCGACGACGACGAAGACACACGAGTATGAAGAGATGGCGTTGGCGCTGACAAATGCGAAAGAACAACAGGCACTCTTATCAACGACGACGATGACACACGAGTATGAACAACTGGCATTGGCGTTGGCAAATGTGCATAAGGAAATGTCGTTGGCGCTGTCAAAGGCGAATGGGGAACTGGCATGTTTCTGTTCAGCGTAGCTGTCTGATATGTCTGTTCAGCGTAGCTGTCGGATATATTGCTCAGCGTAGCTGTCGGATATGTCGAATGAAGAAGTGATGTCGGCGCTGGCAAATGTGAATGAAGAAGTGATGTTGGCGCTGGCATATACGAATGAGGAAGTGGTGTTGGCCCTGTCAATGAAGTTACTCGCGCAGCTGATTCAAAAGATTCGATCGCTGTTCTCTGTCTTTTCGCCCCTGGTTCAAAAGATTTGGTCGGGATTTGAACTTCCAACGGATCTGCATCGAAGTCTATCCCAAACGTCGCTAACTCAACCGAACTGGGTTTCCATTCGAAACCCCATTGACGCATGGATATCGTAAGTTCCTTCATCATCGTGGAAACCATCTTCCTTCCCTCCTGTCGATCGCCTTGGGCGAAGATGAAAAAGTTACCCGCCCATATCGCATGACTGAGAGTCTGGTGTACCTCCATCTCCTGGGAGCCCTCGATAGTGCGAGAGCTGGCTCCAACTTTAGCCCCGATCGAATCTGCGTACGCTCTCGGTCTCTCGATGTTGTAGCCGAGGCCCCTCTCTTTCCACGAGTGCACTGTCGGGCCAATCATCGCAATCGTGACTAGCACAAATAAGATGGGGCTCTCAACCCCTCCCGTCCTAACACAGGTGTCCCACGGCACTGTTGCGCACTGGGTACTCTGGAAATTCGCCGTCGCCGTGTTTCTCAGCATCGGCTCCAAGATAGCATGCTGAAAAGAAGAAGGAACTCCAAGCTTTCTCATTGCTTTCACACATGTCGTAAGTCGAAGGTGAGCGTACGCTTTCAGAATATCACAACTGCAGAGCCAAAAGCTCTGGCCCTTCCCCCAAATCGAGGCATGTTTACCGATATGTTAAATCATCGAGGTGACCTCCGTCGTTTTTCTCCCAGACATAAACCATATACGTTCACCTCGGGGTCCAAGTTTTTGGCCAGGAACCTCTCCAGGACCACAACCAGGGAAAGCGAATACCACTTAGTTAAGCATGAAGAAACTGCAATCGCTCTGGTATCCTCCAAACTCGTAATCTTCTCACTCTTGGGGATGAGCGTGAGTACTATCATGCACCAGTCCTCTGGCGTCGACTCCCGCCCCTCATAGATCGCCGAAAACGTCTTAAATATCTCCTACAGGTTCCCGAAGCCTAGAGTCTTCAGCATGCTAACCGCGATCCCGTCCTCCCCCGTCTGCTTGCCCACCGACAGTCTGGATCTGGCATCCATCATGGCACTAAAATCGAAAGTCAACCTGATGGTGTCCGTCTGGGCCTGGTTCCTGAGCTCCTCCATCACCTCCTCCGTCTCCCTCCTGATCTGCTCATTCGCAAACTTCCCCTTGGTATGCTCATACAGTGCCGAACTCCATTTTGTTTGATCCTCCCCCATCCTCCCATCGACGTTTAACTTAGTGATCTTTGATCTACTGGCATACTTAAGCATGGCACACTTTAGGGCATTCTTTTCCTTTCTCAACTGTCGGTTTATCTCTTTCCTCCCCTCCTCGTCCTCCCATTGTTTCAACCTTTTGGCTCTTTCCAGGGCTTTGTGTTCATCTGACTTCTGAGGCACCTCTCGAATCATCTGCTTCGTCGGGATCCCCTCCGCCACACCTAGCATTACCTCGGACAACTTACCTGGTGGCACGTAGTCCCCCTCCCCCCGCTCCGTGACTAACCTGTCGTAGCGCTGGGCTGAGAACAATCTGCGGCCTGGCTCGGGGTCAGGCCCCCATTGGGGGCGCATGGGTCGCCTCGTTTTTGCTCTCGGGGCCGGGCGGATCGAGACGGGCAACTCCAGCAACACCGCCGCATGATCCGACGTCTCATTGCCTGTGTCCCTGACGTCCTGCCACTGAACTCTAGCCTCTCCCCACCACGCTGGAGCAAAGATGTAATCGAGCACCTGCGGTGACTTATGTGCACGAGTGAAATGCGTTGGGAGCCGCTCCTGAAACGCGTCCGTCGCCACAAGATTCAGCTCAACAATCAGGTCGACCAGGGCTTCGCGCATCAAACGTTTCCTCCTCGTCCTCTCCGTTTCGAAGCCCCCCACCGCCTGCCCCACCTGCAAGTCCGTGCGCACACCTCCTCCCGTGACCTCCTCCCCTCCTTCACCCCGCACATGCGCAGGCAACTCAACATTCGCATCTGTCAAGATGGCCACCTCAAAGTCTTCCCCCCCCTCTTGCTCAAACTGCACACGCGCCGCCTGGATCTTCGCTCTCACCAAGTTGGCTAGGGCACTGAACTCCGCCACCGCATTCCTTCTCCCCTCATGTGGAAAGTAAGCCGAGACAACGATGATTTTGCCGACTACGATGAGCACAACACGATTTGACTGGTTGTCAGTGTATCTAATCGGAACACTCGCTCGGAACATGAAACCCGCTAGCTTGTCTTTACTCCGCAATAATCTCCATCCCTCTTTTGAAATGATACTCTGGGTTAGGTGCAGACACTCTTGAAGACCCAAAGCAACACTTCTCCCATGCATTTGAATTCGTTGTATAACTTGAGTTGTTTTGTCTTTACCTGCCCTCCAGACGTTCCAACTCATCAAACTTTCTTTCAGATCACATCTGGAGTGGCCCCGTCAGGCTAGGGCCTCTAGGTCTGCTTTGAAATTTCCCGCTTTGAACGTCGGCATCAGGGTCATCATCGAGTCATTGTCAATCGTCCAACCTCCTGTCTCTGTCCACTCCGCGAGCGAAACTGGGCGTGTCTGGCTGTCGGGTGCGATCGTGAGAATCTCCGTCAAAGGAGGCCCTGCTTTTCCCCTCACCTCTGGCACGTTCTGGGCGACATTAGCGGCGTCATGGTACATCTGACGATGTTTCCAAATCTCTTTAAACTGACCGATCTTGGCGATGTGTGGGTGCTTCCACGGCGCACTCTCAATCACACACCTGACGTTTCCTCCTGTGAAAGTATCTGGCTTTGACGTCATACCCGTGATGACCGGTCCCTGCGGCAACACGCGAACATGTGGATCGATGTTACGTTCACCTCGTAGAGCTCTTTTCTTGCACAGCGCCCCTCGGAACACATGAAGGAAGCCTCTGAAGCGAGAGCCGAAAAACTCGAAAAATCACTCTTTTTCGGTGTTCATACAAAGTCGGTTCCTCCAAGTGTTTTGATAGTAATACTGCACCTACGGACCTGAGAATTTGACTGGCAAACGCGGCATAACCCACCCCCCCCCTCCCCCCCTGCCTGCTCACCGGAAAAGCTTATCAGATGACTCAGAAAAACGCATTTTTGGGTGTCGATACAAAGTCTTCCTCCAAGTGTTTTGATAGTAATACTGCCCCTAGAGCCATAAAAAATTAACCAGCGAGTGCGCCATAACTTACTACAGGGAATAAAAATCTCACTTCTGAAAAGAAACTTAGATAGAGAGAGAGAGAGAAGAGAGAGAGAGAGAGAGAGAGAGAGAGAAAGGAACAAAAAAAAAAAAAAAAAAAAAAAAAAAAAAAAAAAAAAAAAAAAAAAAAAAAAAAAAAAAAAAAAAAAAAACCACGACCCCAGGTCACCACATCCTCTCTTTTGGTCGGGCCGGCCAACTAGCTCCACCCTGCGCCCGAATTCCTCTTAGCCGCGCCGGAATTCCTCTAGCTCATCGTTGCCGAAGAGCTCTACGAGGTAAGACAGCGCATGCACGCCGTTCAGCGTGCGTGGAGACGCTGAAATCTTCGCGCGACTGGAAACCGGCGGTAAACCGTCAACCAGGTTACCGCCGGGCACCTCGTAGAGCTCTTTTCTTGCACAGCGCTCCTCGGAACACCTCAAGGAAGCTTCTGAAGCGAGAGCCGAAAAACTCGAAAAAACACGATTTCTCGATTTTCATCCAAAGTCTGTTCCTCCAAGTGTTTTGATAGTAATACTGCACCTACGGACCTGAGAATTTGACTGGCAGACGCGGCATAACCCACTCCCCTCCCTCCCACCCTGCCTGCTCACCGAAAAAGCTTACCAGATGACTCAGAAAAACGCACTTTTTGGTGTCGATGCAAGTCGGTTCCTCCAAATGTTTTGATAGTAATACTGCCCCTAGAGCCGTAAAAAATTGACCAGCAGGTGCGCCATAGCTTACTACAGGGAATGAAAATCTCACCCCTGAAAACGAACTTCGAAATTTTGCATACAGTGGAAAAAAACAAACAAACAAACAAAAAAAAAAAAAAACAAAAAAAATCCTCTCTTTTGGTCGGGCCGGCCAACTAGCTCCACCCTGCGCCCGAATTCCTCTTAGCTCTTTGCCGAAGAGCTCTACGAGGTACGCAGCTCTGGAGACGCTGGAAAGCTTCCTTGCGAAGCTCTGACTGGGCGCCGGCGGTAAACCCTCAACCTGTCTTACCGCCGGGGGACTCGTAGAGCTTCCTGACCATATGTCATGTCCAAAGAATTAGCAGAGAACGAATATATTTTCTGCCCGAGCGCTGATAGCAGACTGATCTCAGGCGTCTTGTGACATCCCATTGCTGTGCTGAACAGTTCTATAGCTGATCTGCAGCGCGTAGAAAATACCATTTGGGAGAAAATAGCAGAGTACAAATCTTGGTTTCTGTGCGTACCAGCTCTGTAGCTCTCCTACAGCCCAAATTCAATACAGAAAATGGACAACATCTGTCAAGATGACTCAAAGAATACGAATAGTTTTGCGGACCTAGCCCGAGTACTAGACCCAGTTCTGACCTCTAGATGCAACAAACGGACGGACCTGATGATTCCGAATCAGTTTCTGTGTGCATGAGCTCTGTAGCTCTCCTACAGCCCGAGTTACGTGCGAAAAGAGACAGCACCTCTCAAGATGACTCGAACGATACAAAAAACTCGTAGAGCTTCCCTTAGCTAGTTGCTGGAAGCTTAAGAGTAATTCCGGGGCGCTGGAGAGCTAGTTGGCAAGAAACATCTCGACGGACCTGTTGCTGACTTTTGGTCGGTTGAAAATTTTGTTCTCGAAATTCAACAATTCGTTTGAGCTCTAGTATTTTTTCCCGTGAGATTCGATCTTATTCCCGCTCGCCGTCTTGATCTCAGCTCGATCGGGTACCTTTTACTGCCAAAAAGCACTGCGGCGGGATCGGCCGTTTCGAGTCATATTGACAGACGTTGTCGGTTTTGTTTGTACTTAACTCGAGATTTCGGAAAGCTATAGAGCTGATCGTCACAGAAACCGATTCAGAATCATCAGACGCGTTCGTCTGTTGAATCGAGAGGTCTGAACTCGGTCTGCTACTCGAGCTAGGTCCGCGAAACTATTCGTACTATTCAAGTCATCTCGACAGGTGCTGTCGGTTTTCTGTGATTAACTCGGGCTGTAGGAGAGCTACAGAGCTGGTACTCACAAAAACCGATTTAGAATCATCATGCGCATCTGTATCTTGCATCTAGAGGTCTGCACTCGGTCTGCCACTCAAGCTAGCTCTGCGAAACTATTCGTATTCTACAAAATTTCTTGACAGATGCTGTCGGTTTCCTGGACTTAACTCGAGCTGTAGGAGAGCTACAGGGCTGATACGCATACGTAATCGAGTCAGAATCATCATGCGCGTTCGTCTGTTGTATCCAGAGGTCTGAACTTGGTCTGCTACTCGAACTAGGTATGCGAAACTATTCGAATCCTTCGAGTCATCTTGACAGATGCTGTCGGTTTTCTGTACAGAACTCGGGCTGTAGAAACTCTTTACAGCTGATACTCACAGAAACCGATTGCGAATGATCAGGCGCTCGTCTATTGCAGCCAGAGCTCTGGACTTGGTCTGCTGCTCGAGCCAGGTCCGCGTAGCTATCAGCGCTCGGGCTGAAAAAAAATCGCTCTCTACTAATTCTTAGAACATAATATATGGAAAGGAAGCTCTACGAGTCTCCCGGCGGTAGGAAAGGTTGACGGCTTACCGCCGGCGCCCAGTAGTTTCGCGGACCTAGCTCGAGTAACAGACCAATCTCAATTTTTGCATTTTTGGATCTCAATACGAAGTCGGTTCCTGGAAGTGAACCCATAGTAAAACTCTCTCGAGAGAGCTCAGCTGCTCTGAGAACGAAGTTGTTATCCGCATGCTTAGCGCTAAATTCTGTTTGTCCCAAATAAATGGTTAAATATCTCTCAAATCTTAGCAAAATCGGCCAAACTTGCGCCGGCGGTGAACCGTCAACCTGGTCTGCGATGTCTGCGTTGGCCGATCCCAGCCCCTAAGGGAGCAGGCCAGGACACAGAGAACCTAAACAGCGAAGCTGCAAAAATTAAAGCAGAGATGCATCAAACAGCGAAGCTGTACAGAAATGCACACGACTGCAAGTACACGAGCAAACAACTAACAATATAATGAGTGAAGCAATGCAGGCCATAGATATGGAAGCAAAGCTAGAAGCAGTGAGAGACCATACAGTAACCACTGGTTTATACAGCGATTACCGTCTCACACCACTGAGACAAAAACGAAACTAAGAGAACTAAAATAGCGAGTGCGCTTCAAAGCAATGCGAGACCATGCAGTAACCACATATAGCGATTACCGTCTCAGCACCACTGGAAGACCATGCACGTGAAACACAACGTCGAAATGTGGACTAGATAACGAATTAAACGCGCAACATACAGAGTGAGCCAAGACACCCACCACTACTTAGAGCGAATGCGGGCTCTTATCCGAACAAAGTGAAGATCAGGCGAAGCTCTTATTCAACACACGTGCATACACGACAACACACACAGGCATGAATAAAGGCAACGCAATGACAAATCACAATAGTTCTAACTCGAAGTATGTGGAAATCAAATGCAATGAGCTCTGAACTCCACTCGAGGCGACGTATGGCCTCAATATCAAAGACCTCAATATCAAGTACAATGAATTCTGAACTTCACTCGAGGCGAAATATGAAATCGGATGCCCAAAGACCTCAATATCAAGATACTCCGATGTCACAAAACTGTCAAGGTACTGAAGAAACTCGAACTGCAACCCGAACTGCAACTTCTAACTCACGAAAGAAACGATTCCAACCACCCCTCGAAGTGAATAAGAGTACTCAGACTGCGACCAAAGTCAAAATTGGATACGTGCTGAGAGCAACTCGTACTACATAACAAATGCGGCAAGCACAAACACAAGCGGCCTGGAAGTACAAGCAGACAATGCAACAAGTACAAAACAAGCGGCCCGGAAGTACAAGATAACAAATGCAACGAGTACGATCAAAGCAAGCGGCCTATGCACCTGCTCCAATAGGAGCTGTCTCACTTGACACAACAGAGAACCTGGCACCTATCGTCTGTAGGCCCACGGAGAGGAGGTCGTCGCAGCCGACGAAGTACCCGAAGATATGGGACGGCCCGTACACGAGATGTACAGTGGAGTACGATACGTGATACGTGTGTGCACAGAAAACCTGTCCGCACAATGCGGCTCGAGGAGGCCACCGACGGGCCAGGTCGCCGCTGAGCTCCCCGAGGAGGGACAGCAGCAACCTGGTCACCGCCGGGAACCTCGTAGAGCTCATTGCACGCGTAACAGTGCTCAGGATCGGAGTAGGGAGCTTCTCGGAGTATTTCTAGGAAAACGTCAGATTGACATTTTTTTCGTGTCAACATGAAGTCGGTTCCTGGAAGTGAACTAATACTAAAACTGATTCTAGGGAGCTGAGCTGCTCTTGGAACAAAATTTATATGCCAATGCTCGGCGTAAAAATCTGCTTTCTCCAAAAAACTGTCAAATATCTTTCAAAATCAGCAAAACCGACCCAAAGTTATCACTTTGTCCTTTCTGGTCGGGTGGGCCAACTAGCTCCACCCCGCGCCAGAATTCCTCTAGCTCATCGATAACGAAGAGCTCTACGAGGTAAGTTATCACTTTGTCCGTCCCGGCCGGGTAGGCCAGCTAGCTCCATCCCGCGCCGGAATTCCCCTAGCTCATCGATGCCGAAGAGCTCTACGAGGTAATACTCTGGAAAGCTTGCTTTAAGTGCTCGGTAGGGCTCTCTTAAAAAGCTTCTGAAGCGCTTCCAGGCACGCTTTCACGCGTGCCTGCGCGCGTGCAGGCACGCGTGGACGCGGGCCCGAAGCGCCCCCGGACGGGCTGCCGGGGCTGGCGAGTTGCTGTGGGGATCGTGGACAGGCGAAGATGGGCTGCTGGCAGGCACCACCACCGTCCGGCTTCTAACTGGCGCCGGCAGTGAACCAACCTGGTCACCGCCGGGAACCTCGTAGAGCTCCTTGCACGCGTAAGAGTGCTGGATTCAAAGCAGAGAGCTTATCGGGGCATTTCTATGATGTTGTCGGTTGCTCCTAATTTTTCGATAGTACAACTGGCCCTAGAGAGCGGAGCTGTTCTGGGAACGAAATTTATATCCCAATGCTCGGCGTAAAAATCTGCTTTCTCAAAATGAATGGTCAAATATCTTTGGAATACCAGCAAAACCGACCCAAAGTTGCCACATTGTCTCGTCTGGTCGGGTCGACCAACTGGGCGCCGGCGGTATACCGTCAACCTCTCTTACCGCCAGGGGGCTCGTAGAGCTTCCTTTCCGTATCTGTTGTTGTCCAAAACCCGGATAGCCAAGCGAGAGACGCACGCGTCTCGTCGCGCAAGCGCCACCCCAGGCCCTGCCTCTGGCGCCGCGCGTGCCCCTGCGCTCGCCTCAGACTGCTCCGCGCGCGGTGCGCATGTAGTGGGGAACCTCGTAGAGCTCCTTCCACGCGTGAGAGTGATCAGAATCAAAAGAGAGAGCTTCTGGAGGCATGTCTCGAAAAATTGAACACTGATTTTTCCCATGTCGAAATGAAGTTGGTTCGCCCAAGTGTTTCGATAGTAAAAGTGCGCCTCGGCCAGATGCAGGAACCGTCACATGCGAGAAACTTGGTAGCGTCCAATGACCGCAGAGCGAAGAGACCTCCGGAATGGGAAATCTTCCCTGGAGAGCTCTGGGGGGCCACCCTGAAGCGCTTCGAAAGCGCTGCCAAGAACGCCTCCACGCGTGCCTGCACGCGTGCAGGCACGCGTGGACGCCTGCCGGAAGCACTCCCGGACGCGCTGCGACCTCCGGCGAGGCGCTGCGGGGATCGCGGACCGGCGGAGATGGGCTGCTGGCGGGCACCACCACCGTCCGGCTTCTAATCTGAAACCCTCTAGCTCTCAGAGAGCTCTCCGGGAACTTGGTAGCGCCCAAAACCCGCAGAGCGAAGAGACCTCCGGAACGGGAAATCTTCCCTCGAGAGCTCCGCTGCGACCTCACACGAGGCTCTGCGGGGATCGTGGAGCGGCGGAGATGGGCTGCTGGCGGGCACCACCACCGTCCGGTTTCTAATCTGAAACCCTCTAGCTCTCAGAGAGCTCTCTGGGAATTTCCAGTAGTGCTGGAAGTCCCTTTCCCACTGAAGCAGTTTAACGACCTGCTCAGGTCAGAGCCTTTTAACGCCCTGCTCAGGGCCACGAACGCGCGCAGGTACGATCTCGCCTGCCCCGAACACGGGCGCGCCAACATCGATGCCGAAGAGCTCTACGAGGTACCCCTGATCCTCGCCCCGGGCGAGGCGTGTCCGGGTCCGTGCGACTGCGTGTCAGGTAGCCTCAAGCACGCTTTAAACGTACGTGGTGGCGCTGGAAAGCTTGCCTGGCGCGCTCCTGAAGGCATGTAAACGTGCGTGGTGGCGCTGGAAAGCTTGCCTGGCGCGCCTCCTGAAGGGCTGAGAGCGACGCTTCCACGCGTGCCTGCACGCGTGGGGGCTCGCTGCCCGGGAAGCTTCGCGAGGCCTCTGGAGCACTTTCTACGGGAACGTATTGGAACAGGCGCTCTGGGACACGCTGCGGAACCCGGGGAGCCACAGAAGGGAACGTGGAGCGGTGGGCGGAGGGGTGCGGCGGCGCACGCGCACCCGCCGGCTTCTCTTCTGACAACCCTATCTAGCCCAAGAGGCTATCCGGGAATATTCCCGGAGAGCTCTCTGAGAGCTAGAGGGTTTTAGATGAGAAGCCAGACGGTGGTGGTGCCCGCCAGCAGCCCATCTTCGCCGGTCCAGAATCCCCGCAGAGCCTCGTGTGAGGTCGCAGCGGGTCCGGGAGCGCTTCCGGCACGCGTCCACGCGTGCCTGGACGCGTGCAGGCACACGTGGAAGCGTTGCTGGCAGCGCTTTCGAAGCGCTTCAGGGGAGCCCCCCAAACCTCTCCCGGGAAGATTTCCCGTTCCCGGGGGTCTTTTCGCTCTCCGGCCTTTGGACGCTGAAAAGTTATGTCCAAAGAAGTAGCAGGGGACGAATATTTTTTCAGCCCGAGCGCTGATAGCAGACTGATCGCAGGCGTCTAGATACGATTGCTGCTGATAATTCCCTTCCCATTGTTGTGCTGAACAGATCCAGCCAAGCGGCGCCTTATGATTCCCATCTTATTTATGTGCCAAAGAGCTCTCAAGTTAGGTGAAGAAATTCACCGTCATTTCGAAGAAAAATCTGTCCAATACGAATAGTTGTGCGACTTAGCTCGAGTCGCAAACTGAGTTCAGAGCTCTAGATGCTTCAGCCGAACGCGCCTGTGACTCTGAATCGATTACGTGTGCGTACGAGCTCTGTAGCTATTCTAAAGCGAGTTAAGTACAGAACACCGACAGCGCCTGCTTAGAACTCGAAGAATACACAAATGCTTTCGCGGACCTGGCTCGAGTAGCAGACCTAGTCCAGACCTCTCGATGCAACAGACAAGCGCGCCTGATGATTCTGAATCGGTTTCTGTGAGTACCAGCTCTAAAGCGTTTCTACAGCCCGAGTGAAGTACTGAAAACCGACAGCACCTGTCAGGATGACTCGAAGAATACGAATAGTTTCGCGGACCTAGCTCGAGTAGCAGACCGAGTTCAGACCTCTGGTTGCAACAGACGAACGCGCAGAAAGATTCTGAATTGGTAACGTGTGCGTACCAGCTCTGTAGCTCCCCTACAGCTCGAATTAAACACCGAAAATCGACAGTATCCGCCAACATTATTCGTAGAATACGAATAGTTTCGCGATCTAGCTGGAGTAGTAGACCGAGTTCAGACTCCTAGGTGCTAGATACAGACGCGCCTGATGAATATGAATCGGTTTCTGTGAATACCAGCTCTGTAGCTCTACAGCCCGAGTTAAGTACAGAAAACCGACAGCACCTGTCAAGATGACTCGAATAATCAAATATTTTCGCAGACCTAGCTCGAGTAGCAGACCGAGTTCAGACCTCTAGATACAACTGACAAACACGCCTGATGATTCTGAATCGGTTTCTGTGAGTATCAGCTCTGTAGCTCCTCTACAGCTTGAAGCACCAAAAACCGTCAACCCGTGTCGAGATGACTCGAAACAGCCGATCCCGCCGCAACGCTTTTGGGCAGTAGAAGGTACCCGATCGAGCTGATATCAAGATGGCGAGCGGAAACAAGATCGAATATGGTGGGAAAAAACACTAGAGCTGAAACGACTTGTTGAATTTCGAGAACAAAACTGGCGCCGGCGGTGAGCCGTCAACCTGGCAACCGACGGGAACCTCGTAGAGCTCCTTCCACGCGAAAGAGCTCAGACTGAAAGCAGAAAGCTTCTCGGAGAATTTGTAGACAAACGTCGAATTTGCATTTTTCGGGGTCAACGGGATGTTGGTTCCTCCTAATTTTCCGACAGGTTACCGCCGGGGACCTCGTAGAGCTCTTTCCTTGCCCAGCGCCCCTCGGAACACGTGAGGGAAGCTTAAGCGAGAGCCAAAAAAAAACAAAAAATCGATTGCATAGAAAAAGTTCTGCGGACCTAGCTCGAGTAGCAGACTCTTTTCAGACCTCTAGATGCTTCAGCCGAACGCCCTTGATGATTCTGCATCGGCTTCTGTGCGTACGAGCTCTGTAGATGTGCTACAGTTGAGTGCAGAATACCCACAGCGTCTCTAAAGAGAACTTGAGAAATGCGAATAGTGTTGTGGATCTACCTCGAGTAGCAGAACGAGTTCAGGCCTCTCGATGCAGCGGACGCACGCGCCTGATAATACTGAATCGGTTTATGTGCGCACCAGCTCTGTAGCTCCTCGCAATCTTGAGTTGAGTACAGAAAACCGAGATCCAGTCACTACAGTACGCCCTGGAGCTGCTCAGCGGCTCCTTCGCGGTCTCGGGCCAGCAGGAGCTGGAGCGAAAGTGTAGTGCGACGGAGTGGCTATGCCACACGAGTTTTAGTTTCACATTCCCCAGTCCCTCTCTCGGGGGTCACCCCGCGGTTTGGGTTCTGGAGACGATTTTGAATTCTGCCGGGTATTTGATGGTGACCCTGGGGTTATTGTGGCCCCTCGCCCGTGCTAAGGTCATTCCCATTTGGGGCGTCTGGGGACGCCGTCGGCAGCGCCTCGTTGTCGAGGATGCGCGCTGGGCCGGCCGGTCCAGGATCTTTTCCAGGAACCGGCTTGTGCGGCGTTGGCTTAATAATTCACCCCCTTCCTGGCGGGTGGCGCGGGTGCGACGGGTGTGTGGGTGTGGTTCGGATCCCCCGACCCCTTCCCGCAAATCCGCCCCCGACTCCGACTCGACTAATTCTACGGCGGTTGCAGGGGGCAGCCCCGACCTCAGCTTTGGCCCCCGGCGGTGGTTCACCTCCCCCCTCGGCGGCCGGACCGCGTTCGTTCGACGGACCTCCCCCATCCTCTGACTCCGCTGCGGGTCCGGTCGGGACGGATCTGGCCGGCTCCGGCCCAGGCTCTGACGACGGCGGCGCGGGGCATCCCTCGGGCGTTTCCCCCTGGAACCCTCCAAGGTGGCGCTGGCGGCGCGAGGAGTACGAAACGCAAGCGCGCTCAGCAGGATGACGTGTGGGGCGCCATAGCCGCCCTTACTGAGGTCCGGACTCTGGCCGGGAAACTGGATGGCCAGGCTGGGGCCCAGGATGCCCCCCCGACTCGGATCCCTTGGACCCGGCGGCGGAGGGTCGCGAAACGTCAGCGGGAGGCTCGCCTCGGACCCCCTCTTCTCCGACTCCCGGCACGACCCCGGCCAATTCCTGGGCGGCCGTGGCCCCTGTTTTGAAGGCTCTTCTGGAGGCCCCGCCCCCCTCGTCGGACGCCGAACTCGCCGAGCCCGCGACTCGCCTCCTCGCTGGCCTCGCTCGCTCTGCCCCGGCTGCCGCCGACGCCGCCGCTCCCCAGACTGCTTCTGCCTCGCCGAAGGCCCAGGCGGCGCCGAAGGCCCAGGCTGCGCCTCGCCCTGAGAAGGCGGCCCCGGCCCAAGTGCGCCGCGATCGCCCCTCCGTCTGGGCCGACTTGTTTAAGAGCTCGACGAGCCGCACCCCGGACCCTGCCCCCAAGAGCCGCCGCGGGCTGTCTTGTGGGACCCCGCGTGGAGCGGCGCGGCCGTGGCCCCCGCCTCCCGGGTGGCCGAGGTCCACCCCGACGCCCCCCTCGTCGTCCAGGCCGGCACTGCCGACGAGCTCGCTAGCGGGCAGGGTTGGCTGAAGGCTGGCCCTCGCAAGTCTGGCACCACGTTTGTCCAGGTGCACCGTGCGGGGACTTCCAGGGTCCTCATCGAGGGGAGGCTCGGCCCCGTCGTTGCCAAGGCCACCGTCGTTTCGCTGGCGCCGAAAACGCCCGCGAAAAATTCGCGAGCGTTTCGTCGTCCCAGCGCAGACCGCAGTCGCGTCCGCCCACCGCGCCCGCCGCGCCACCGCCACACCACGCTTCCGCACATACAATCTTTCTCTCCAAACCTTCTGTTCCTTTAGTGCAACCCGATGTGATGAACCACCGGGCCCCCTTGGCACGAGGCCCACCTGGAGGGGAACCAGGGCCCGCTTTCGCGGGACTTTCCCCGGCCGCACAGCGTGGCGCGGCCAGGCGCCCAGCCGGAGCTGGGGCTTCCACAACAGCTAGCTGCCAAGGGAGAGGAGACTCCCGAGCGCCCGCTGCATAGGTCCTTTGTTTAGCCTCGGTAGGATCGAGGTGCCCTTCACTACTATCTCTCTCGGAGAGTGGAGACTCCCGAGCGACTGCCGTGAAGTGTCGATGAACCCCGGCGCGGTTAATCCGGGGGTGTCCGCGCATCGCACCCGCGGAGGGAGAGCCGGCATCAACCCAGCATTTCTCTCGATCGCTCGAGAGCACAACCGCGTACGCGGCCGAGCCTTCCCCCGCAGCGTGCTCGAAAGCTTCTGCAGGCTCCAGCGTTTCCTCAGATTGCTCTGAGGCACACCCCGAAGGGCGGCCCGGGCAGGAGAGCCCAGGTCTTGAAGAGAGAAGTTCCCGGGCTCTCACCGGGCACGCCGCAGTCCCCGGAGGGAGCCACAGCTCTGCTGGACTTTCACCAGCTCCCCCGCCGCCTCCCGGAGGAAGCAACAGGAGGTCGTCGCGGGTTTCCACCGGACGCGCCGCAGTCCGCGCAGGGACGCGCGACTCTGCTGGGCTTGCACCAGCTCCCCCACCGCCACCCGGAGGCAGCAGCAGGTCCTGGGCTTTCACCAGGTGCCCGCCATCTCCTGTGAGACAGCAGATCTCCCTCGGGTTAGCCCCGAAGGTAGGCCCCAGAGCCCGCCGCCGCTCCCTGCGGAACGACTGCAGACCCCCGGGGGGCCGCGCTAGAAGCTCAAGGCTCCTTGAGCCCTAAAGGAAGAGGAAGGAGGAGTGCCTGTGGAGGCTGCGCGGCGGCGGCGGCCCCCCCCCCTCCTCGTCGTCGTCGTCGTCGTCGTCGTCGTCGTCGTCGTCGTCGTCGTCGTCGTCGTCCCTCCCGCTCCCTCGCCGCTGCTGCCCTTTTCTGCTCCCTGCTGGCCGGCCCCCCTCTGCTTCTGCTTGCCTTGCCCTGCTGCGCTCTCCCGGTGCCCCCCCGCCGGCCCCTCGCGCCTCCGTCGTCGTCGTCGTCGTCCCTCCCACGCCCTCGCCGCTGCTGCTCTCTTCTGCCCCCTGCTGGCCGGCCCCTCCTCTGCTTGCCTTGCCCTTCTGCTCTCTCCCGGAGCCCCCCCGCCGCCCCCCAACCGCGGCCGCAGCCGGAGCCGCAGTCGCGGCCGCGGCCGCGGCTGGAAGAAAAAAACCACCGCGAAAAATTCGCAATAGTTTCCCCCCTCCCAGCCGCGGCCGCAGCAACAGCCGGAGCCGCAGCCGTGGCCGCGGCCGCGGTTGGAAGAAGAAAACCACCGCGAAAAATTCGCGAGTTCCCCCCTCCCAGCCGCGGCCGCAGCCGCAGCCGCAGCCGCAGCCGCGACTGCGGCTGGAAGAAGAAAACCACTGCGAAAAATTCGCGAGAGTTTCCCCCTCCCAGCCGCAGCCGCAGCCGCAGCCGCAGCCGCGGCCGCGGCCGCGGCTGGAAGAGGAAAACCACCGCGAAAAAATCGCACTAGTTTACCCCTCCCAGCCGCGGCCAGACCCGCAGCCGCGG